>NC_069464.1:30333698-30458698 GCF_026875155.1 Cherax quadricarinatus | reverse complement strand
CACAGAAGGTGGCACTGTGTTTCATCAGACAACTTGGTAGGCACGAGAGGGGCACTGTGATCATCACGACTTGGTAGTCACAGGGGGACTGTGATCATCAGACGACTGTGGTAGTCCAGGAGGTGGCCTGTGTCATCAGCGATGTGGTAGGCACAGAGAGGGGCCCTGTGATCATCAGACGACTGTGGTAGTCACAGAGAGGGGGCACTGTGATCATCAGACGACTGTGGTAGGCAAGAGAGGTGGCATGTGTTCATCAACGACTGTGGAGGCACAGGGGTGGCCTGTACAGATTTTAAACGTTTTTGATAAATATTCACATGACATGTGTGGGTTTTCCCAGTCTTGGCTTTTTATGGTAATTAAGACGTTATTATGGAAATTAGACGTTTATTATGGTAAAAAAGAGCTTATTAGGGAAATTAAGACGTTATTAGGAATTTTAAGACGCTTTTAGGTAATTAAGACGCTTTTTATGGAAATTAAACGCTTATTTAGGAAATTAAGAGCTTATTAGGGTAATTAAGAGCTTTTTATGGAAATTAAGACGCTTATTATGGAAATTTAAAGGGACGCTAATTTGGGAAAAATTAAGCGCTAATTATCGAAATTAAGACCTTATTATGGAAATTTAAAGCGCTTATTATGGAAATTAAGACGTTTATTATGGTAATTAAGCGTTATTAGGAATTAAGGGCTTGTTTGGAAATTTAAGACGCTATTTATGGAAAATTAAGACGCAAATTTTGGAAATTAAAGACGCTTTTTATGGTAATTAAGACGCTTTTAGGTAATTAAGACGCATTTGGAAATTTAAAAGACGCAAATTATCGAAATTTAAGACGCTTATTATGGTAATTAAGACGCTTATTTGGTTTTTAGACGCTTATTATGGAAATTTAAAGACGTTATAGGGAAATTAAGACGCTTATTATGGTAATTAAGACCTTTTTTATGGTAATTAAGACGCTTATTATGGAAATTAAGCCTTTTGGGGAAATTATAAATTTTATTAGGGTAATTAAACGTTTATTATGGAAAATTAAAGACGCTTTTTGGGTTTAATTATGACGTTTATTATGGTAATTAGACTTATTATGGAATTAAACGTTTTTTGGAAATTTAAGGACGCTTTTTAGGGAATTAAGACGCTTTTTTAGGGAATTAAGACGCTAAATCGTAATTAGACGTTTTTATGGTAATTAAAGACGCTTATTATGGAAATTTAAGACGCTTATTATGGTAATTAAGACTTATTTGGTAATTAAGCGTTTATTGGGGTAATTAAGACTCTTTTAGGGGTTTAGACGTTTTATGGTAATTAAAGACCTTATTGGGGTAATTTGATTTTATTATGGTAATTAAGACGTTTATTATGGTAATTAAGCCCTTATTATGGAAAATTTGACGTTTATTATGGTAATTAAGACGTTTATTATGGTAATTAAGCGAAAAATTATGGAATTAAGATGCAAATTATGGTAATTAAGCCAATTATGGTAATTAAGCGTAATTATGGTAATTTTGCCTAATTACCCGTAATTAAGCCTTTTTTTTATGGTAATTAAGACCTTTTTGGTAATAAGACGCTTTTAGGGAATTAAGCCCTAATTATCTTTTTTATGACCCCTTATTCTGGAATTAAGACGCTATTATGGAAAATTAAGACGCTAATTATGGTAATTAAGAGCTTATTTGGGAAATTAAAACGCTAATTATGGTAATTATGAGCTTATTATGGTAATTAAACCTTTTAGGTAATTAAAACGCTTTTTATGGAAAATTATAAACGCTTTTTTGGTAATTAAGACGCTTTTTATGGAAATTATGACGTTTTTGTGGTTTTAAAGAGCTTTTAGGGTAATTATGACGCTTTTTTTTGGAAATTTAAGACGCTTTTTATGGTTTTAAAAACGCTTATTATGGTAATTAAGACGCTTATTATGAAATTAAGACGTTTATTATGGAAATTTAAGACGCAAATTTATGGAAATTAAAGACGCTAATTATCGTAATTAAAGACGCTTATTATGGTAATTAAGCCTTTTTTTGGGAAAATTTTAAAACGCTTATTAGGAAATTTAAGACCTTATTAGGAAATTAAGACCTTATTATGGAATTAAGACTCTTATTATGGTAATTAAGACGCTTTTTATGGTAATTAAGACGCTTATTATGGAAATTATGAGTTTTTTAGGGTAATTAAAGCTTTATGGAATTTAAAGAGTTTTAGGGAAATTTTATGACGTTTTTTTGGGAAATTTAAGCGTTATTATGGTAATTAAGACGCTAATTATGGAAATTTTAAGAGCAAATTTTGGGTAATTAAAGACGCAAATTTGTGGTAATTAAAGCGCTAATTATGGAAATTAAGACTTTTAATTTTCGAATTAAGACGCTTTTATGGTAATTAGACCCCTTTATTATGGAAATTTAAAAGACGCTTATTTGGGTTTTAATTTTTGACGCTTATTAGGGTAATTAAACGCTAATTTCGAATTATGACGCTTTTTTTGGTAATTAAGACGCTAATTATGGAAATTTAAAGACGCTAATTTGTAATTAAACGCTTTTTATGAAAATTTTAAAACGTAATTATGGTAATTATGAGCTTTTATGGAATTAAGACGCTTTTATGGAAATTAAAAGCTTATTATGGTAATTATGACGTTTTTTGGTAATTAAGACGCTTATTAGGTAATTATGACGCTTATTGTGGAAATTTAAAGACGCTTATTAGGGAAATTATGACGCTTATTGTGGTAATAAGAGCTTATTATGGTTTTTAAGACGTTTATTTGGTAATTAAGACCTTTTTGTGGGTTTTAAAGACGTTTTTTTTGGAAATTAAAACCCTTTATTATGGAAATTTAAGACGTTTTTTTTGGGCATTAAACGTTTATTAGGGAAATTTTAAGCGCTTTTTGGTAATTAAGAGCTTATTTGGTTTTAAAGGGACCTTATTTGGTAATTATGACGTATTGTGGTAATTTAAAGACGCTTATTTGGTAATTATGACCTTTTATGTAAAAAAGACGCAAAATTTTCAAATTATGACGCTTATTTGGAAATTTTAAGACGCTATTTTGGTATTTAAGACGCTTTTTATGGAAATTTAAAGACGCTAATTATGGAAAATTTAAAACGTTTATTAGGTAATTATGACGCTTTTTTACGGAAATTTAAAAGCGCTTATTTGGGTAATTAAGACGTTTAATTATGGTAATTAAGACGTTTAATTTATCAAATTATGACGCTTTTTAGGAAATTTTAAGACCTAATTATGGAAATTTTAAGACGCAAATTTAGGGAATTAGGACGCTTATTAGGAAATTTTAAAAAGCTAATTATGGTAATTAAAAACGCTTATTATGGTGTTTAAAGACGGTATTATGTAATTAAGACGCTTTTTATGGTTTTTAAGACGCTTATAGGGTAATTAAGACCTAATTAGGGTAATTAAAACGCTTTTTTGGGTATTAAGACCGTATTATGGTAATTAAGACGTTTTAGGGTTTTTAAGACGCTTATTTTGGAAATTTAAGACGTTATTAGGGAAAAATTAAGACGTTTTTGGTAATTTAAAGACGGTATATGTAATTAAACGTTTATTAGGAATTAAGACGCGTATTATGGTAATTAAGACCTTATTAGGGTGATTAAAACCCGGTTTTATGGTTTTTAAGACGCTTATTATGGTAATTAAGCGCTTTTTATTAATTAAGACGTTATTATGGAATTAAGACGTTTATTATGGTAATTAAGACCTTATTATGGAATTAAGACGTTATTAGGTAATTAAGACCTTATTATGGTTATTAAGACGTTATTATGGAAATTAAACGCTTATTAGGGTAAAAAAGACGCTATTTGGTAATTAAGACGCTTATTATGGAAAATTTAAGACGCTTTTTATTTAATTAAGACCTTATTATGTATTTAAGACGTTATTAGGAAATTAAGACCTAATTAGGGGTAATTAAGACGCTTATTATGGTAATTTAAGAGAAAATTATGGAATTTAAGACGCTTATTATGGTAATTAAGACGCTTATTATGGTAATTAAGAGGGTTTTTAAAAGGTAGAAGTCCCAAACTAATAATGGTATTTTTCCCTAATTAAAAAGTAAAATTTAAACCCAAACCACCTCCCCCATTATGGGTGTTTTTGTTTAGACATGTTTCCCGTGTCACCAAATTTTATTTGTAAACATACCCGGGGTGGGGTTAGAACCCGCGGCCAGAGAGTCATGAAACTCCAAAACCGACGCTTAGCCACGGAACAGCGGTTCTTCACCTATTATATTTCTCACCCCTAGGAGGTTGCATAGGCCCCCCCTGTGACCACAAATGCAAGTTTTTTTCAAACGAATCTCCCCGCAGCGTGGGGCCCTGACGCACTCTAGTTCAAGCCCCCCAAAGCCGTCAACATAAATCACGAAATCGTAATGACACGATTGCAAACAAACCATTCCACGGGTGGGGCTAGAACCCGCGGTCAGAGATCACGAAACTCCGCCCACACCTTAATATTTTAGCAATAAAACATTTTCTGGAAAAAAGGGACAAATGTTTCCTGACCCCCCGTGGAGCTTTTGGCACCGACCCAGCCCTTCCCCTGGCTCCCGGGTCCGTCCCTTTAAAATTTGGTATATTTTTTAACCCTGAACACTGAATAGCTTCCCCCCCCTAAATAAAGTAAGTAAATTGATAAATACGTTAAATAAGGGTTTTAGACAGTAACCCGCACATAGAAAAAGGACCACGCTTTTCATCCCACTTGGACCATTTACAAAGTCACACAACAAAAAGGAGAGAAGGAGGGGTAATATAGTCAGCAACAAGGCGGGACAAAGAGGCAATATTGGGGGTATAGTATGGAGTCAGTCAATATATTTTAGAGGGGCACTGCAAGGGAGTTAGAGCCTCTGTGGGCCCCTAACTTAACCTTGGACATAACCCTCTCTTTAGACGGGTTTTTTGTGTATCGTTCCCGGGCACGGTATTTGCCTTTTCTCGTTATTTAATAAAAGGGGTTTATTATTATCAAAATTATTACTTCGGGGGGTCCACAAGCAAAATTTAGTACGATTCCCGTCTGGGAATAGGGGGTAGCGTATTTTGGTTTAAATACGTTAAATAAATGTAGAGGAGAGGCCCTGTTACCTACTTTTTCTATAACTGGGCCGTTTTTTTAAGGGTATAAAAACTCCACCCGACCCTATTTAGCAAAACCCTTTGGAAAAAATGAATGGGGTTTAACAGGAACCTTCACTTAAACTGAACTAGGTGTATAAGTTACCCCCAAAACCCCTTACGCCTGTAAAAACACAGCAACAGACTTTTGTTTTTTTGGTAACGAACAGATTCACAGATGTAAGCATTTTGAAGGAAACCTCGGAGTCCACCCAGCGACACCCCAAAAACGCCGTAGCCCGAAAGGGAAAACCTCGGGGTACACCCACCCACACCCACACACGCCGCTAGCCTGAAGGAAGACCCGGGGTCTACCCACCACCCCACACCCCGCCCGCTAGCCCCATTGGAACAAGACCCCTGTCAGGACGCTGTGACTGACAAAAAACGTGTGGAAAACAACTTTAACCCCGGCATGATAACCTGGGTTTACCGGAGAAGTTCGGGGGCCCCCCCCGGGTCGGTCTTCGTAATAATTAAATTACGAAAGTAAAAAACACACTCAAACTTACCAGAAATAAACTTTTAATTTAATATATCTTTTATCTGGTGTGCCCGGTGAGAGTTGAGTAAACTGGTGCTGCCTGGGGAGAGTTGAGTAAACTGGTGTGCCTGGTGGAGTCGAGTACAACTGGTGCTGCCTGGGGAGTTGAGACAAATGGGGCTGCCCGGGGGGAGTCGAGACAAGGTTGCCTGGTGAGGTTGAGTACAACTGGGGGGGCCTGGGAGAGTTGAGTACAAAGGGGGCTGCCCGGTGAGGTCGAGTACAACTGGGGCTGCCGGTGAGAGTTTAGTACAATGGTCTGCCCCGGGGAGAGTTGAGTACAATGGTGTGTGGTGAGAGTCGAGTACAACTGGTGCGCCTGGTGAGAGTTGATAAACGGGGCGGCCTGGTGAGAGTTTAGTTAACTGGTGCTGCCTGGTGAGAGTTTAGTACAACTGGTGCGCCCGGGGGAGAGTTGATACAACTGGTGCGCCTGGGGAGAGTCGAGTCAAAAAGGTGTGCCCGGTGAAGTTGAGTTTTCAACTGGGGCTGCCTGGTGAGAGTTTGGGACAATGGGGTGCCTGGTGAGGGGCGGTACAACTGGGCTGCCTGGTGGAGGGGTTTAGTACAACTGGTGTGCCTGGTGAAGTTTTTGTAAAAACTGTGCGCCGGTGGAGTCGAGTACAATGGGGCGCCTGGTGAGAGTTGAGTACAAGGTCTGCCTGGGGAGAGTTGGGATAAATGGTGCTGCCCGGTAAGTTGAGTACAACTGGGGCGCCTGGTGAGGTTAGACAAATGGTGCTCCCGGGGAGATTGAAAATGGGTGTGGTGAGAGTTGATACAACTGGTGCTGCCTGGGGAGAGTTGAGTAAACTGGTTTTCTGCCTGGGGAGCAGTAAACTGGTGTGCCGTGAGAGTTTAGTACAAATGGTGCTGCTGGTGGAAATTGATATACCTGGGGCTGCCGGGGAGGTTGGTACAATGGGGCCTGGGGAGAGTTGAGTACAATGGTGCTGCCTGGGAGAGTTGAGTACAATGGTGCGCCTGGTGGGAGATGAGTACAACTGGGGGTGCCTGGTGAGAGTTGAGTACAACTGGTGCTGCCCGGTGAGAGTTGATGCATTGGGCTGCCTAGTAAGTTGAGTACAACTGTTTTTTTCTGGGAGAGTTGAGTATAACTGGGCTGCCTGGGAGAGTTGAGTACAACTGGTGCTGCCTGGTAGAGTTGGTTTAATGGGGCGCTGGAGAGTTGAGTAAATGGGGCTGCCTGGTGAGATTGATAAATGCTGCTGCCCGGAGGGTTGAGACAATTGTGCTGCCGGAAGAGTTTATACAAAGGTGCTGCCCGGGAGAGTTGAGTTTAAGTGTGCTGCCTGGGTGAGTTGAGTACAACTTGTGCTGCCTGGGAGAGTTAGTACAACTGTGCTCCTTGGTGGAGTTTGGGGTTTTTTTTGGGGGCTGCTGGGGAAGTTTAGACAACTTGTGCTCCTGGAGAGAGTTGAGTACAATTTTGCGCCTGGAGAGAGTTGAGTAAACTGGTGCTGCCTGGAGAAGTTTTAAATAAAAGGTTTCTGCCGGTGAGAGTTGGTAAACTTTTGTCCCGGAGAGAGTTAAGTACAACTGGGGCTGCCGGGGAGAGTTGGTACAATTGTGCTGCCTGGAGGAGTTGATACAACTTGTGCTCCTGGGGAGATTGATACAAAGGTGCTGCTTGTAGGGTGAGTGCCTGGGGCTGCCTGGGGAGAGTTGAGTGATCTGGGCTGCTTGGATGTTTGGGACAATGGTGTGCCTGGTGAGAGTTGAGTGATCTGGGGTGCCCGTGAGAGTTGATACAATGGTGCTGCCTGGGGAGAGTTGAGTGAACTGGGGGTGCCCAGTGAGAGTTGAGTCCCAAATGGGGCTGCCTGGGAGAGTTGAGTGCATCGGGGCTGCCAAGTGGATTAGTACAACTGGTGCTGCCGGTGAAGTTGGGACAACTGGTGCCTGGTGAGAGTTGAGTGCTCTGGGGCTGCCCAGTGGGGTTTAGTACAACTGGTGCTGCCCGGAGAGAGTTAGTCAATTGGGTTGCCTGGAGAGAGTTTAGTACAACTGGTGCGCCTTGTGGAGTCGAGTACAACTGGTGCTGCCCGGGGAGTCGAGTACAACTGGGCTGCTGGAGAGAGTTTAGTTTAAGTGGGGGTTGCCGGGGAGGGTTTTTGTGCATCGGGGCGCCTAGTAGAGTTGATACAACTGTGCTGCCTGGGGAGAGTCGAGTACAATGGTGCTGCCCGGAGAGAGTTTAGTACATTTTGGGGCTGCCTGGAGAGAGTTGGTAAACTGGTGCTGCCCGGAGAGGTTAGTCAACTGGAGCTGCCTGGAGAGGGTTGAGTGAAAAAGGGGTCCCGGTGAGAGTTGAGTATAAGGGTTGCCCGGTGAGAGTTTTATACAATGGGGGGCTCATGGTGAGGTTGAGACAAAGGTGCTCCTGGTGAGAGTTGTTTTCAACTGGTCCTCGGTGAAAGTTATACTACTGGTGCTGCCTGGTGGAGTTGAGTACAAATGGGTTTTGGTGAAAAGAGTCAACTGGGGTGCCTGGTGAGAGTTGAGTGCATTGGGGGTCCCGGGGAGTTGAGTACAACTGTGTGCCCGGTTAGTTTAGATAAGTGGTCGTTGGGGAAGTTGAGTACAAAAGGGGCTGCCTGGTGAAGTCGAGTACAAATGGTGCTGCCTGGGGGAGTTGAGTACAACTGGGGCTGCCTGGTTTAGAGTTGAGTACAACTGGTGCTGCCTGGTGAAGTTGAGTACAATGGGGCTGCCTGGTAGGTTTAGTGCATCTGGGGCCCTAGTGAGAGTGAGTCAACTGGTGCGCCTGGTGGAGTTGAGTACAACGCGCTCCTGGTGAGAGTTGAATAAGTGGTTCTGCCTGGGAGAGTTTAGTTTTAAATGGTGCTGCCCGGTGAGAGTTGAGTATAAGTGGTGCCCGCCGGGAGAGTTTATAATGGGCTCCTGGGTGAGAGTTGAGTCATCTGGGGGCCTAGTGAGAGTTGAGTACACTGGTGCTGCCTGGGGAGAGTTTAGTACAACGGGGCTGCCGGTGGAGTTTAGTTAATGGGGCTGCCTGGGAGGTTGAGTTTTTAAAGTTGCTGCTGGTAAGTAGTGATTTGGGGGTGCCGGTGAGAGTTTATTACAACTGGTGCTGCCCGGTGAGGTTGAGTCAACTGGGGGGTGCCTGGGGAGAGTTTAGTCAACGGGGCTGCCTGGGAGGTTGAGTAAATGGGGGTGCCCGGGAGAGTTGAGTACAAATGGTGCTGCCTGTGAAGTTTAGTACAACTGTGCGCCTGGTGAGGTTGAGTCAAATGGGGTGCCTTGGGTGAGAGTTGAGTACAATGGTGCTGCCTGGTGAGAGTTGAGTACAACGGGGCTGCCCGGTAAGTTGAGTACAAAATGGTGCTGCCCGTGAGGTTTAGTTTCAATGGTGCGCATGGTAATTGAGTAAATGGGGTGCCTGGGGGAGTTTATAAAACTGGGGTGCCCGGGGAGAGTTGAGTACAATGGGGCTGCCCGGGAAGGGTTGATAAACTGGGGCGCCCGGTGAGAGTTGAGTACAACGGTGCTGCCTAGTGAAGTTTATACAACGGTGCTGCAGGTGAGAGTTGAGTACAACTGGGGTGCCTGGTGGAGTTTGAGTACAACTGGGGCGCCCGGTGAGAGTTGAGTACCACTTGCGCCCGGTGAGGTTCAGACAAAAATGGGGCTGCATGGTGAGAGTTGAGACAATGGGCTGCCTGGGGAGAGTTAGACAATGGTGGCCTAGTGGAGTTGGCAACTGGTGCTGCATGGGGAGAGTTGAGTCAACGGGGCTGCCTGGGAGAGTTGGGGACAACTGGGGGGCCTGGTGAAGTTGAGTACAATGGGGTGCCTGGTGGAGTTGGGTACAATGGTGCGCCTAGTGAGAGTGAGTACAACGGGGTTCCTGGGGAGAGTGATACAACTGGGTCTGCTGGTGAGGAGTTGAGTACAACGGGGGGGGCCTGGTGAGAGTTGATAAACTGGGGGGTCCCGGTGAGAGTTTAGTACAATGGGGGTCCTGGGAGAGTTGAGTACAACTGGGGGGGCCTGGTGGTGGTTGATAAACTGGGGTGCCCGGTGAAGGGTTTAGTACAATGGGGTGCCCGGGGAGTTGAGTACAGTGGTTGCCCGGGAGAGTTTTAGTATAAGTTGGGTGCTGCCTGTGAAGTTATTTTTGGGTGCTGCCTGGGGAGAGTTGAGTCAATGGTGCTGCCTGGTGAAGGGTTTAGATAAGTGGTCTGCCCGGGGAGAGTTGTATAAGTGGTGCGCCTGGTGAGAGTTGAGTTTTAAATGGTGTGCCCCGGTGAGAGTTGAGTATAAGTGGTGCTGCCTGGTGAGAGTTGAGTATAAGTGGTGCTGCCTGGTGAGAGTTGAGTATAACTGGTGCTGCCTGGTGAGAGTTGAGTACAACTGGTGCTGCCTGGTGAGAGTTGAGTGCAACTGGTGCTGCCTGGTGAGAGTTGAGTACAACTGGTGCTGCCTGGTGAGAGTTGAGTACAACTGGGGCTGCCTGGTGAGAGTTGAGTACAACTGGTGCTGCCTGGTGAGAGTAACCCGGCCTTGGCTCCCTGTCTTGGGAGTGTCTGACACCTGTGTCTACCATGAGAGGAGGTACAAGTACCTCCTCATCTTCTGGGACAACTCTCCCTAGGCTAGCCCATTCCCCGCCTCACGGGGCTCATAGTGAGAAGCTAGGTTCTGCCATCTTCCCATACCAGGGGCTGCTTGGAAGGGCAGTTTGTGAGTTGCAGATGGCAGAGAGTTGGCATGGCACCTTCCCCGCCCTGGGCGGCAGTGGGAATGGTCTTGTTGGTGAAGTTGAGTGCAATGCTGAGCACAGTGAGGATTTATTAATTTACATGTCGTAAATTTACAGTTACGTCGTTATTACATGTCGAACTTTACAGTTACGTTGTTCTGTACATGTCGAACATTTACAGGTTACGTACCGTTATTACATGTCGACATTTACAGTTCGTCTCGGTTCATGTGAACATTTCAGTTACGTCGTTATACCATGTGAGGCTCATTTACAGTCTACGTCGTTATTCATGTCGAACTTTACAATTCTCCGGGGAACAAGGTTGTTGAAACTACATCCCGGGTTGACCCAACACGTGTACGGTTATATTAATATTATAAATGTTATATATTTATTGCTTTGAAACTAAATGTTTTATGCACGCGAGGACAGTGAAATTACGGGAGTGAAACTGTGAAAGTTAAATTACGTGGAGTATGTGAAATTTAAGAGTCAAATTACGGAGTGATACTGAAGTTAAGATTACGGACATGTACAAACTGAAAAAGTTAAATTAACCGGGAGTGAAACAGAAAGTTATATTACCGGGAGTGAAATGAAAGTTAAATTACAGGGATGTGTTAACTGAGAGTCAAATTACCGGGAGTGAAACTGAAAGTCAAATTACCGGGAGTGAAACTGAAAGTCAAATTACCGGGAGTGAAACTGAAAGTCAAATTACCGGGAGTGAAACTGAAAGTCAAATTACCGGGAGTGAAACTGAAAGTTAAATTACCGGGAGTGAAACTGAAAGTTAAATTACGGGATGAGTGAAACTGAAACTCAAATTACCGGGAGTGAAACTGAAAGTCAAATTACCGGGAGTGAAAACTGAAAGTTTAAATTACCGGGAGTGAACTGAAAGTTAAATTACCGGGAGTGAAACTGAAAGTAAATTACCGGGAGTGAAACTGAAAGTTAAATTACCGGGAGTGAAACTGAAAGTCAAATTACCGGGAGTGAAACTGAAAGTTAAATTACCGGGAGTGAAACTGAAAGTCAAATTACCGGGAGTGAAACTGAAAGTCAAATTACCGGGAGTGAAACTGAAAGTTAAATTACCGGGAGTGAAACTGAAAGTTAAATTACCGGGAGTGAAACTGAAAGTTAAATTACCGGGAGTGAAACTGAAAGTCAAATTACCGGGTGAAAACTGAACGTTAAATTACCGGGAGTGAAACTGAAAGTCAAATTACCGGGAGTGAAACTGAACGTTAAATTACCGGGAGTGAAACTGAAAGTTAAATTACCGGGAGTGAAACTGAAAGTCAAATTACCGGGAGTGAAACTGAAAGTTCAAATTACCGGGAGTGAAACTGAAAGAGTTAAATTACCGGGAGTGAAACTGAAGTTTAAATTACCGGGAGTTGAAACTGAAAGTAAATTACCGGGAGTGAAACTGAAAGTCAAATTACCGGGAGTGAAACTGAAAGTCAAATTACCGGGAGTGAAACTGAAAGTCAAATTACCGGGAGTGAAACTGAAAGTTAAATTACCGGGAGTGAAACTGAAAGTTAAATTACCGGGAGTGAAACTGAAAGTCAAATTACCGGGAGTGAAACTGAAAGAGAGTTAAATTACCGGGAGTGAAACTGAAAGTCAAATTACCGGGAGTGAAACTGAAAGTTAAATTACCGGGAGTGAAACTGAAAGTCAAATTACCGGGAGTGAAACTGAAAGTTCAAATTACCGGGAGTGAAACTGAAAGTTAAATTACCGGGAGTGAAACTGAAAGTCAAATTACCGGGAGTGAAATGAAAGAGTTAAATTACCGGGAGTGAAACTGAAAGTCAAATTACCGGGAGTGAAACTGAAAGTCAAATTACCGGGAGTGAAACTGAAAGTCAAATTACCGGGAGTGAAACTGAAAGTCAAATTACCGGGAGTGAAACTGAAAGTTCAAATTACCGGAGTGAAACTGAAAGTCAAATTACCGGGAGTGAAACTGAAAAGTAGTTAAATTACCGGGAGTGAAACTGAAAGTTAAATTACCGGGAGTGAAACTGAAAGGAGTTAAATTACGGGAGTGAAACTGAAAGGAGTTAAATTACCGGGAGTGAAACTGAAAGTGAGAGATAAATTACCGGGAGTGAAACTGAAAGAGTAAATTACCGGGAGTGAAACTGAAAGAGAGTTAAATTACCGGGAAGGTGAAAACTGAAAGAGAGTTCAAATTACCGGGAGTGAAACTGAAAGAGAGTTAAATTACCGGGAGTGAAACTGAAAGAGAGTCAAATTACCGGGAGTGAAACTGAAAGAGAGATAAATTACCGGGAGTGAAACTGAAAGAGGGTCAAAATTACCGGGAGTGAAACTGAAAGAGAGTAAATTACCGGGAGTGAAACTGAAAGAGGGTCAAATTACCGGGAGTGAAACTGAAAGAGAGTTAAATTACCGGGAGTGAAACTGAAAGAGAGTCAAATTACCGGGAGTGAAACTGAAAGAGAGTTAAATTACCGGGAGTGAAACTGAAAGAGAGTTAAATTACCGGGAGTGAAACTGAAAGAGAGTCAAATTACCGGGAGTGAAACTGAAAGAGAGTCAAATTACCGGGAGTGAAACTTAAAGATGGTCAAATTACCGGGAGTGAAACTGAAAGAGAGTTAAATTACCGGGAGTGAAACTGAAAGAGAGTTAAATTACAGGGAGTGAAACTGAAAGAGAGTCAAATTACCGGGAGTGAAACTGAAAGAGAGTTCAAATTACCGGGAGGATGAAACTGAAAGAGAGTCAAATTACCGGGAGTGAAACTGAAAGAGAGTTAAATTCCGGGAGTGAAACTGAAAAGAGAGTTAAATTACCGGGAGTGAAACTGAAAGAGAGTTAAATTACAGGGAAGTGAAACTGAAAGAGAGTCAAATTACGGGAGTGAAACTGAAAGAGAGTTAAATTACCGGGAGGTGAAACTGAAAGAGAGTAAATTACAGGGAGTGAAACTGAAAGAGAGTCAAATTACGGGAGTGAAACTGAAAGAGAGTCAAATTACGGGGAGGTGAAACTGAAAGAGAGTCAAATTACCGGGAGTGAAACTGAAAGAGAGTTAAATTACCGGGAGTGAAACTGAAAGAGAGTCAAATTACCGGGAGTGAAACTGAAAGAGAGTTAAATTACGGGAGTATTCGGAGTGAAACTGAAAGAGAGTCAAATTACCGGGAGTGAAACTGAAAGAGAGTACAAATTACCGGGAGTGAAACTGAAAGAGAGTTAAATTACAGGGAGTGAAACTGAAAGAGAGTCAAATTACCGGGAGTGAAACTGAGAGTTAAATTACAGGGAGTGAAACTGAAAGAGAGTCAAATTACCGGGAGTGAAACTGAAAGAGAGTCAAATTACCGGGAGTGAAACTGAAAGAGAGTTAAATTACAGGGAGTGAAACTGAAGAGAGTCAAATTACCGGGAGTGAAACTGAAAAGAGATTAAATTACAGGGAGTGAAACTGAAAGAGAGTAAATTACGGGAGTGAAACTGAAAGAGAGTTAAATTACAGGGAGTGAAACTGAAAGAGAGTCAAATTACGGGAGTGAAACTGAAAGAGAGTCAAATTACCGGGAGTGAAACTGAAAGAGAGTTAAATTACAGGGAGTGAAACTGAAAGAGAGTTAAATTACAGGGAGTGAAACTGAAAGAGAGTTAAATTACAGGGAGTGAAACTGAAAGAGAGTCAAATTACCGGGAGTGAAACTGAAAGAGAGTCAAATTACCGGGAGTGAAACTGAAAGAGAGTTAAATTACAGGGAGTGAAACTGAAAGAGAGTTAAATTACCGGGAGTGAAACTGAAAGAGAGTTAAATTACAGGGAGTGAAACTGAAAGAGAGTCAAATTACCGGGAGTGAAACTGAAAGAGAGTCAAATTACCGGGAAGTAGAAACTGAAAGAGAGTTAAATTACGGGAGTGAAACTGAAAGAGAGTTAAATTACCGGGAGTGAAACTGAAAGAGAGTTAAATTACCGGGAGTGAAACTGAAAGAGAGTTAAATTACCGGGAGTGAAACTGAAAGAGAGTCAAATTACCGGGAGTGAAACTGAAAGAGAGTCAAATTACCGGGAGTGAAGCTGAAAGAGTCAAATTACCGGGAGTGAAACTGAAAGAGAGTTAAATTACCGGGAGTGAAACTGAAAGAGAGTCAAATTACCGGGAGTGAAACTGAAAGAGAGTTAAATTACCGGGAGTGAAACTGAAAGAGAGTCAAATTACCGGGAGTGATGAAAGCTGATAAGAGAGGAGTCAAATTACCGGGAGTGATGAAATACTGGAACTAAAGAGAGTTCAAATTACCGGGAGTGAAGCTGAAAAGAGTCAAATTACCGGGAGGTGAAACTGAAAGAGAGTCAAAATTACCGGGAGTGAAACTGAAAGAGAGTCAAATTACCGGGGAGTGAAGCTGAAAGAGTCAAAATTACCGGGAGTGAAACTGAAAGAGAGTCAAATTACCGGGAGTGAAACTGAAAGAGAGTCAAATTACCGGGAGTGAAGCTGAAAGAGTCAAATTACCGGGAGTGAAACTGAAAGAGAGTCAAATTACCGGGAGTGAAACTGAAAGAGAGTAAATTACGGGAGTGAAACTGAAAGAGAGTTTAAATTACCGGGAGTGAAACTGAGAGTCAAATTACGGGAGTGAAACTGAAAGAGAGTTCAAATTACCGGGAGGTGAAACTGAAAGAGAGTCAAATTACCGGGAGGTGAAACTGAAAGAGAGTCAAATTACCGGGAGTGAAACTGAAAGAGAGTCAAATTACCGGGAGTGAAACTGAAAGAGAGTCAAATTTACCGGGAGTGAAACTGAAAGAGAGTCAAATTAACGGGAGTGAAACTGGAAAGAGAGTCAAATTACCGGGAGGTGAAAAACTGGAAATGAAAGAGAGTCAAATTACCGGGAGTGAAACTGAAAGAGAGTCAAATTACCGGGAGTGAAACTGAAAGAGAGTCAAATTACCGGGAGTGAAACTGAAAGAGAGTCAAATTACCGGGAGTGAAACTGAAGAAGATGAGTCAAAATATTACCGGGAGTGAAACTGAGAGTCAAATTACCGGGAGTGAAACTGAAAGAGAGTCAAATTACCGGGAGTGAAACTGAAAGAGAGTCAAATTACCGGTGTCAGTTAACAACAGAGGAATTACCGGTGACAAGTGAAGATTTTTCTTTTTTTTTTGGAAGCATTGTGTAATGCGGAAAATATATTAATCCCTCGAGTATTTTAAATTGTAAAAGTTCTGATAACAGTGGTAGAGATAATAGGGTTTGTAGAAGTCATAGCATTTGTTGTAGTAGTAGTAGTAGCAATAGTAGTAGTTGTAGTGGTGGTGATAGTAGTGGTAGTAGTAGTAGTAGCAATAATAGTTGCAGAAGTAGCAACAGTAGTTGTAGTGGTGGTGGTAGTAGTAGCAGCAATTGTAGTAATAGTAGTAGTTGTAGTAGCAGAAGTAACATTAGTAGTAGTTACAGTAGTAGTTGTACAGGAGTGCAAGTAGTCGTACAAGCAGTAATTGCTGAAGCAGTAGTCATTTTATAAATAGGAAATTTAGTAGTAGTAGTAGTAGTAGTTCTTGCAGTAGTAGTAGTAGCAGTAGTAGTAGTTCTTGCAGTAGTAGTAGTAGCAGTAGTAGTATTTCTTGCAGTAGTAGTAGTAGCAGTAGTAGTAGTTCTTGCAGTAGTAGTAGTAGCAGTAGTAGTAGTTCTTGCAGTAGTAGTAGTAGTAGTAGTAGTAATTCTTGCAGTAGTAGTAGTAGTAGCAGTAGTAGTAGTTCTTGCAGTAGTAGTAGTAGCAGTAGTAGTAGTTCTTGCAGTAGTAGTAGTAGTTCTTGCAGTAGTAGTAGTAGCAGTAGTAGTAGTAGTAGTAGTAGTTCTTGCAGTAGTAGTGGTAGTAGTAGTAGTAGTAGTAGTAGTAGTAGTTCTTGCAGTAGTAGTAGTAGTTCTTGCAGTAGTAGTAGTAGTAGTAGTTTTTGCAGTAGTAGTAGTAGTAGAGGTAATTTTAATAACAGTAGCAGCAGTAGAAGGAGGAGGAGTTGCAGATAATCAAGAAATCAAACCACTAATCAGCCAGTCAATTAATTAATCAGTGACTCAGTCAATCTTATATGTACGTATAGAAATACGTACATATACATACATACATACATTAAGGGATCTGGAAAGGCTGCAAGGCTGGTCCAGCAACTGGCTGCTGGAGTTAAACCCCCACCAAGTGCAAAGTCACAAAGATCGGGGAAGGGCAAAGAACGCCGCGGACAGAGTACAGTCTAGGTGGTTAAAAACTGCAACCTCACTCGAGGAAAAGGATCTTGGGGTGAGCATAATACCGAGCACATCTAAGGCAAACCTAAGAATAACATTCCGATACCTCAGTAAGGAATCGCTCAGGAATCTGTACATGGTGTACGTCAGGCCCATACTGGAGTATGCAGCACCAGTTTGGAACCCACACCTGGTCAAGCACATCAAGAAATTATAGAAAGTACGAAGGTTTTCAACAAGATTAGTCCCAGAGCTAAAGGGAATGTCCTACGACGAGAGGTTAAGAGAAATCGACCTGACGACACTGGAGGACTGGAGAGGTAGGGAAGACATGATAACGATATTTAAAATACTGAGAGGAATTGACAAGGTGGATAGAGACAGGATGTTACAGAGATGGGTCACAGCAACAAAGTCACAACTGGAAGACGAAGAATTAGACGAGTCACAGAAATGTTAAGAAGTATTTCTTCAGTCACAGAGTTGCCATACATTCAATCAATGGATATTGTCTCCCTTATTTTTTCCTGTGACTCTTGGTGGCATGGTCGTGCGTCTGCGTGGCCCTGTCACCTTCTTTACTTTCTCCTCCCTCACATACTGCTATCCCTGCTCCCAGCAGTTCTCCCCCTTCAATCCCTGGCCTTCCTTGGTGAACTGTGAGGGCCTTAGCATAAGTCTTGCCTCCTTCAGATGCCATGTCTTCTCTGAGCAATAGCCCTGCAAATCACTTCAGCATAGTTACCTCATATTCTAGGGCCTGTATCCTGGCTTCTGCGGCTTCAGCTTGTGGCTCCCATTTCTTCTTCTCTGTCTCCATCCTCTTCTCCATTGTCACAGAAAGCTCACCTAGTTTGATCTTCTCTCCCACTCTCGTTCCATCTTTTTACATTGCTCTTTCATCCATTCTTCTTTACAGAACTATCTTCCTTTGATCCCCTGAGGCTTTGACTTCCCCCATTTTTTTGTTTACGTGTGTAATATCAAAGTGAATATAAGAATGAAACCGAAGTGCTTTCGTGTATTTATGCACGTTAAGCAGCCACATTTTAACTAGTTAATTAACCAGTCACACTGTGACTAGTTAATTTTCCAAATCTGACCAAAATGTCGACATTAATTTCTTTGTTATGTGCGGGTTATCTGTGTATTGTTCCAGTCACGGTATTGTACCATTTTGTTCGCAGTAATAACAGTATTAGTAGTTGTTGTTACTGTATCTGTTGTCACTGTTATTGTATAAACAGGAGCAAGTACATAAGCTGGAATAAAGGTTAAATTCTTTATCATTCAATAGTAAACTCAGAGCAATATCAACTCGGCAAAATCTGTGTGCGTAGCACCGTTGCTCAGCCAAATTGTAAACAGAAATCTCCACTCCACACAAGCCTAGTGCGTATACTTCACGAGGCCAGTGTGATGTCGGGGTTTCTATATAACAAAAAAGTCACAATACCGCGACTGGAACAATACACAAATAACCGGCACATAGAAGAGAGGAGCTTACGACGACGTTTCGGTCCGACTTTACAAAGTCACACTGTGACTTTGTAAATGGTCCAAGTCGGACCCAAAAGTCGTCATAAGCTCCTCTCTTCTAAGTGCGGGTTATTTGTGTATATTTCTATGTAATATTAGGTTTGAAATATTTTGCAAGCTCTGTCAGAGTCCATTTAGCTCTGCTTAATTGCAAGGTAGGCAGTTCAACCTACCATACTCCTTTTACAATATATTGCATGATAGGATGAAGATGCTAGTTCATCTCCAGTCAATCTCGACAAAATTTAACAGTAGTTTTGCTCACCCCCTTGTTCATAGCGGCAGCAGTAGTGAATGTATCATGAATAAAGAGAACTTTGTGCTATACTCTCACCTAACTTGTCTATAAATAAGCAATAATTTAGCTATTTCAGTAGAAAAAAAAATTTAGTGTTTACCCAAAAACCTTCCGTAATATATTTTCCTATATGTATTAATACATTCTGTAGCTTTCCACTTATTTCTTACTATTGTTAAGCCCTGATTGTCTTTATATTCCAGATAATCCAAGTTCTCTGCGGGGAGCGGCACCCGTATCATTTACTGGTGAAAATATATATGATGAGTGGGCAGAGATCCCACCTGCAGCCTCTGCGTCGCCTCACAAGGACAACGTCAACAACGTGACAACGAACACTTCTGGACAACAAGACATAATCAATGGCCGTTTTTCTCCTCACAACAGTGAGAACGATATCTATGAAGTGATAACGGATATGGAAGAACAGCTAAAGTAATCTAATGGCTGTTTTTCCGGTAACAATAACGAGGCTTTTGTTTATGGAATAATGGTAAAGGTTACAGAACAACGGAAGTTGTCCAATGTCCATTCTTCTCCCTTCCCCACAGGACAGTGAACATGACAGCAAGTGAAGCTGTCAGTTACCCTTCTCTCCATAATGAGATCGGTATTAATGACATAATGGTGATTATGGCAACAAGAACTGTTCATTTGCAAGTAACAGGGTGAGAAAAGCATACCAACAACAGTTCATCCACAGACAACGAGTTTTGAGACTCTCTGACCTCGGGTTCAAATCCCGCCCGTGGTATGGTTTGTTTACAATCGTGTCATTACGATTTCGTGAGTCACAACGCATCTTACAGCTAGCACAATCCCCCATGCAAAATATATCTTAAAAATTACACTTCTAAAGACTTGCAGTAAATTTGATACAACAGTTAGATATACCTTTTAAAATACAGAGCTATTAAGTAGTAGCTACGAGTACCTTACATCAGGGACGACCACAAAATATTTTAAGATACCTGGAAACAGACTGGGAAAATAAAAAATGTTCTCTATGGGCCACTGACATGTAGTAAGACCGAGTTAATCTCCAGTACTTTCAACAATAATTTTGGTCAGGGAGTTGAGTGAATTGTGCCCACTTAAGACAATCCTCGAAATCTTAGTGTATATTCATAAAATGTTGACACTTATGTAGTTCTGTATTACAGATGCAAAATAGACATATTAGACAGTTACCGTTGTATACCATTGTCGAATTCTGATCAGCTGTTCATTTTGAAACACTGCCATTTGGATTTAAGTAAATACTATCTGCGTTTTGTAGACCCATAAATTATATTCTAAACTTTGTTATGGAAGGATTTTCACTCGTTTATCTTGATAAGTTTTCAAGTTTTACCCCTACAAAACTAAAACAAGCTAACTAAAACATTTTGGTTTATTATAGTTGAGAAACACTTGAGTGATTTATCAGATTAACTGTATTGTATAAATGCGCAATAAATACAACTCATAGACCAACATGAATACATGTTTGTGACAGTGAAAAAACATCAAGTACTGGATCACAATCTATGCTCTGACAATCCCTTATCTAGACACTGCAGTAGTCTACAATAGAAGTAGGTGTCCCGTAGCTCGATCGGTAGTGCACTCAGCTCACACTCTGAGGTCCGGAGATCGAATCTCCTCCGGTACGATTGAAGAACATTAGGGACGTGTTTCCATAAGACAACTGCTGTCCCTGTCCACCCATCAATTTAAAATAGTGTTAGTGGACTGGTGTGGGTCACATCCTGGGTGTTAGTGGACTGGTGTGGGTCACATCCTGGGTGTTAGTGGACTGGTGTGGGTCACATCCTGGGTGTTAGTGGACTGGTGTGGGTCACATCCTGGGTGTTAGTGGATTGGTGTGGGTCACATCCTGGGTGTTAGTGGATTGGTGTGGGTCACATCCTGGCTGTTAGTGGATTGGTGTGGGTCACATCCTGGGTGTTAGTGGACTGGTGTGGGTCACATCCTGGGTGTTAGTGGACTGGTGTGGGCCACATCCTGGGTGTTAGTGGACTGATGTGGGTCACATCCTGGGTGTTAGTGGACTGGTGTGGGTCACATCCTGGGACAAAACTGACCTAATTTGCGGGAAATGCTCAGCATAACAAGGGACTTTCTATATAGTAGTATGTCATTGATGTCAGCTATGGTCTGTATACCTTGTAAATGTACTTGTTCCCCTTGAAAATGTACTTGTAGAAATAAAGATATAATTATTATTTTTAATCAAAAAAAAACGCGCAAAAGCCCCCAAGGGTTTTATTTTTTTTATTATTTTTTATTTTTATTATTATTATTATAAAAATTTTGTTTTTCCCAAAAAAATAGCGAGACACAGCCCCGGGGGACCTATTTGGCCCCTTTTGAAGTCGTTTGTGGGGCTGTTTTTCCCATTGGCCCACAGTACTTTTAGGCTATACCCGGGACACGTAGGGCATAGCGACTAAAGAGCTTACTGGTAAAATTAAATGGGGGGCTAAGAATTTTCCGAAAAAATTTTTGTAAACCAGTTTTTTCAAGGATATCGTCATAGGATTTAAAGGACGTCAAAGGGACGGTGAAACCGGGCGGTAAGGGTTTGAAAAAATGATGTATCTCGGTTTTTTCATGGGTGAAAATTAGGAAGTGCCGTTCGGGGGACGAGGCGGTTTCGAGTGTATTTGAGGAAAAACGGAACTGTACCCGGGCGACGATGGGAAAGGGAAAGGTCGGATCATAGGGCAGGAAGCCTGAGGGTATTTTTTCCGTGAGGTGAGCTGGGAAAACCCTTTACATATGTGCAATTTGGAGGATTTCGGGGGACGAAAGAACTTGTCACATACGCGGGGCAAAAAACTAAACTTATAGATTGGGGGGCCCCCTAGGGGACCAATTGCAGTAAAAGCCCTCGTCGTCGGAACTTTCAAGACCCGGAGAAAAAACCGGGAAATTTCATAAAGGGAATAAAAGGGGGGCCCCTGTGGGGGGCTTGCGGGGGGACAGAGGTAAAAGGGCGGGAGGTGGGGTGACAAAGGTTGTAAAGGTTTGGATGAAAGCCCCACGTGACGGGTGACGGGAAAACTACGGGAAAGACACGGGTTTCCCCCGTGGTAAGGGGCCACTCGAGGACGAAGGGGATGTGGGAACCCTTAGACCCCATGATTCATGCCCTGGGGTTCCCCAAGAGCGGGTTCTGTAGGGGGGCCTTTGTCCTTTGGGATGGGTCAGCTCCCCCCACCGGGGAAGGGGTTTGGAGGAGGTGTCGGGGCCCAGTATGGGGGGAGCCTTGAGCATGAAACTTTGGGAGGGAGGTGCATGTGGGGCTTTCAAAAAGATTTTGGGGAGGGGGACCCGGTCTCGGAAGAGGGCGGTGCATCGTCGGACTTTGCCCGGCGTGCTTGCCCCTCCCCAACCGTATAGGGAAGAAAGGTTTTGGGCTTTTTATCGTTTGGGGGGGGCCTGGGGGGCCCCAAGGGGAAAAAAGCCCTTTTTAAAAGGGGCCCAAAAAGGTGGTAAAAGGGCCTTGGGAATGTGGAGGAAAGGGGAAAGAGGTTCCACAGTGCAAAAGGGGTAAACTAAATTTTAAAAGTTTCAAGAGATTCATTTAAAATGTTAGGGGTTTTGGGGGAAATAAAAGGAACCCGGGGACGGTTACAGAAATTTGTGGTACGATGGGAGGGTGTGGTTTTGGTACAGGAACATAATAAAAACTGGAGTATTTTGGTGGTTGAGGGTTTGTTGCCCTTTTGCGGCCTTTCGTACGTTTGAGGGGGGGGGGTGTGAAATTTTTTTAAAAAGGGAGACTACCCCTTTTCTTTTTCCCTTTGGGAAGGGGGAAAGGGGAAAGGAAAGAGGATTTTTGTGTGAGGGGTCGTGGGGAGGGTGAGAGTTTCTTTGGTGTGTGTTTAGGGTTTCCGGCGGAGAGAGACAGGGGGGGTTAAAAAAAAATTGTTTGGGAAATTTACTGGTTTAAAAAATTACGATCGTTGCCCGGGAAATTGCGGGGGGGGAGGGGATTTGGGAAATGTGTGTTTTTGTGCAAAGGGTGTGGAAACCCGAGGGCGGGGGGTTTTTTCAGGAAAGTTGGGGGAATGATTAAAAGGAGTAGGGGGTTTGGGGAGTGCAGGGGGTACGAAGTGAAGTCGAAAACCCAAAATTTTTATGGCAGGGATACGCAAACTCGGGTGGATAGTTTTATATTTCTAAACCCGTGGTGATAACGAAATGTCGGGTTTTGGATGGGGGGGCTTTCGGATCATAGGGGCATCATTTGGGACTTTGGATTTGGGGAGGGGTTTACCAAATACGTATAGGGGTTTTTAGAATTTTAAAAGTAGACTCTTTCCCGGGGTGTGGGGGGGAAATTTTAAATTTTCGGGTTTTGGGGGGAAATTTTGGGAGGGGGGGAGGGAAAGGGGGTGTGTTGGATGGTGGGACCCAAATTCAAAGTCGAGGTAGGGAATTTTTAAATTTATCTGGAGCGTCCCGGGGAAATAAAAAGGGTTTTTGGATTATTGGTATATCGAAGGGCAATTTGGGTATGCTATCAATGGGGGGGGGGGGAGGGTATCCAAAGGGGGGATATGTAAAATTTTAAAAATAGACTCAGGGGGCCTACTAAAAAAAAGGTTTTTTTGGGGGTTTTGGGTTAGGGGGGATTTGGAAGAGGTTTATGGGGTGGTAGGGGCCATAAACACTTGTCCTGCAGGGCAGAGCGACCGCGTATGGGCCCCGGGAAAAAAAATTTTCTGGGGTGTGCATTTCAATGGCAGGGGTATTGGAGGGCACGAATTTTGGTTTTCAAATGGGGGATGGGTGGGTAGTGGGGTCTTTGGGGTTTCAGTTCATGGGGGCAGTGTGGGTACAAAGTGAGGGGCTTTTAACGGAGATGGGAGAAAGGTTTGAGTGTGTGTTCCGAGAAATGATAGGGGGGTGATGGGTGGGGCCAAACATGGGAGGTGGGAGGGTTTTTTTTAATGGGTTTTGTGTCCCAGGAAGGTTCCCGGGATTGACGGTTTTCCCAGTGAATTTTGTGCAACCTGGGGATTTTTTGGTAACCTTATTTTTAAAATTTATGAAGACACGGGGGGGGGGGGTTAGGGGGTACAGGGCAACGGCGATAGTGTTGTCAGCCCAAAAAACAAGGATTTTTCGTATGATTTACTTTTGTGTGGGGCTTTAATTTTTTTGCCCCAAAATTTTGGTTAAATTTTTAAAGAAAGTCATCAAAAAAGTAATTGTTCGGGCCCAAATTGGCATTTATGTATGAGGGATTGGGGGGGAATAAGACATTTTTTTGGGGGTATGAGTGAGAAATTTGGAAAGGGGGGGTTTGTGATTTTTGGGAGGTGGTTATGATGTTTGGGAAACTTTAGGGTTTGCGGCATTTATGGGAAAGGCAGGGTTTTGGAGAGGAAAATTTTTCCCCTGGGGTGTGGTTGTTATTAAGGGGGCTTGGGGTGTGTGTGCAAATCATTGGGAGGTTTGGGGAAAGCGTGGAGGTTGGGACGGGTTTGAGGGGGTTGTTGTTTAAAACCTGTTCGTTTTTTGCGAACCCTTTTTTTTTGGGGGGTGGAGAATGTGTCCCTGGGGGGTGGGGAAAGGAAAAGAAGTGGTGGGCAACCGGGGAAACCCCAAAGGTTGTCGTTAAAACAAGGTTTAGTGAGAGGGAGGGAAGGGTTAAGGTGATTGGGAGAATTGTGGATGTGTTCGGGGCAGCGAAGGGTATGAGGTGAATGTGGATAATTTCTAATTCTAGGTTGGGGGGTGGGGGGGGAGGGGGAGACGAGATGTGTGAAGGGAAAAAGGGGGCGAGTAGGGACGACTAAAGATTTGTGGGATTGTTTTAATGGTAATGGGGTTTTTCCCAGGAAGAAAATTCATGGTGTTTTGAATAAGGGGTGGGGCGTTGAATTTGGTTGAGAACGCCTCACCCTTTTTTTCATCAGAGGGCATTTTGGTGAATGCGCTTTTGTATGGCAAAATTTGGTGTTGCGCGGGGTTTTCCCCTTGGGGGTTTCAGGTATTGGGTAAAGTTTTTTAATTTAAAAATTGGGATTCGGGGTGTGACTGGTTAAAGGGGGGAGGTAGTAACACTTCAGTGAAGGGGGGCGGGGGGTTTGTTTCCTGGGAAATGGTTAAAGCGAGTTTAAACAAGATGAGTTCAGGTGAGGTATGGGGAAAGGGGGGGGGGGGGGGCTGTGTGAAATGAGAGAAATATAGGGTGGTGGAGGGGGAAAGGATCTCGGACTTTAAGTATTTTTGGGAATTTTTTTCAGCCGTGAAAACAAAATGGGGGTCGGCAGTAGAAAGGGGGTTTCTAGCAACATCCTGTGGGGGGGAAAGGGCCCTGTGGAGCGTGGTCAGCATTTGGCTGCATTTGAAGAGATTGCACTTACGTTCACGTATGAGGGAAGTGATGTTTCGGATTCTACAGGCATCCTTCTCCAGGGATTGAATCTTAAAGAACAGACGCATTCGTTGGAGTGTGGCGCGTTTGTTCCTATTGGGAGGAGGAAGAGGGGACTGCATTCCATGTGTTTTATTTCTTGTATAGCGTTTAGGAGTCGGGAGGGAATGGTTGGGGAAAGTGTTTCGGACTGAGTGGGGGGGGTGGATTGTTAGTTCTAAGGCTTCTTAAGTTTTAGATCTGGGCAGGGTGGAGAACAGGGTTTCAATGGGCGTTGGCTTAACGTTATTGGTTGAGTTTGTTTACATGTCATGACGTCGCAGGAGAATGGGACGGGTACGAGAAAGATAGGGGGCATTAGCAGCAACTTTTATAATATAAATGTTGCATTTTAAAAGGGATGTACGGTGGTAGGTGGGAGCGAAGGATTTTACGGATTTTCAGTGCTTTTCACATGGGGGATTGTTGGCGACTGTAGTTTCAGGGGGTAGAAACGGATCGTCTCCCAGAGGAATGAATTTTGGAGTGTGTGGTGTATGCTTGACGAGGACGAGTTTAATCGCTCATGAGTGTAAATTGGGGGAGGGGTTGTAAGGTTGTGATTCGGAGGTATTCTCTCAGTGGAGTTATATGGTGGAAGTAGAGGTAGGAACAACCTTTGATGCCAATAGCATAGTTTCCTGTTGTGTAAGGTGTAGCATCACCAGTTTTAATGTACTTTGAGGCATTCTCAGTTTAGGGTAAGGGTACCATAGGACGTAATGTTGATCTGGCTTTTACGTATTTCATGTATTCCTGAGTTATAAACAACACATGTAACGTTTATAGTTTGTTGTGTTAAGTCGCACATTGCTGTTGTCTTTGGTGTGACCTGTGAGGAGGTCACTCATTATACTGTAATGGATTACTTTATCACATATGACTTTAAGATTACCTTTATAAGCAGTAATGTTATTGATTGTGGTGTGGGCTAACCCTCATGTCGTATTGCCTTGATACATTGCCGGTATGGCCCCTAGATGTGTTAATGTAAAGTAAGAGTTGGGGTATGGGTGGTTTTGTGCCGGGGTTGTGTTGGGCAGGGATAGAGGAAGTAGTGGGTGATGTTACAGCGTGTTGGGCTTTTATGTATCAACAAGTTACTATGTCGAAAACATATTATTTCCTATAGCATTCATTGCGTGGTTAGTACAGACATAGTAATTTTGTGTATCACTTGACCCTCGGTTATTTTGATATATGTTACATGTTCCTTGTAATCTAACGCGCTCCTATGTTTTTTTTTTCTAACCATGGGAATTATATGATATGTTGAGCGAAGTCAACTATTGTATTGTGTTTGGTGGGATTTTCAGAAGTTCTAACTGGGATTATTCATTATTAGAAAAGTGATGCTTCGGACTACTTTTCAGGTTAGATGTCTTTGTTTGTTGTTTGAACGTTTTAAACAAATATTCCTTGAGTGGATTGTATGGGAAAGTGTCCCCTTAGTTATTCTGTACTTGTTATTGTTGCTTATATGTTTCTGGATTTTGTATGAGATTTTCAATAACATTATATAATAAATATATAAATATATAAATTATATAAAATATATAAAAAAATACTATAATATTTTAGTCACTTAATTGTTCAGTATTTTTGGCTTTCAGCACAGATGAATAAAATTATATAAAAAATGAACAAGCTTAATGGGAAAAGCTATGGAAAAAAATGATTGATTGATTGGCATAAAGGTAATTGACATAAAGGTAATGCATAGGTAATTGACCATAAGGTAATTGACATTAAAGGTAATTGACATAAGGTATATTGACATAAGGTTATTTACACGAAATCTGTTTCCTACAGGATGTGGGACAAACAAAAAGATCGTACAGTGACAAGTAGGGAATGAATTCTTGTATTTTTAAAACTAAATTTATTCTCCTCTAGTTTGTTCCAGGATTCAATGTTTTTCTAATTTAATTAGGTCGGTCCATGGAGGTTAGTGGAATGTATGTAATAGTTAATTCCCCATTGATGTTCCTATAGCCTTTTTTTTTGGGGTGATAAATACCATGGTGGACTGGTGTGGGTCGCATCCTGGGACAAAATTGGCCTAATTTCCCCGAAATGGTCTGCCTAACAAGCGGTTTTCTGTAGTACTATGTTACTAATGTCAGATATGGTCTGTATACCTTGTACATGTACTTGTAGAAATAAAGAAATCATTATTATATTATTATACCCTTTTTATTATCACACTGGCCGTCTCCCACCAAGGCAGGGTGGCCCGAAAAAAAAACTTTCACCATCATTCACTCCATCACTGTCTTTCCAGAAGGGTGCTTTACACTACAGTTATAAAACTGCAACATTAATATCCCTCCTTCAGAGTGCAGGCACTGTACTTCCCATCTCCAGGACTCAAGTCCGGCCTGCCGGTTTCCCTGAACCCCTTCATAAATGTTACTTTGCTCACACTCCAACAGCACGTCAAGTTCTAAAAATACTATTTGTCTCACTGGTCCTAACACACTCACGCCACGCTTAGCTGGTGTCAAGCTCCTCGCAACAAAAAACCTCCTTTACCCCCTCCTCCAACATTCCCTAGGCCGATCACTACCCCGCCTTCACTCCTCATTACAGATATATACACTCTCCAGGGTCATTCTATTTCGTTCCTTCGTCTCTTTAATTGGGAAAGAAAAAAAAAAAAGATTTTTGTGTACAAGGGCTGAGAACATTCAGGAAAAATTGTAAAAGAGTTTTAGATATAAGTGATGGAGATAAGTAGTTTTATGTCCAAAAATCAGATTTCCATTTACAGCATCTTTTGACTCGACACTATAGTCACCCACTAAAAAAATACAAGAAACAAAAGAACGAGTTAACCCAACCCCCACACAGTGCTAACCCAGACCCATCCCCCAGCCCTAGCACTACTGCCCACAGCACTGGTGCTGGCCCAGGCTCAGCCCCCAGCCTTAGTACCAGTCTAGATTCTGCTAGGGACTCTACCACAGTCACCACTAAAACCTTAAATATACAACCATCATTGCAGAAGACCGTACATAGGATACATTACAGATGTAGTGGAGGAGTCTTCTTCTGGGGAATGTAGTTCCCCAGAAGGAGGACGGAGTGGCCCTGGCTTGGGTACTGAGGGTTATAGTGCAGTCCTAGAAACTGCACAAATTCAGAACTCACCAAAAAATAATTCTACACAGCCAAAACCGAAATTGTGCAAATTCTATGTTTGGGGGATCTGTAAGCATGGAATATCAGGAAAAACAAATGTGACATGCAACTTTGAGCATTCCAGAAAATGTAGTGACGACCTGTCTAAAGGAGTGTGTCGTTCTCCCTCTTGTAAATTCTTGCACCCAGAAATGTTCCACCTTCGTTCCTCCAAAAACAGTGCTACAACACCAGCTGCCCTGCATACCATCTAAGAGTTACCAAGAGGTACAGACCTCAAGACAAACAATAGTAGTTACGACAACCCAACTCCAAGAGATTTTTAGTGGCAGGCAACGAAAAAAGGGAATAAAAAGAAATAAAAATAGTTCACCATCTCGGAGCATTGTTGGACTGGAGGCACAGCCAAGGGCCCCCATGGCCCTCCAGAACCACCACTACTGATGCCAATAACAAAAATCCCCTAACAAGCACAAAATGCAACCTCGTTTATATTTGCTAATATATAAGGCCTTAAGCCATCCACCAACACCAAAATGCCTTTTATCAGTGGATTTCTAGAGGAGTCAAATGCAGTGTTTACAGCCTTCACAGAGACCCACACAAAAGATCACTTTGAAAATGAAATATGGATGAATAGGTACAACGTTTTTAGATGTGACAGAATAAGTAAGTTTATTCAGTTATACACAGATACAGTTACATAGATTATCATACATAGCAGCATATGTGTAAAGAACCTCGGCTAACCCCAAAAAAGTCAGTGACTTATTTCCATTGGGAATTGGAAACAGGGGAGGGTTGGCCTATATGTCAATGATTCACTCACCTGCACAGAGATGCTGAACACAACAAATAATGTTGAAGTTCTTGTAGCACTAAAGATCGAGAACCAAAACCCAATCATCTGAACACAACAAATAATGTTGAAGTTCTAGCACTAAAGATCGAGAACCAAAACCCAATCATCTGAACACAACAAATGATGTTGAAGTTCTAGCACTAAAGATCGAGAACCAAAACCCAATCATCTGAACACAACAAATGATGTTGAAGTTCTAGAAATAAGATCGAAAACCCAAAAAACCCAATACTGAACACAACAAATGATGTTGAATTTTCTAGCACTAAAGATCGAGAACCAAAACCAATCATCTAAAACAACAAATGATGTTGAAGTTTGCACTAAAGATCGAGAACCAAAAACCCAAACATATTTTGGTTTGCAAAAATAAGCCACCTGATGTAACCTCAACAGTTCAAGGAACAGATACTGAAAATACATTGGTTGTGGAAAGCCTTCCAGTTCCATCCTCAAACGTCTTACTGCTTGATGATTTCAATCTAAGGCATACAAAATGGAAGAATGTAGGGAATAATGTGATAGCAGAAACAATCCCTGGAGGCAGCGCAGATGAAAGGTCACACCGGGGCCAGGAGCTGTGAATCGACCCCTGCAACCACAAATAGGTGAGTACCTGAGCTACTAAATCTCTTTGATAAACACAAATTAAGTCAGCAGATAGTGGAGCCAACAAGACTGGAAAACACACTTTACTATCTTCACGAATAATGAGGACCTGGTAAGAGACCATCAAAAACAACTAATTCCGATGACATTCATTCTCTGCTCAGACGTTGTGCTGAGCGTTTGTCAGCTGCTTCTGCTCAGTCCTGACACCTGGTGGAGGAGCTTTTGATACATCAACAACAATGGCGACTGGTTTTCACCGGAGAGTTAATACTGTTTGTATTGAACTAATACGGGGCACAATCACCAGCGCATCGATTATCGTGTTAGTGCCAGCGATCATTCGTGATACATATGGTATCCAGCATGAATCCCTGTGTGGCATCACCTTGAATGGACTTTCCCGGATTTTCGTCAAGTTTTGTGATGCTCAGACCTATGAGCAGATTGTCAACCAGTACCAGGATGTTAGCAAGCAAGTCACCCCAGCAGTCACTGTCCAGTTGCACGACGTTTCACGATACTATACGTGGGTACGTGTGTGAAACGTGCCTTTTGAAGACAATGAAGTCGACATATGCGACGCTTTTGAAAGTTATGGGAAGATCTACCAGGTTACTAGGGGTCGATGGTCTGACGGCCTCTATGCTGGTCTTCAAGAGGGGTCCTTCACTTTGAAAATGTCCCTACGCCAGCCAATTCCTTCGTACGTACACCTGGATGATTTTCGTTCCCAGGTGTACGTTACGTATCCTGGACAGAGACGAACTTGCCGCCTCTGTGGCACTTTGGATCACATCGCGGCACAATGTGTTCAGCGCCAGCCGCCCTCGGGTGCTTGCTGACGCAAAGAGAAAAAGGGTGTGGTGTCCCCTAGAGGAAAGCCACCTTTGGCAAAGTTAAGTGTGTAACTATTAATGATAATGGTTTGAAAACTCTCAGAAAGCGTGTGCAGGTACGTGAGTGGTTGAATCGCTTTGCAGTGGATGTGTTTTTTGCAAGAACATAATCATAAAGTAGCAAGTTTGTTTGAGATAGATGGTTATGATGTTTATATGACTCACTCGAGACGTCTGAAAGGTGGAGTGGCTGTGTTGATAAAGGCGACCAGCCCGTTTGTGATGAAACATTGGGAGGAAGGGGGGAGGAGGGTCGGGTGGTGAGAGTCATGGGAGATTGGGGTAATAGAAGGGTTGGTTTCGTAGGAGTATATGGGCCGGCCGAACATGATGTTAATATTAAAAATACTTTTGTTAGAGATGTTCTAGTGCACTATTTGAGGTCCTTGCCGGATATTACAGTCGTCGGTGGTGACTGGAACTGTGTGGTGCGCCGTAAAGACGTTGAGCCAAGGGGGGCGGGTTTTTGTTCGCTTATTTTGGGTGATTTGTTGTCTGGGCTGGGGTTGGTGGATGTAAGTGGAAGACTACTTGGGGATTGAACATACTTTAGTGCATAGGGGCTATGCGGCACGCTTAGATAGGGTGTATGTGTCTCGGCGGGGTCGTAATCAGTATGTGCGTGTTAAACGTTTATTTCTCCGATAATCGCGGAGTTCTTGTGGAGCTTGACTGGGGGGGGGTCTCCCGAACCGTTTTAAGGGTTATTGGAAGTTAAATACGCAACTGCTACAAAGTGCAGATGATAGGACACTATTCACGGACTTATGGGCGTCTATGGGAGTATACTCCTGGGAAGGATGGGATTTAGTGCAACAATGGGATGAGGTTGTAAAGCCTCGAATTAAGGATTTTTATGTGCATCAGGGTAAGGAGGCCTCACACTTGGAGTATGGTTTTCTGAGGTACCTGGAGGGTTCTTTACGGCATTGTTATGTGCAGGGAGAGGCGTCTGGAATTTACCCAGTGGACGAGATTGACGATCTTAAGGAACAAATCCAGGTACTGAAAAATAAGGTTTTTGATGGGGCGCATATTTCGTTTCGAGTGGGGTGGAGGAGGCTGTGTGGGGATGATAAGCCGTCACTTGTTGCATTTTACGTAGTCAGGCACAAAGCGAAAGGAGACTGAATTGTGAGTATTTGTGGTGCAGGATGGAGTTGACGGGGTATAGTGAGGTCAGACCTTAACAACAAGGGAATAAGTTTTATGTCGTACATTGTTAAGCATCCAAATGCGAAGTAAATAAGTTAGTGAGGCATGCGATACATATTGGGGCGGTGTGTACTAATGCAGTTGAATGATCATGAATCGACTTACTCATGGGCGGCATATGACTGAGTGCCGGAGGTAGTGGGAGGCTTGCAGGGAATGAGCAAATGGGGATGGCGCCAGGCATTGACAGCATCCCGTGTGAATTTTTTATCCAACATTGGAGGTAATACAGACTTTTATTGTTCGTTTACTTATGCGATGAAGGAGGGGGGGGGGGGTGTTAGAGTGTGTCTCAGCGTACGGTGGTTTTTGCTGTTAGTTAGAAATGTGACGTACCCTTACGATTACAAGGACTATCGACCCATATCGTTTAATGTGTAGTGACTATAAACTGTGATCAAAAATATTGATGAATAGGATTTAAGAAAGTGTTTGATGAGGTAATTCCAAAAGGGGCCCCAGTTTGGCGTGCCAGGTAATCGATGTATGAAAGGTCATGGGATTATCAGGGAGTTTGTCGAGGAAGGCAGAACGAGGGGCTGAGGGTGGTGTTTTGGCTTTAGACAGGCAAGCAGCTTTTGATAGTTGTGGAAACGGGAGGTACTGTGGTAGTTTCTGAGATGGCAGTGTTTGAAATGAGGTCGCCATGTGGCCCGTTCGTTTACAATTGTGCTGGTTTTAATACAAATTAAAGGGAAGTTAAGGTGTCTTTGTTCCACTTACACAGGAACATTCGACAGGGATGCCCCATGTCTCAAATGCTTTTTGCAGTAATGCAGGACCCATTTTACAGGGCCTTTCGTGGGCGGGAGTAGATTCGTCGTGGGGTTCGAAGTAGTGGTCGACCGGCCCTTGTTGATATGTAATGATACTACTGAGGCTATTATGTACGAGGGAGCAATTGGTTTTGTTGGAGACTTGTTGATGTATTTGGTAAGGCAACAGGGATGTTGTTAATTGAGCAAAATCGAAGATTAAAGGCGTTGGAGAGTGGGATGGGGGAAGGGTGGGTCCAGGAGGTTAACGGTGGTTGATCGTATGTGGAATCAGTATATTGCGGGAAGTATGATCAGACGAGGGCAATGTAACTCGGGGAAGGTGGTACACTGTCTTGAGCGCTTAAATAGTCTATGGCCGCGACATTTAACCCTGCACCAGAGGGCAGGCGTCATTAATGCTCTGCTTTATAGCAAAGTATGGCATGTTGCTGCACTGTATCCTCTGTTGCAGGGGGATGTCAAACTTCTTCTGCCACATGAGTTTATAGATTTTTGTGGGGCTCCGGTTGTGACTGGCTCCGAAGAGCGGTAGTAGAGACACCAATGCGTCAGGGAGGGTTAGGTCTCATTCCTCTAGAGGCTCGTGTCATAGCGTGTTACGTGAGCGTCTGTTTCTCAGACTGAGTGGGGATGCATATGGGTTACAACTGAAATGTATTGCGACATTCTCAGGTGGTGGGGAGGGGGGATTTAATTAGGTGCGAGTCGATGCCCGAGTGTTTATTACCCATGAGGGACGTGGTGACGTGTTAAATTTATGTACTTTGGAAAGGGTCGGTAACTGGATTTTAACTGATAGAGTTCCGGGGGGTCAACGCCCCCGCGGCCCCGGGTCTGACCCAGGCCTCCTTAGGTCAGTGTCCCAGGATGCGACCCACACCAGTCGACTAACACCCAGGTACCCATTTTACTGATGGGGAACATAGACAACAGGTGGAAAGAAACACGTCCAATGTTTCTACTCTGGCTGGGAATCGAACCCAGGCCCTCGCCGTGTGAAGCCAGAGCGTTAACCACCAGGCCACCAGATATGGAGAGAGTCGTGGTGCGAGTTGAAGGGATGTATCCCATGTATGTGTGGAGTGATATATGGAGGCGGGTTCAACAGTTGCGTCTCCTTGCTCAAGTACGAGAAGTGGTTTTTAAAATTTTGCATGGAATCTTGCCGGCGTGGTGGTGTTGTATAATAGGCGTTTGGGAGAGGACCGGGGTTGTCCGGCGTGCAGGGCGGAGGAATCTGCATTTCACGTTGTGTATTTCTGTGAGACTTTAGGCATGGTGCGTGAGTGGTTTAGTAGGGTTTTGCCTTTGGTGGGAGGGGGATGTTTGTCGGCGCTCCGAACGTTGAGTTTTGATGCATGTACAACGTGCGGTGTTGTACGTTGTGGCCGATTATATTTATGTGTCATGGGCAATGAGGCACGTAGGTAATAGTAGAATTCGGGTTTTAGCAGGAACGATTTATAGGACAGTGTCGAAATAAGTTGGTATATGAGGGGAGATAGGAGAAAGACTTCCCGTCTGAATATAAAGCCTTGGAGTTAAGAGATTTGAGATAGTTTATGAGCGTACAGTGGATAATCTAACGGGCTGGTCAGCTGTGACTAATTGTGTATAATAGTTACGTGAATGTTTTGTTATGTCTGTGTTTATATACGTCTCCTATGTGATGGTGACGTCGCTATAACTGTTAAGACTTTGTATGTCCAATCTCCTTTCCAAGCTACCCAAGTTTTTAGACTCTATAACCCCACTCGGTACATCATCAGATGCAGCATTCTCCACCTGACCTCAGCATTCTGAACCTGACTATAAATACTCGTGTTCCTTCCACCCCAGGTAGTTCTGTTTGTGACTTGAAAAAGCCCACTGTGTGGGCGAAACGTAATCAATAAAGGATCACATTATACTGCATATGTGTTTATATTTCCATGTACAGAAATTAAAAGGTCTTCCGTCATTTATCTCTCGATACAAGTCACTGTTGTATAGATGTGTTTCCTACCATAAGCGATTGGTACTTATTTTATGCTTATATTTTATGCTGTTATAGTGTGTTTTTCTGTAATATTATATTACATGTAACAGATTGCATTACTTTTTTCTTTGTGTTTTGTTTCTGGAGTTTATCTGGAGAGAGTTCCGGGGGCCAACGCCCCCGCGGCCCGGTCTGTGACCAGGCCTCCTTAGGTCAGTGTCCCAGGATGCGACCCACACCAGTCGACTAACACCCAGGTACCCATTTTACTGATGGGGAACATAGACAACAGGTGGAAAGAAACACGTCCAATGTTTCTACTCTGGCTGGGAATCGAACCCAGGCCCTCACCGTGTGAAGCGAGAGCGTTAACCACCAGGCCACCAGAGCCTGAGATGTAAAATATCACATCGAAGTTTTGTTATATTGGATGTTTTTATATTGTGACTTGTGGTATTATCCCGTTTCCTTCTTTGAATCGTAAATACCTGTGTCTATGTTAAGATCTCGTGATAATCGCCTAAATTAATGTTTGAGTATCGTGGTGCTCTGTTGGGCACCTGAGAGCTTAGATTAAGTCTTGCATACGTGTGTGTTGACAGGCGGAAGCCTCACCTAGTATGTGCCTGATGTAGTGTCATGTTGTGTATACGTGTGTGTTGACAAGCGGAAGCCTCACCTAGTATGTGCCTGATGTAGTGTCATGTTGTGTATACGTGTGTGCTTGTGTGTGTGCTTGTGTGTGTGTGTGTTATTATGTGTTGTGTTTTTATCACAATGTTTTATTATTCAATCTACATAATTTCCAGTGTTTGATGTTTTGTAATATGTAACCTTGTTAGTGGTGTTCTTAAATAAAACAATATCACTGTAATATACGGTGTGTTGTGTGTGAGAGTGTATTACCACTGTAATATACGGTGTGTTGTGTGTGAGGTGATACCACTGTGATATACGGGTGTGTTGTGTGTGAGAGTGTAATACCACTGTAATATACGGTGTGTTGTGTGTGAGAGTGTAATACCACTGTAATATACGGTGTGTTGTGTGTGAGAGTGTAATACCACTGTACTGTACGGTGTGTTGTGTGTGAGAGAGTAATACCACTGTAATATACGGTGTGTTGTGTGTGAGAGGGTTTTACCACTGTAATATAACGGTGTGTTGTGTTTTTGAGAGTGTATTACCACTGTAATATACAGTGTGTTGTGTGTGAGAGTGTATTACCATTTAAATATACGGTGTGTTGTGTGTGAGAGTGTATCCCACTGTAATATACGGTGTGTTGTGTGTGAGAGTGTATTACCACTGTAATATACGGTGTGTTGTTGTGTGAGAGTGTATTACCACTGTAATATACGGTGTGTTTGTGTGTGAGAGTGTATTACCACTTTTAATATAGGGTTTGTGTTGTGTGTGAGAGTGTATTACCACTGTAATATACAGTGTGTTGTGTGTGAGAGTGTATTACCACTGTAATATACGGTGTGTTGTGTGTGAGAGTGTAATCCACTGTAAATTATACTGTGTGTTGTGTGTGAGGTGTAGTACCACTGTACTGTACGGTGTGTTGTGTGTGAGAGTGTATTACCACTGTAATATACAGTGTGTTGTGTGTGAGAGTGTAGTACCACTGTACTGTACGGTGTGTTGTGTGTGAGAGTGTATTACCACTGTAATATACAGTGTGTTGTGTGTGTGAGTGTAATACCACTGAAATTTATAGGGTGTGTTGTGTGTGAGAGTTTTTTTTACCACTGTAAATATACAGTGTTGTGTGTTGTGAGTGTAATACCACTGTAATATACAGGTGTTGTGTGTGAGAGTGTAATACCACTGTAAATATACGGTGTGTTGGTGTGAGAGTGAATACCACTGTAATATACGGTGTGTTGTGTGTGAGAGTGTAATACCACTGTAATATACGGTGTGTTGTGTGAGAGTGTAATACCACTGTAATATACGGTGTGTTGTGTGTGAGAGTGTAATACCACTGTACTGTACGGTGTGTGAGAGTGTAGTACCACTGTACTGTACGGTGTGTGAGAGTGTAGTACCACTGTACTGTACGGTGTGTGAGAGTGTAGTACCACTGTACTGTACGGTGTGTGAGGGGTGACCACTGTACTGTACGGTGTGTGAGAGTGTAGTACCACTGTACTGTACGGTGTGTGAGTGTGTGTACCACTGTACTGAAACGGTGTTGAGAGTGTAGTACAACTGTACGTACGGTGTGTGAGGTGTAATACCATGTACTGTATGGTGTGTGTGAGAGTGTAATACCACTGTACTGTATGGTGTGTGTGTGAGAGTGTATTACCACTGTACTGTATGGTGTGTGTGTGAGAGTGTATTACCACTGTACTGTATGGTGTGTGTGTGAGAGTGTATTACCACTGTACTGTACGGTGTGAGAGTGTATTACCACTGTACTGTATGGTGTGTGAGAGTGTAGTACCACTGTACTGTATGGTGTGTTGTGAGAGTGTAATACCACTGTACTGTATGGTGTGTGTGTGAGAGTGTATTACCACTGTACTGTACGGTGTGAGAGTGTATTACCACTGTACTGAATGGTGTGTGAGAGTGTAGTACCACTGTACTGTACGGTGTGTGTGAGAGTGTAGTACCACTGTACTGTATGGTGTGTGAGAGTGTAGTACCACTGTACTGTACGGTGTGTTGTGTGAGAGTGTATTACCACTGTACTGTATGGTGTGTGAGAGTGTAGTACCACTGTACTGTACGGTGTGTGTGAGAGTGTAGTACCACTGTACGTATGGTGTGTTGAGATGTAGTCCACTGTACTGTACGGTGTGTTGTGTGAGAGTGTATTACCACTGTACTGTATGGGTGTGGGGAGTGTAGTCCCAAACTGTACTGTACGGTGTGTGAGGAGTGAAAGTACCACTGTACTGTACGGTGTGTGAGAGTGTAGTACCACTGTACTGTACGGTGTGTGAGAGTGTAGTACCACTGTACTGTACGGTGTGTTGAGAGTGTAGTACCACTGTACTGTACGGTGTGTGAGAGTGTAGTACCACTGTACTGTACGGTGTGTGAGAGTGTAGTACCACTGTACTGTATGGTGTGTGAGAGTGTAGTACCACTGTACTGTATGGTGTGTGAGAGTGTAGTACCACTGAAAATGTACGGTGGTGAGAGTGTAGTACCACTGTACTGTATGGTGTGTGAGAGTGTAATACCACTGTACTGTATGGTGTGAGAGTGTAGTACCACTGTACTGTATGGTGTGAGAGTGTAGTACCACTGTACTGTATGGTGTCGTTATTATGTGTTCGGGTTAAGTGAGATTCTAGTGCAGTAATCTTCTGTCGTGTATCATTTTAATATATTTCTGTCATTTTGTATCGCACTGTTTTAAATAAAATAAAAAAAAATCCGATGACATTCGTCACTCGACCTCTGTGGTGAGCGGACTTGCGTTTGACTGTCCTCTGCTGGCCGTTGGAGCGAGCTGGGATTTTCTCAACATGGTGCAGCAGGGAAGGAGGAGGATTAGCACCGTCTGTATGGAGCTGGTGCGTGGGGCTGTGACGGCCCAAACAGCCTCTGTTCTTCTGCCAGCCATCATCAGGGATACTTATGGAGTGGCTGATGAAGAACTTAATGAAGTAGCACTTAATGGGGCCTATCAGGTCTTTGTTAAGCTCCAATCAGTGTCTACGAGCGGCTCGTGGACAGATTTCAAGATGGTTAAGTGGTTGTTAATCCTGCTGTCACAGTGAGGCTGATACCTCTCGTTACTTCACGTGGGTTAAGGTGCGTAACGTGCCTTTCGAGGCCGATGAGGCCGATTTACGAGAAGGATTCGGCAGATATGGAACTGCAAGTGGTGACCATTGGGAAGTGGATGGAGGGCACATATGCTGGCCTCCTTGAAGGTACCTTCGCTCTGAAGACGACATTGAAGCACCCTATCCCATTGTAAGTGGTGTTTGATGACTTTCGTATGCAAGTGATGGTTTCCTATGCAGGGCACCACAGTACTTGTCGCCTTTGTGGGGCATATGCTCACATTGCAGTGCAATGTGGTCCCCAACAGTGGAAGGATGTGGGGCATCATCCCATGGCAGAGCCCGTCCAGGAGGTGACGGTTGTGCCTGAGTCGCGTGCACGTCAGAAGACGTCATCGTGGAGTGCAGAGGTGGAGTGGGATGAGCTGCTTGAGAGGACATGTGTGACTACCTGGGGAGTCTTCCTCCGTTTGCCCGGTTATGAAGGGTGGGGAGAGCGGGACACTCGAGGAGGAGAGAGTGGTAGAGGACACGTTAACTACTGTGCTGCATGGTTTGTTGGAACTGCCTGGTGTGGCGGATGAAGAGGGGCTTCTAGAGACCCTCAAGAACATATCTGGTCTGAGGTCACAGGATGTGGTGGAGCTGGTTGTGGGGCAGGATGCCTGCGTGGATGTATTCACTGTGGAGGTGGTGGTTCATAACGAAGGCCCTCTGGAGGTGGTGGTTCATAACGAAGGCCCTCTGGAGGTGGTGGTTCATAACGAAGGCCCTCTGGAGGTGGCTATGGAAGCAGAGAGCGGGTCATGCAAAAGGGCGGCAGCGCTGTCAAACTCTGATGACGTCCTCACCCCAGTGCAGAGGCCTGGCAAGAAGGTGTGGGCAGAGGTGGCATGGGGCGGCCCTCAGGGCCCCAGTGGTGGCTAAAGGAGGTCATCGTGTGTCTGGTAGTGAGAATGGTGGCAGACACTGGCAGGCATCTAGTGGCGTGTCAGTGCCGAAGGGGCACAAGGTACTGCTGGCTTGAAATGTCTATCAGTAAATTTGAATGGGTTGTGAAATAGTAAAGTATATGTGGCTCACGGATTTTCTCCGTAGGTATGTGGTGGATGTAGCATTTGTGCAAGATCACAATTACAAAGCCGAGTGCGAGTTGGTAACGGATGGTTTCGAGGCATTTGTGGCACATTCGACTTGATTGAAAGGGGGGATCTGCCATCCTGCTGCGAGAGACCAGCCCATTTGTTGTATACTGCAGTGAGGTGGGGGGGAAGGTGCATGTTGTGTGAGTGGACGTGTTGTGGATGGTGGAGGGGGAGGTGCTAGTGCATGTCTATGGGCCGCAGAGGGGATGGGCGTGTCAAGAATGCCTTTGTGTAAGTAAATAAGTAAGTTTATTCAGGTATACACAAATAGTTACATAGAATTATCATACATAGCAGCATATGTGTAGAGAACCTAGGATAACCAAAAAAAGTCAGACAGAGTGACTTATTTCCATTGGGGTGGGGGGATGTGTTGGTATATCCCCCTCCAGTCACTTCCCCTGTGGCACTCGTGGGGGGTGAAATGGAATTGTGTGGTGCACAGGAAGATTGTGGAGCCGCAAGGGGTGGGATTTTGCTCTGTAGTACTATGGATCTTTCGCGGAGGGTGGGGTTGTGGGACGTGGCTAGGGGGGGAAACGTGGGAGGTGGAGCACATTTTGTGTGGGGAGGGTATGCTGCTCGATTAGACCGTCTGTACGTAATGCAGACTGCACGGGTAGAGAGAGTTGTGTGCGGTTTTATGTAGCATATTTGGATCAGGCGGTATTCATGGAATTGGGGGAAACAGGTTGCCAAGGAGGCATCGAAGTTATTGGAAATTGAACGTTAGGCTCCTTGAGGAAGGGGAGAGGAGGGAGGGGTATATGGGAATGTGGAAGGAGTTATGGTCAGGGATGGAGGCTGATGGGGATTTGTTGGCTTGGTGGGATGGAGTGGCAAAGGGAGGGATTAGGGATTATATTTGACAGGGAAAGGGGGAGGCTCACATAAATCGCGCATAAAAATTTACAGAACCAAGAAAGCTACGCATGAACTTCTTGGTTTTGGGAAATTTAAATTCTAATAAAACTTTGATCTTACTGGGGAGAGGCTGCAGAGAGTTATTAGAAAGTATCAGTCCAAGATATCTAATCTTGTTATACCCAAGGAAGCATTTCTTCGGCTTGGCAGTGAGGCCATGTGAGCGTAACCTATGCAAAACTGATGTTAATGTTTGGATATGTTCACCCCACGTGGATGTCATTACGTAAATGTTATCAGAATAAACTGAAACATTTGGCATATTACCCAAGACCTTTCTCATCAGTCTCACGTAGGTAGCACAGGGAGTTACCAAACCGAAGGGCATAGTTCTATACTGCATCAGTCCTTGGTGGGTAGGAAAAGCTTAGAAGAAGGATCTAACATTACTTGATGATATGCCTGCGCAATATCAATCTCTGAGAAGAAGGAAGCGTCATAAAATTTGGGGAGAAACGCTATCTATTAAGGGCCTAGGTTCAGCATCCCACCGAGTTATAGCATTAAGGCCTCTGAAGTCAATAGCAAGTCAATATGAATTATCCTCCTTCTTAACCATGACTACTGGTGAGCAATATGCAGATACTGAAGGTTCAATGATCTTTAGTTTTAATAATTTGTCTACCTCTCGGTCAAATGCATCCCCAAGGTGAACTGGAACGGGTATAATTTTCGTTTTATAGGATTGTCCGTCACTAAGTCGTCTTAAAGGACTACCGTGGAGGTAACACCTGGAAAAATCAGTAAAAAACGTCTGAAAAGTTACTCACACATTTAAGTAGTTCATGTCTCTTATGGTCATCCAAAAATTCATTAATAAATTTAAAGTTGGTTGCGTCGAGTGGTCAAGAGTCACCATGTCATGTAGTTCATCATCATAGTCTAAGTTAGAGGTGTCAATCACGCACACCTTACATTCTTCAGTTGTCGTATCAAGTTCGTGTGGAAAAACTAAGTCAAAGTTGTTAAGGCAGTTAACCGAATTTCTTCGGTAATATTTCTTAAGGATGTTGATATGATAAGCTTAGGTTTCCCCTTGAACTTCTATGAGGTATCAACTTTCCCACAAATTTTAATACTTTATATGGACCTTTCCATGCTACTAATAATTTATTTGACTTGATAGGCAAAAGAACCAGAACTTCATCTCCTACTTTAAAACTTTTCCTCTGGCTTTTGGAATCAAAATAGGTTTTGTACTGGTCCATTGACAAGCTTAGGTTTTTCGAAACTATGTCAGAGGTCTCCTCAAGTTTGGATCTAAGGTCAAGGGGAAACTGGTAAGAAGACTGAACCTCAGCATTTACCTCCTCATTAGCCCATAAGTCATGAAGGATGGACAATGGACCTCTGGCCTGTCTACCATAGAGAAGTTCAAAAGGTGAAAACCCCAAAGAGTCACTGGGAACTTCCCTCATGGTAAACAAAGCACAGGGTAGGTAACGATGCCACTCCTTAGGTTTAAGGGAGCAAAGTTTCCTTAAAATGGACTTGAGAATCGAATGCTGGCGCTCAATCCTCCCATTACAGCTGGGATGATAAGGTGTTGTGAAGAGAGGCTTCACTCCCAGAAGTTGGTAGAGATGCTGCATTAAGTCAGATGTGAATTGTGTCCCACGGTCAGACAAAATTTCTCTAGGGATGCCCACTCTGGAGAAGATTGACAAAAGGGCTTCAGCCACCTCTGTAGTGGTTATGGTCTTTAAGGGTATGGCTTCAGGGAAACTAGAAGCATAATCAACTATATATATATATATATATATATTATCACACCGGCCGATTCCCACCAAGGCAGGGTGGCCCGAAAAAGAAAAACTTTCACCATCATTCACTCCATCACTGTCTTGCCAGAAGGGTGCTTTACACTACAGTTTTTAAACTGCAACATTAACACCCCTCCTTCAGAGTGCAGGCACTGTACTTCCCATCTCCAGGACTCAAGTCCGGCCTGCCGGTTTCCCTGAATCCCTTCATAAATGTTACTTTGCTCACACTCCAACAGCACGTCAAGTATTAAAAACCATTTGTCTCCATTCACTCCTATCAAACACGCTCACGCATGCCTGCTGGAAGTCCAAGCCCCTCGCACACAAAACCTCCTTTACCCCCTCCCTCCAACCCTTCCTAGGGCCGACCCCTACCCCGCCTTCCTTCCACTACAGACTGATACACTCTTGAAGTCATTCTGTTTCGCTCCATTCTCTCTACATGTCCGAACCACCTCAACAACCCTTCCCCACCCTCTGGACAACAGTTTTGGTAATCCCGCACCCCTCCTAACTTCCAAACTACGAATTCTCTGCATTATATTCACACCACACATTGCCCTCAGACATGACATCTCCACTGCCTCCAGCCTTCCCTCGCTGCAACATTCATCACCCACGCTTCACACCCATATAAGAGCGTTGGTAAAACTATACTCTCATACATTCCCCTCTTTGCCCCCAAAGGGACAAAGTTCTTTGTCTCCACAGACTCCTAAGTGCACCACTCACTCTTTTTCCCTCATCAATTCTATGATTCACCTCATCTTTCATAGACCCATCCGCTGAAAACGTCCACTCCCAAATATCTAAATTTACGTTCACCTCCTCCATACTCTCTCCCTCCCAATCTGATATTCAATCTTTCATCACCTAATCTTTTTGTTATCCTCATAACCTTACTCTTTCCTGTATTCACCTTTAATTTTCTTCTTTTGCACACCCAAACCAAAATTTCATCCACCAATCTCTCCCAACTTCTCTTCAGAATCTCCCAAGAGCACAGTGTCATCGGCAAAGAGCAGCTGTGACAACTCCCACTTTGGTGTTTATTCTTTATCTTTTAACTCCACGCCTCTTGCCAAGACCCTCGCATTTACTTCTCTTACAACCCCATCTATAAATATATATTAAACAACCACGGTGACATCACACACCTTGTCTAAGGCCCACTTTACTGGAAAAATTTCCCTCTTTCCTACATACTCTAACTTGAGCCTCACTATCCTCGTAAAAACTCTTCACTGCTTTCGTAACCACCTCCTACACCATACACTTGCAAAATCTGCCACATAGCCCCCCTATCCACCCTGTCATACGCCTTTCCAAATCCATAAATGCCACAAAGACCTCTTTAGCCTTATCTAAATACTGTTTTACTTATATGTTTCACTGTAAACACCTGGTCCACACACCCCTACCTTTCCTAAAGCCTCCTTGTTTTTCTGCTATCCTATTCTCCCCTCTTACTCTTAATTCTTTCAATTATAACTCACCATACACTTTACCAGGTACACTCAACAGACTTATCCCCCTATAATTTTTGCACTCTCTTTTATCCCCTTTGCCTTTATACAAAGGAACTATGCATGCTCTCTGCCAATCCCTAGGTACCTTACCCTCTTCCATACATTTATTAAATAATTGCACCAACCACTCCAAAACTATATCCCCACCTGCTTTTAACATTTCTATCTTTATCCCATCAATCCCGGCTGCCTTACCCCTTTCATTTTACCTACTGCCTCACGAACTTCCCCCACACTCACAACTGGCTCTTCCTCACTCCTACAAGATGTTATTCCTCCTTGCCCTATACACGAAATCACAGCTTCCCTATCTTCATCAACATTTAACAATTCCTCAAAATATTCCTTCCATCTTCCCAATACCTCTAACTCTCCATTTAATAACTCTCCTCTCCCTATTTTTAACTGACAAATCCATTTGTTCTCTAGGCTTTCTTAACTTGTTAATCTCACTCCAAAACTTTTTCTTATTTTCAACAAAATTTGTTGATAACATCTCACCCACTCTCTCATTTGCTCTCTTTTTACATTGCTTCACCACTCTCTTAACTTCTCTCTTTTTCTCCATATACTCTTCCCTCCTTGCATCACTTCTAACTTTGTAAAAACTTCTCATATGCTAACTTTTTCTCCCTTACTACTCTCTTTACATCATCATTCCACCAATCGCTCCTCTTCCCTCCTGCACCCACTTTCCTGTAACCACAAACTTCTGCTGAGCACTCTAACACTACATTTTTAAACCTACCCCATACCTCTTCGACCCCATTGCCTATGCTCTCAATTAGCCCATCTATCCTCCAATAGCTGTTTATATCTTACCCTAACTGCCTCCTCTTTTAGTTTATAAACCTTCACCTCTCTCTTCCCTGATGCTTCTATTCTCCTTGTATCCCATCTACCTTTTACTCTCAGTGTAGCTACAACTAGAAAGTGATCTGATATATCTGTGGCCCCTCTATAAACATGTACATCCTGAAGTCTACTCAACAGTCTTTTATCTACCAATACATAATCCAACAAACTACTGTCATTTCGCCCTACATCATATCGTGTATACTTATTTATCCTCTTTTTCTTAAAATATGTATTACCTATAACTAAAACCCTTTCTATACAAAGTTCAATCAAAGGGCTCCCATTATCATTTACACCTGGCACCCCAAACTTACCTACACACCCTCTCTAAAAGTTTCTCCTACTTTAGCATTCAAGTCCCCTACCACAATTACTCTCTCACTTGGTTCAAATGCTCCTATACATTCACTTAACATCTCCCAAAATCTCTCTCTCTCCTCTGCATTCCTCTCTTCTCCAGGTGCATACACGCTTATTATGACCCACTTCTCGCATCCAACCTTTACTTAATCCACATAATTCTTGAATTTACACATTCATATTCTCTTTTCTCCTTCCATAACTGATCATTTAACATTACTGCTACCCCCTTCCTTTGCTCTAACTCTCTCAGATACTCCAGATTTAATCCCATTTATTTCCCCCCACTGAAACTCTCCTACCCCCTTCAGCTTTGTTTCGCTTAGGGCCAGGACATCCAACTTCTTTTCATTCATAACATCAGCAATCATCTGTTTCTTGTCATCCGCACTACATCCACGCACATTTAAGCAACCCAGTTTTATAAAGTTTTTCTTCTTCTCTTTTTTAGTAATTGTATACAGGAGAAGGGGTTACTAGCCCATTGCTCCCGGCATTTTAGTCGCCTCATACGACACGCATGGCTTACGGAGGAAAGATTCTTTTCCACTTCCCCATGGACAATAGAAGAAATAAAAAAAGAACAAGAGCTATTTAGAAAAAGGAGAAAAACCTAGATGTATGTATATATATATATATGCATGTGCGTGTCTGTGAAGTGTGACCAAAGTGTAAGTAGGAGTAGCAAGATATCCCTGTTATCTTAGCGTGTTTATGAGAACAGAAAAAGAAACCAGCAATCCTACCATCATGCAAAACAGTTACAGGTTTTTGTTTCACAGTCATCTGGCAGGACGGTAGTACTTCCCTGGGTGGTTGCTGTCTACCAACCTAACTAATGTTAATATATATCTATGTCCCCCAGATGAAAGTGGAGATAAAGGACCAACGATGTCAATAGCTACTCTTTCAAACGGTACCGTAAAGATAGGCATTTTGACCATAGGTACTCGCCTGGTACCTCGGGAGGATGACAGTTGGCAAAACTTTACACGATCTACAATAGGAGTGACATCTGAGGACATTTTTTGGACAAAAAATAGGTTTCCCTAATTTTATTTAAGGTTTTACGATGCGAGAAATGTCCGGCCACTGGCAGGTCATGAGCCATTTTAAGAACAGTCTTCTTGCATTGACTTGGACAAACTAAGATGGAATAGTCTATCTCATCTGAATTTAATTTGAATACTGACTTGTACAAGATACCTTTTATATATTCAAATTTATATGAAAAGTTTTTCCTTTGGATAACTTGATTTTGTTTTAGCGGCATTATGGCAATTCTGAAGAGAAGGGCATTACGTTGTAAATTGACAAAGGAGTCCTTCGATATGTCTATAAGGCTTAAAGTCAGGAAAATCAAGGATGGACAGTAGGAGAAGCCTGGGCTTTGGTCTGAGCCCTAGTCAAGACATTTATGTATCTGAGGTGATACCTTCACTTTCATCTAAACAAGTGAACCGGTGATCCTACTACCCTCGCTTTCGGGAGTAGCATCACTGGCTTTTAATCCCACATGAATTCACGAGACATTGTCTCATCTGAACTTTCGAGGGGCTTCTCTGACTCTACAGGAAGAGGATCTGAAACACCTATGTCCATCTTTGGTGATGAAAGGTCAACCTCAGAAGGAAGAATGGCACCTTTTACATTACCTATTAGTACGGAGCAAGAAGTGATGGGAGCTAGTACGGCTTCAGACCAACCTGTGAACCATTTAGACCTAATGTAACAACGGATGGTAGGAAAAGTGTCCGTACGGCCCAAGTAGTCTGAAAGTATAGCAGGGGAATGAGTTTCTTTAGGGTTAGGGAACAGCTTATCAGAAACTGACTATACATGTGCATCCAGTGTCTCGTAAAATGGTAGATACATTAAATCCATTAACTGTTCCTGAACAGAAGGGTGCTTGGTCATTACAGTCTTTAAAACATCTTCCAACTTTTTGGACCTTCTTAGAAGGACAATCTGGACGTTTATATCCCTTAACACCACACAAATGACAAACAGGAATAAAAGAAGTCGCTTTACTTTCCACTAGAGACTTTGATTTCTTAAGGTCTGATGAACCCTTGCCCTTAGGGTTCAATCCCTTTAGGTCTTTATAGTAATTGTGAGCCTCAGCATACAAGTCAGCAGCCTCAGCAACTTCCTCAGCATTAATCAGGTTATGTTCTCTGATGAATGTTCGTATCTGATGGGGAAGAGCTGTCAGGAACTGGTCAGCAACCATGAAGTCTCTAAGAGATTCATAACTGTGATCAATTCCTGAACTCTCTATCCAAAAGTCGAACAAACGAAAGAGTGTTACCTGTAACTGCGGAAAGTTCTGGCCAGGCTGTAAGGTGGCATACCTGAAATCTTTCCTGTAAGAATTAGTGGTTTTTTTGATATGCTTTAAGGATTGCCTTCTTCAGTAGGTTATAATTACATATATATCCTGCGACAAAGTTGCATAGATATTAAGGCTGTACCAGAAATAATATTCCTAACCTGGTAGCCCAGGTGTCAGCTGGCCATTCACAGAGGGATAGCGTATTTTCAAACCTGATAATGTATGAAGTTATGTCTTCCCCCTCTGTGAAGGGAGGTAATTAGGTGTTGGAATATGTGCACTGACTGCACGTTGTTCCATTACTCCTTCCTCTAATTGTTTGTTGTGTAAGAGTTAATTTTTTTTTCTCAAATTCAAGGCGATCCTTTTCTCTCTATAACTCAAGTTCTCTACTTTTCCTCACTTCTCTATCCTTTCCCTTTTTCCTCAAGTTCCCTTTTTTTAATTTAATTTGTTCCCCATATTTAGCTCTCCCCTCACGATAAAGTCATCACGCCCTTTTTGTCTTCTTTTCCCCCTTTTCCCCCCTATTTTGGGTTTTTCCTTTTTCAATTCGATCTCCCCCTTTTTTCCTCTTTTTCTTTCTTTTTGATTCTCTCTCTATTTTTTCCCCTCCCTTATTCTTTCCATTTGTTCTCTCCCCTCTTTTTTTTTCAAGTCTTTCCGGACTTAGCACTAATAAAATTTTTTTTTTCCCTGTTTTTCCCCTAACTTATTTCCCAGCATTCATCCAAAACTGGTTTTCCCTCCATCTTGCAAATAACTTAACTATCGGGGGAAATAAAAGGGTATTAAAAAAACGGGGGGTTAAATTTCCGCTCGCTCAAACTGTAAAAAACCAAGGCCGATCCCCTTAAATTAAAAAATATGTTTTAAATTAAAACAAAGGTTCTAGGGCCGGCTCCGAGAAAACGGTAAGTAGAAGGGGGGTCCCTTGCCCTCCAATCTTCTCCCCAAAAAATCAAGAGGTCCTACGACAGTTTTTGATAAATAAAGGGTCAATGAAACAAATTGTCACTGGAAAAATCTCGGGTCCCTGAGCTAACCCTCCAAAGTGTTCAAGCCGAAAAGGGGGCAGAATTAAAAATTATATCCTGCCGACTTGACTTACAAAAAATTTGAGACTATAAAATCACCAAATCTTTTAAATCCCTGTACGTACCCTCCCATAGGAATGTTTACTAGGGCTGGGGGTAACCGTCTGTGGTATGCGGCCTAAAAGTTCCAATGGTAGATTCAGAGGGAATTAATCTTGATTCATTTGAGTTGTCCGGGCAAGGCGCCCTTTTGAAGGCTTACTCAGCCCTGAAAAATTTTCAGTCAGTTTAAAAAGGCTGGCTCCTCCTCGGGAAAAATTAATAAATAAAAAAAAAAAAAACCAACAATGAAAAAACCTTTATTATTAGAAACGGAAAATGTAAAAAAATAAAACATGAAGGGGTATCCAAAAAGAAAGAAAATAAAAAATAAAAATGAAAAAAAACATCGAATCAACGCAAATATAGGTATATGTGGTAAGGGGTTCAAGGTTTTGGGTGACACTGATTTTGTTAAATCGTAGCCTTTGCGATGGGGGGGGTAGAGGTGTTGGTGACCACCCGGGCTCGTTCTTCAAAAGGTATACCCGTGTGTAATTACTTCAGATACAGGAAAACAGTTCTTTTCCACTGCATGATGAGGGTTAGGTCCTGGTTGGCTTACATAAAGGGTAAGTAGAAAAACAGGGACGTCTCGGACGTTTTCCGTCTCCTTCTATTCCTCTTGGTTGGCAGGTGACCCTCTCGTCATTCAAGCTGAAAGAGAGACAGATTACCCACGTTTAAAAAACATCTCCTGATAAGTACAAAACCCAAAAGGTAGTGATTTTAAAAAATTTAACAGATAAAGACGAAAGGGCTAAATTTTTATTGGTCAAAAGTGAAGTTTCAAACCAAAAAGTCCCCCTAAAAAATGATCAGGGTGTACTTACATATGTTTTGGGAGCTGTGAGTCGAGGATTTACTTTTGAAACCGGAAACCCCACACACACCTTTTGGGGGGGGGGGGAAAGGAGGGGAAGGATGGGGGCTAGATGACCCTACCTTAACAAGCCGGCAATCAAACTCACTTTCGGGGAGGGGGAAAAAAAGGGGGGGGAAAAGCGGGGCTGGATTACCCTTTCCTAACAAGTGCCGGGAATGAAAATTTGTTATTTATCCCCGTACTCCCATCATTGAACTTTTCCCTCACAAAGGGGGTTATGGTGTAAGTAAAGAAGGGGTTCCCCCTATTTGGGGTACGGGGGGGACCCTCTTTTTATGGGAGTCAGGAGGGTGGGGGAAGGCCCGTGTGCATTGGGTGTAAAGGGTGCTTTTTGTATGCATGGGTGATGCACATTGCAGGGGTTATGGGGAAAGCAGTGGAGGAGAGGGGGGTGTCGACAGTGGAAGGGTGTATCCTATGTATGCATGGGGGGGATATTTGGGGTAGGTTGCAAAAGTTCGGCATCGGGAGTGGGGGGTATGTTCGGTTCCTTCACATTCCCCATAGGGGGCATTCTCAGCAGGAGGGTTTGGGAAGAGTTGCATGTGGGGGGGGGAGGACACTGCTTTTCATGCAGTGAATTTTTTGCGAAAGGTTGGAGATGTAAGGGGTGAACGAAAGGGTTTGTGAAAAGGTGGGGAGGGGTTTTATTTTGGTTTTGCGGGCATCGAGTCTTGGCACGAGGGGGCAGGAGGGGGGGGGTGGGAGAAAGGGGGTTGCAGTGACCTTTTATCGTATTTTCGTGAGAAACGGGGTCTGTGGATATGGTGGGGGAAAGGATTTCCCTTGGGGGGGGGGGGTTTTGTGTGTTATAGACAAACCTATTTTATTTTGGAACATTGGTTATAACGTAGGTCTTAGGGTATTGGGGTTGAATATAGGTCCCGCACAGTTTGTGTATTTAAAAGTGAATATTGCTTATTTGGGGGAAGGGTATGAGGGGTTATGTTCTTTATTTCACATCTTGAAATTTTTGACCAAGGGGGGGATTCTTTTTTCATAATAATGGTATGTAACAATTTTATATGTGATGTATGATTATATATTATATATTATTATTATATTATATATATTTATAATATTAAAAAATATATAATTATATATTATACCTGATGTGGCATATATAGAGCGAGATTTCCCCCCTTTTGGAGGGGCATCATACTTTTTTGCCCATTTTACACAGGGGGTTTGTTATTGGTGTAAATATGGATAAATTTGCTTGATTGGCCTTTGTGTCGCAATTTGTGAATTACATTCTTTTTGGTAAAAAGCTTTTATTTCTGCAAGCGTGTGTAGAATTGCATGTCAGTGTTGGTGGCTGTCACCTTAGTAATGCAGATGTTCGGTTGGATACGGGCAGGTCTATAATAACTGCTAGTGTTCAAATGCGATAAAATACAAGGGCACTTGGAATGCCTTCCACTGGTAGGGGGGGGGGGGAGGTTTAGTGTGTAGGAGGCATGATGTAGCCTGGTTGATCAGGCTGTTACTGCTCACCTGTTACAGGCTGATCCACTGGGAGGTACGGTTGTGTACCGGGGCCGTTGATCCCCGGAATACCCTCCAGGCAGGTAGGTTGACATGCTGTTGCAGTGTGGGCAAGGTAATGCCCATGAAGATACTCGAGGGGGGGGGACCGGTTAGCTGAACTTTATGTAGGCCTGTCTGCACGCTGAAGGAGAGACAGTTGCGTGTAATTCTGAATTGTGGTATTGGTGCCCCTCTGGCAAGAGGGGAAGATTTTTCTTTGGTTCCCTCTTGGTGGTAGATGGCTGGTTAAGAATTTCGTAACGAGACCATTTCATTTTTCTTGGCACAACATACTAAAATCAGACAATGTATAGTTTATTCAACGATCATTGTAATATCCATGTGAAGATTTACGTATCCCTGTCAGACCCGGAGAAAGGACTAGTCAAGGTTGGCTCCTCGTTACGAAGATTAGAAAAATCAGTAAAGATCAGATTTATTATAAATCATTAGCGAGTTATATAAAACGCTAAATTAATCCTAAAATAAGAACATTGAAAAGTAAATGCTCTTGATCCGAAGGTAATATGGACAATGAATTATGACGGGGCCGTGCCGGTGTCCGGACCCGTAGCTTGGAATGGTTCTGGAACCAGAGCCGGTGGGGGGGATGCACAGCTGGTAGTGATTAGCTATACGAATGTCCCCAACACTTATATTCTGCCAAGGTGTGAACTGGATCACCAGTGTTGATGCAGTTTAAGTAGCATGTCGAGACACCAGAAACACTGGAGTTAAAACTGGGAGAATGCCGGTGTAGTTGGTGTGTAGCTGGCTGGGCGATTGGATATAGGTGGAAGGGGTCAAACCAGTGTAGGTAGACTGGTGTAGTGACGTCTCGGATTTATCAATACCCACGTAACTATCTCTGCACGTGTCGGGAGATCGAGCCAACAAACCTAATTACGGAAAAGAAAAAGTCAGTTACTCACAGCTCGATAAGTCACACGATAGGCCTAAGGCCTTTAAAAGAAATGAGGATTAAAAAAAATTGAAATTCAGATAGAGGCAGAAATAAATTTAAATCAAAATAAGAGAGAAACTCTCAAGACAAAATGCCAACAATAAATTGGACAAACACAGAAACAAATTCTTACCGACGCTTTGGGAGCCGCCAGTCAAGTGGGTCTCCAAAGGTCTGAGACCCCTCACGTCACCTCCCACCGGGGGTAAAAAAAAAAGGGGGGACAGCGGGAGCTAGTCACCCACCCTACCTTAACAAGCAGACTGCCCAATGAACTACCATCACCCTACATTCATACTTACACTACGCCTATCCAATGATCTTTTCCCTCATGTTACCAGTGAAGCAATCATTGTTTAAAATTGGACTTTGGAAATGAGCCTCCAAATCGACTAACTTTTTTTTATATTTTATTTAAAAACATACAATACATTAACTAAACAAAAGTATACAGTATCAAATCATCGACAGACAAATAAAATCATCATTGTCTAAACACAGCAATATGCAGTAATGTCAAATATACACACTTCATGCAGCTGATAGATGTATACTGCCATTATACATAATTCCATTACAATTCAATTTTCGCTGCCTGGCCACGGTAGAGGGAGGTTGTGCTCTGCACCCCTCTGCTGTTTTCAGGCGAGCTACCTCATTTTGTCTCTCAACCTTTGAGTAGTGAGGACGTGCGCTGCTGTTGCCCCTGGCGTTGATTAGTGGCAGTTACATTTTCACAGCATGGCGCAGGCCAGCCAGAGACGCATAAACACAGTCTGTGTTGAGCTTATTCGTGGGGCTGTGACAGGAACTTTTATGGACCTGCTACTACCTGCAATCATACGAGATGCATATGGTATTGCTAACGAGGAGATATGTGGAGTAGCACCGAATGGCACGAATAGGATCTTTGTCAAGTTTAACTTGGCAAGTGTGTTTTGAGGGCGGTGGTGGACAAGTACCAGGAGGTTACTTTGACAGTTGACTCCGCTGTGACCATGCGACTTCACGATGTTTCTCGCCATTACACATGGGTTAAGATTAAAAATGTACCATTCGAGGTGGATGATTCTGACATCTGTCTTGCGATGGGCAAATATGGTACAGTACATATGGAGACTGTTGGGAAGTGGGCTACTGGGCCATATGCAGTGATACCCAAAGGAACGTATTCTGTGAAGATTACGTTACGTTACCCTATTCCGTCGTACGTAGTGCTGCCAGAATTTGGACCTCAGGTGTTTGTGACATATGCTGGGCAATGCTGGACCTGTCGGTTGTGTAGGTCATATGATCACCTAGCGGCTCTGTATGGAAGGAGGCGTGGCAACATGGAACAACGGCAGTAGAGAAGGGTGAGGAGCAAGATTTGCCTTATGTGACTCTGCCTACACAAGGTGGGTCCTGGAGTGAGGAGGCCGAGAGAGTGGAGGAGATGGAGTCAGCAGGTGTGACGAGGGGGACGACACCCCTTCATTGAACGCAGCTCAGGTGTTGGAAGAGAACACCCCGAATGCAAGTGATAGCGATGTGGAAGACTCGTTAGCCTTGGCTTTAAATGTGTTATTGGCTGACAAGAGTATTGGGAAGGTTGGGAGTCCAGATCTAGTTCTTGGGTCTGCTGTGGATCAGGGCGTGGAACAGGATCTGTGGTCTGCGCAGTGTGATAAGAATGTCTTGATGCAAGCGGTGGAGGTGGAGGTCCACCGGGACAATGTAACAGACGACATGATGCAAGCAGAGGGGGCATTACAGAAGCATGCTGCTGTGCTATCTGACTCCGAAGACGTGATCACGCCTGCTCAGCGCACTGGCAAAAAGTCCTGGGCGGAAGTTACGCAGAGAGGACACAGCGGCCCTAAGGGGCAGGAGTTGGTTAAGAGCGTTTCTATAGGGGGGGAGAGGGACCGAGGTGTCACGAAACGATCTAGTGGCAAGACAGTACCAGGGTCAAGAAGGAAAACTACTCTGTAAGCTTCAAGTGCATGACATTGAACATTAATGGATTGAGATCAGAGAGAAAGTGTGTATGGTTTAGTGAATATTTGGTGTGTAATAGTGTTGATGTGGTGTTCGTGCAGGAACACAACTACAGACCAGGCTATGAGTTGAAGGTGAATGGGTATAATGTGCATGTAGAGCTTGCGATAAGGTTGAAAGGAGAAGTTGCCATCCTGGTAAGGGAAACTAGCCCGTTCGTAGTGAGGCATTGTGAGGGTGGGGAGGGGACGGTGATTCGTGTAGATGGGTGGTGGGGTAGGGTACAGATGAGTTTTGTGTGTGTATGGTCCGGCAGAGGAGATGTGCGTATTAAGAATAAATTTGTGAAGGATGTCCTAGTATATTATTTGCATGCTTTGCCGGGTGTAGCTGTAATTGGTGGTGATTGGAATTGTGGATAAGGCTAAGGATGTGGAACCTAGAGGAGCAGGGTATTGTTCGGGATTTTGGGGGAATTATTAAATGGGGTGGGGTTAATGGACGTTGGGGGGGTGGGGTTGTAGAACATACTTTTGTTAGACGTGGATATGCGGCTAGACTGGATCGATTGTATGTGCCCCTGAACAGTAATAGTGAGCAGAGTGCGTGTGGTGGACGGGGTTTTTTTTTCGGATCACAGAGGAGCAATGATGGACCTAGAATGGGAGGGATTGCCTAGAAGGGGTCAAGGTTATTGAAAGTTAAATGTGAAGCTTTTGCAGGGTGAGGAATGTCGTCAGTCTTTTGCACAATTGTGGGAACAGTTGGTGGATGAGGCGCCGGGGATGATGAACTGGTAAATTGGTGGGATTCGGTGGCTAAAAATCGTATCAGAGAATATATATTTGTCGTGGGAGGGAATATAATCGGTTTAAAGTATGGGTTTCAAAGATATCTTGAAGGCAGCTGCTTGACTGTTATGCGCGAGGGAGCAAGCTATCCAGTGCAGGACATTGAGGGTTTAAAGGAGAGTATTAGGGTATTGGAAAACGAGCGTTTTGATGGTGCGCGAATTATGGGAGGATTGGAAGAAGTGCTATGGGGTGATCGGCCATTGGCTTGCATGTTAAGAGGCCAGAGAAAGAGGAGAGTGACGACGGAGATGATGGGGTTAAACGTACATGTAGGGATGGAAGGGTATAGAGCGGGTCAAGCATTGGTAATGACAGAGGGTATGAGTGGTTATGTAGACGCATGGTTTAAGTCATATACGCAAAGTGTGGGCATCCGTGAAGTGGCATTGGGGGAAATGGGAGAGTATGTGCAGTGTGAGCTTGATGGTCAAGATCGGGTGGCATTAGGTGGGCCGATTACGGAGTGTGAGATTTGGCAGGCGTTGTCAGGAGTGAGCTTGGGAAAAGTGCCGGGTATAGACGGACTGCCAAATGATTTCTATGTAAAGAATTGGGGGGTTCTGAGGTTTTTTTTAGTAAGGCTGTTTAACATACTTAAGGCGGCTGAGGTAATGGGAGAGCAGCAACGGACGGCCGTTGTGGTGTTGGTACCGAAAGGGGAGCAGTCAACGGTAATGGATTATCGGGCACTTTCGCTTATGTGTGGAGATTATAAGTTGTTCACGAGAATATTAGGGAACAGAATCAAGAGGGTAATAGGCAAGGAAATTGATAGGGGGCAATATGGGGTGCCAGGAAGGTCGATGTATGAAGGGCAAGGCATGATTAGAGAATTTATAGAGAAACGGGGGGAGTTGGGTGATGGAGGTGTATTGGTGTTAGATTGGAAGGCTGCTTATGATAGTGTGGAAAGGGAAGCGTTATGGAGGTTCATGCGTTGGCAAGGTTTTGGGGAAGAAATAATATCTGGGCAAAATTATGTATCAGGGGCGTCGATGAGGTGCAGGTTTAACGGGAGGCTAGGAGTTAAAATACAGATGTGACGGGGACTGCGCCAAGGCTGCCCATTATCACAAATATTGTTTGCGTGTATACAGGATCCATTTTATAGGGCCATTCAGAGGTGTGTTGCGGGAGGTGGGGGGGTACTGACCGGGGGGAGGGGGGGCTGGTATCGTAGGTTATGTGGAGACACGACTGTTTGGTGAGAGGTATGGGGACATTGCTTAGGGTGGGTAAGGTGGTGATTGTTTGGGGAGGCTTCAGGGATGAAATTAATGTTGAAAGACTGATTTTTTAGACCTAAGGGATAGTACAAATGGGGATGAAGTGTAGGGGTGGGTGGAAGGTGTGGATCAACTAATGATATGTGGGATAATTTATGTGAGAAATACACGGTGGGCTCAAGAGGTGAATTTGGTGCGAATAGTGGATGGAGTATTGAAAAGACTTGGTGGTTTGAGGGCGGCGCAACTAACGCTGCATCAAAGAGTAATAGTGCTATTGTACAGCAAGATATGGCATGTGGTTGTCATGTACCCGCTGATGAGACGTGAGGTGAAGCGTTTACAACATGGGGTTTTTTAGGTTTATAATGGGGATCGGGCTGCGAATGGTTAAGTAGAGCGGTGTTAACACTTCCGGTCAGTCGAGGAGGGCTGGGACTTTTACCTCTGGAAAAAAGGATGATGAGCGTGTACCTAAAACGAAGTTATATAAGGGAGGGGTGCGGGAGGGGAGGTGGACTTGTGCGAGTACGTAAGGATATGCAACGGTGGTGGGGGGGTAGGGATTTAATAGTTGGTGAGGCCATGTTGAGGTTATTAATGACAGTGAGGGATCCGTCGTGTGTTAAATTGCGGGTCCTCGAAGGAGTGGAAGGTAGGTCAGTGGTGGCTGCTGTTGAAGGAGCATACCCTATGTATGTGTGGAACGAAATATGGACGCGTCTAAAACAATTACGTGTAAAACCGAGTGTTCGGGAGGTAATGTTTAGATTTTTACATGGGATTTTGCCGTCTGGGGTTGTCCTATTCAATAGGAGATAAGGGAGGGAGGGGAATGTAGAGCGTGTGGAAGCATGGAGACAATTTGCATGCGGTATATTTTTGTGACTGTATAGAAGTGGTGGGTCTGGTTAGGAAAGGTGTTCAGGTTAGTGGGTGGGGAGGATTGCAGGTGTTGCGGCTTTAAGTTTGGATATAGGTGGGGTGAGTAAGATGGTGGAGAATGCAGTGGCGTATTTGGTCACGGATTTTAATATATGTCATGGGCCATGAGGGAGGTGGGCGTGGATGAGAGGATAAAGGTGTTAGCTCGACATTTTACAGAACTAAGTGTCGTAATAGGGAAATTTATGGAGGGAGTTGGGAGAATGCGTTACTGAGGACTATCGGAGTTTTCGGTTGAGGATTTATGGATTTACTGCAATGTAAGGGGTCGCGGCGGGCTGGCTTCCCGATAAGGACAGTGTGAAAGGGTTTAGTGTGGAAGAGAATGAATATAGTACTGAGACATAAGTGCCTTGACTGTGTGATGAGCGGGTTGTGTGTTGTGAACGATACAAGTTCAATTTAATTATTAATTATGCAATTGACAAAGGACGACAGACGTCGTAATGTGATGGAATATTATATATCTGTAACGAAATTATTGGTATGTGTGTAATGAAATGACAAAATGGGTGCACTGTGTGAATGTGGAATATATATATACACATGAAGTATTGCGGTGGGTAGGAAGGCTTCAGTATTTATCGAGTGTGAAGGTCATGCACTGTTATGTTTTGTGCTAACAGACTTACATCTTAGTACTGGTTTTTAATGATATGGGTGAAATATTTTTAGAAAGCTTGACTTATCCTGTTTTCTTAATATTGTTTTTTTCATGGGAGCTCTATAGAGCCCGTAGGTTTAGGTTACCATTGAATTGATATATATTATAGGGTAATTGATGGATGACATAGGATTAGGTATTTGTAGTTTTCACTGGTTGTGTTGTAAAGTGTATGTAACATATGTATATATTTATACCTTCCTGGAGAAGGTGATATGTTTGGGTGTTTAGTAGATATACGTTGTACATGAATCATGTAGAATTGATTTTTATATTATCTCAATACATTGAGTGATACTGAACGTATCATGTTGTTCAATATGGAATAATGAAAGTATTCTTACAATATACAGTTACATATAAGATTGTTACGTGTCAGGTGGATTGACACGCAAGAAGGGGGGGGGTAGTGTTTTCAGAATGTAAGGTGTACATTCCGTGCAGGATGTACAATGTAAGGTACATTCTGTGGCAGGATGTACAATGTAAGGTGTACATTCCGTGGCAGGATGTACAATGTAAGGTGTACATTCCGTGGCAGGATGTACAATGTAAGGTGTACATTCCGTAGCAGTAATGTACAATGTACGGTGTACATCTTGGCAGGATGTACATTGTAAGGTGTACATTCGTGACAGATGTACAATGTAAGGTGTACATTCCGTGGTAGGATTTACAATGTTATAGTTGTACATTCCGTGTTAGGTATGTACAAAGTAAGTTGTACATCCGTGGCAGGATGTACAATGTAAAGGTGTACATTCCGGGCAGGATGTACAATGTACGGTGTACATTCGGTGCAGATGTACAAATGACAGGGTACATTCCGTGGCAGGATGTACAATGTAAGGTGTAATTCGTGGCAGGATGTAAATGTAAGGTTACATTCTGCATGATACAAGGTAGGGGGGAGTAACATATCTGTGGCAGGATGTACAATGTAAGGTTGTACATCTGTGCAGGATGACAAGTAAGAGTACATTTGTCATGTGTACAATGTAAAGTGTACATTCCGTGCAGGATGTAAATGAAACGGTGTACATTCCGTGGCAGATGTACAATGTAAGGTGTAACATTCCGTGGCAGGATGTACATGTAAGTGTACATTCCTGAGTGCATGGTACATTAAGGTGTACATCCTGAGGCATGATTGTACATTTAAGGTGTACATACTGGCAGGATGACAATGTAAGGTGTACATCCGTGCAGGATGTACAATGTAAGGTGTACAATTCTTGGCAGGATTACAATTAAGAGTAAATCTTGTGGCAGATGTACAATGTAAGGAGTACTTCCGTGCAGGATTTCATGTAAGGTGTACATTCCGTGCAGATGTACAATGATAAGGTGTACATTCCGTGCATGATGTACAATGTAAGGTGTACATTTCCGTGGCAGAGTACATGTAAGGTGTAACATTCCGATGGCAAGATGTTACATAATAGTAAGGTGTAACATTACTGGAGCATGATTACAATGTAGTGTACATCCGTGGCATGATGTACAATGTAAGGTGTACATTCCGTGGCAGTATGTACAATGTAAGGTGACATTCCGTGGCAGGATGTACAATGTAGGTGTACATTCCGTGGCAGATGTACAAGTATGTGTACATTCCGTGGACAGGATGTACAATGGTAAGGGTACATCCGTGCAGGACTGTACAATCCAGGAATGAGTGTACTGCCAAGGATCTTAGGTAGATTAAGTGTTCCAGACATAATGTCATTACTCAAGGATTGAAGTGGTCATTTTTACTGGACAGATTGTCCTTTCAGATGTAATATTTAATTTGGGAAAATCATTAAAATATGAGAATTTTTCCCCCTGTTTTTACATGTAATTTTTCGTTTACTTTAGAAAATGTGTCGTAAAAAAAAAAAAAAAAAAAAAAACGTTGTGGGAGAGTCCATAGGGGGGGAAAGCAGTGACGAGTGTGTGGGGGGGAGTTCTCGTAAGGAACGGGGGAATTCTGAATGGACGATGTTCTTACTCCAGGACAAAGAAAGGGGTAAAATCTGGAGAAAGGATGTAGCATAAGGGGGGAAAAGGGGGGGGGTAAGAAAAGGGTTTAAAGGTTCTAGGGATAACGAAAGGGGTAGGGGAAGTGGTAAGCAAGCGTCCCAAAAAAGACGCAAAACGCAGACGTATAGGAGGGGGTGTGCCAAGAAGAAAGGGTAAAACCCCCCACTTTTAAATAATTTACAGATAACTAAAAGTAAATGGTTGAGAAAAAAGTGAAACATAAATGGAATGGTTTTTTAGGGATATAATGTGGATGTAAAATTCTCTGCTAACCGTCGAGGGTCGTACTTCTCTCCCCAGTCCCGACCCCTGGTGGAGGAGCTTTTCGATGACAACAACAATGGCGATTGGTTTTTTAAGGGGAAATTAATCGTTTTATTGACCTCTAAAGGGCACATCCCAGCGCATCGAATTTAAAGGTTTTGGGGCCGATGACTCCGCGAATAATGGCATCCCAGAAACCCCGTGTGGATTTCTTAAAAAGGACTACCCCGATTTTCGTCAAGTTTTTTGAACCAAACCACAAGCTTGTCAACAGTATCAGGGTGTTAGCAACAAGTCACCCCACAGTCCCCAGTTAATTGCACGACGTTTCCCAATACAAAACGTGGGGACGTGTGCGAAACGTGCCTTTTGAGGGTAACGAAGTTACATACGGACGCCTTCAAATACTTTGGGGACATCCACCCGGTTACTATGTGTCGGGGGTCTGATGGCCACTTTGCTGGTTTACAAGAAGGGTCTTTCACGTTAAAATGTCCCTGCGGCCAACCAATTACCTTCGTACATAAAACCTTGAGGAAGTTCCGTACCAAGGATGTTATGTTTACGTATCACTGGATCAGAGACGAACATGTCGCCTATGCGGCGCATTGGATCATGCTGTACAATGCGTTAGAAGAACCAGCCGCCCTCAGGACGTGGTCAGCTCGGCACGGTGAGGCCAGTCCTAATCGGATTCTGGCAGATGAAGTAGTCGAGGACTTACCGCTCCTGGGAAATCGTGGAGTGATGAGGTTGGTTCGGGCCATGCCTCGATGGAGTCATCCTGCCGTGACCTCTACCTGCCTACAGATCAACCATTGAGTGGGAACATGGTGGACGTGAGAGCCTCAAGCAACGAGAGGATGCTACCTGGAAATAGAAGATAGACATTGTATATCGAAATTGAGCGACCTTTTGCGTGCCAAGGAGTATGAATCTGTGCATGTGTGCCTGCGTTTTGGTGTGTTCAAGATGGGAGAGAACACTGTTAAAGGATGTCGATCAGTTAATTAACGTAAGAACTGAGGTAGATAGGTTCGAGGAGTTCATACTGTTGCGGTAGAAGTTCATTGAGGAGAACATTACAAGTCCTGATAAAGCTGAGGAATGCTGTTTCTAGGGAAGCGTGCGGGCTACCCCGCCCGAGTGTCCGACGATGTCCTCTCGCTACACAGGGACAGCGCGCGCTCTCGGGTAGAATGACGTGGTCGGAAAGTCACGGGTGGGGGCGGCGGGGTCGCGTGGTTCCCAGGACAGCGTGAGTAATATAACAGAGAATGTACAAGGTAAAAGGTGTGCCGCCTTAGGCGTTGTCAACGTAAAGGGAACGTGGGGTCCCTCGAGGGAAAGCCACCGTTAGCAAAGTAAAAAAGTTAGGTGTATAACCATAATGTTAATGGTATGAAAAATAACAGAAGGCAAGTTGCAGGTACATGGAGTGGTTGCATCGCTCGACTTTGCAGTAGATGTATGTTTGTGCCAAGAAAACATAAACATATAGTGGAAAGTTCGTTTGCGATAGTTGGTTATATGATGTTTATATGGCTTCACTCGAGACGTTTGAAAGGTGGAGTGGCTGTGTTTAATAAAGGCGACCAGCACGTTTGTGATGATGTACACCGCGCGAGTAAGGGGGGGAGGGTGGATCGGGTGGGAGAGTCATGGAGATTGAGGTAAATTGAAGGGTTGGTTTGTAGGTGTTATATGGGGCCTCGGCCGCCCGAACGTGATGTTAATATTAAAAATACTTTTGTTAGAGATGTTCTAGTGCACTATTTGAGGTCCTTGCCGGATATTACAGTCGTCGGTGGTGACTGGAACTGTGTAGGTGCGGCCGCCGTAAAGACGTTGAGCCCAGAGCCCCGCGCCCGGCCGCTTTAGTTCGCTTATTTAGGGTTTGATACTACTGTCTGGGCTCGGGGTTGGTGGATGTAAGTGGAAGCAGTGACTTAGGGATTGAGCACATTTTCGTACGTAAGGACTATGCTGCGTGCTTAGACAGGGTATATGTGTCTCGGCGGGTAGTTGTAACAAAGTCGCGTTGTGTTAGACGTGTTATTTCTCCGCCCATCGCGGTGTTTCTCCGTAGAGTTGACTGAGAGGTCTCCGACTCGTTTGTTAAGGATATTGGAAGTTAAATACTCGTTTACTTCAAAGGATGAAGATAAGACACTCTCTAACGCACATATAGTGCGTATATTGGGAGTAGATCCTTGGAAGGTAGTGATTTAGTGCGACAATGGGACGAGGTTATGAAAGCCTGCATTAAGGATTTTTATGTACATTCGGAGGTTAATAAGGACGGCTCTCGATTGGCAGTATGGATTTTTGAGGACCTGGGAGATTTCTTTTACAGCACTGCTTATGCGCAAGGAGAGGAAAACAGCCTATCTGGATTTACCCAGTGACGAGATTGACTAACTAAAGGAACTCATCCAGGTGCTGAAAAATACGGTTTTTGATGGGCGCGCGTATTTCGAGTGGAGTCGAGGAGGCTGTGTGGGGGGTGCCATAAGCGTCCGCTTGTGTCTTATCGTAGTCAGAACAGAAGGAAGGAAGGCGACAGAAATCGTGGGGTTTAGTGGTTTCAGGGATGCGTTGAAGGTTATAGTGCGGGTCAGGTTTTTAACAACAACCTGAAGGAGAGATAAGTTTTATGTTGATAAATGGATTTAATCGCAAAATGTCTAAATAAAGATGTAAGCGTGGATGCAATCGGGAATTGGGGCGGAATGTACGATTCGTGAGTTGAATGATAAATGATCGCTTTCTCAATGGGTGGGCCTATAACTGAAGCTGATGGTGTGGGAGGCTTTGCGAGTGGAATGTGCAAGGGTAAGGCGCCAGGTATTGATGGGCATTTCATTGTTGAATTTTATATCAACATTGGGGGTCCATACGGCATTTTCTGGTACGTTTTACTCCAATGTGAATGAAGGAGGGGGGCGTTTTTAGGTATGTCTCAGAGTACGGCGGTTTTGGTGTTAGTTAAAAATGTGAATACCCGTATCACTCAAGGATTACCGACCAATATCACTAAATGGTGTAGTGATTATAAATTATATGATAATATTAAAATTTTAATGACTCCGGCGACTACAGAAAGAGTTTTCAAGGTAATACATAAGGCAGTCAGTTCTGAGCGTCGCCAGGTAGGACAATGTATGAATGGCATGGGAATATCAGTGGATGTTTGTCGAGGTATGCGGAGTCGAGGGGCGGGGGTGGTGTTAGGCTTTAGGACTGGAAGCTGCTTTTGATAGTGTGGGAAAGGGAGGTGTGTGAAGTTTTATGAGGATGGCAGGGTTTTGGTAATGAGATCATCATGTGGGCTCGTTCTTTGTATATGGTGTGTGTGTGTGTGTGTGTGTGTGACAAATTTATTGGAAGTTAGGAGGACTTTGTCAAAATTGAATAGAGGCATCGACAGGGATGCCCTATGTCTCAAATGCTCTTTGCTTGCATGCAGGACCCTTTTTATTGGACAGTTTGTGGGCGGGGAGTAGATTCTTCGTGGGGTTCGGGTAGTGATCGACCTGCCATAGTAGGTTATGTACATGATACAACTGTCCTATTACGTACGAGGGAGCAATTGAGTTGTGTGGGAAGACTTGTAGACGTTTTTGGTAGAGCAACAGGAATGAGGGTTAACAACGAAAAATCAAAGATTATGAATTTGGAAGATTGGGCGAGAGAGGAGGTACCTGGAGTTTACCTGGAGAGAGTTCCGGAGGTCAACGCCCCCGCGGCCCGGTCTGTGACCAGGCCTCCTGGTGGATCAGAGCCTGCTCAACCAGGCTGTTGCTGCTGGCTGCACGCAAACCAACGTACGAGCCACAGCCCGGCTGGTCAGGAACCGACTTTAGGTGCTTGTCCAGTGCCAGCTTGAAGACTGCCAGGGGTCTGTTGGTAATCCCCCTTATGTATGCTGGGAGGCAGTTGAACAGTCTCGAGCCCCTGACACTTATTGTATGGTCTCTTAACGTGCTAGTGACACCCCTGCTTTTCATTGGAGGGATGTTGCATCGTCTGCCAAGTCTTTTGCTTTCGTAGTGAGTGATTTTCGTGTGCAAGTTCGGTACTAGTCCCTCTAGGACTAGTTGAACTTCATATTGTTTTCTGCAGCCCACTGAAAGATTTGGTTGATGTCCGCCTGGAGCCTTGCAGTGTCTGCAATGGAAGACACTGTCATGCAGATTCGGGTGTCATCTGCAAAGGAAGACACGGTGCTGTGGCTGACATCCTTGTCTATGTCGGATATGGGGATGAGGAACAAGATGGGAGCGAGTACTGTGCCTTGTGGAACAGAGCTTTTCACCGTAGCTGCCTCGGACTTTACTCTGTTGACGACTACTCTCTGTGTTCTGTTAGTGAGGAAATTATAGATCCATCGACCGACTTTTCCTGTTATTCCTTTAGCACGCATTTTGTGCGCTATTACGCCATGGTCACACTTGTCGAAGGCTTTTGCAAAGTCTGTATATATTACATCTGCATTCTTTTTATCTTCTAGTGCATTTAGGACCTTGTCGTAGTGATCCAATAGTTGAGACAGACAGGATCGACCTGTTCGAAACCCATGTTGCCCTGGGTTGTGTAACTGATGGGTTTCTAGATGGGTGGTGATCTTGCTTCTTAGGACCCTTTCAAAGATTTTTATGATATGGGATGTTAGTGCTATCGGTCTGTAGTTCTTTGCTGTTGCTTTACTGCCCCCTTTGTGTTTTTAGTAACTGTGGGATGACCCCCGTGTCCATGCTCCCTCTCCATAGGATGGAAAAGGCTCGATAGGATGGAGAAGCCACTTCTTGCAGTTCTTGATGAACACGGAGTTCCATGAGTCTGGCCCTGGGGCAGAGTGCATGGGCATGTCATTTATCTCCTGTTCGAAGTCATTTGGCGTCAGGATAACATCGGATAGGCTTGTGTTAACCAAATTTTATGGCTCTCTCATAAAAAAATCATTTTGATCTTCGACTCTCAGCCTGGTTAGCGGCTTGCTAAAAACTGAGTCATATTGGGACTTGAGTAGCTCACTCATTTCCTTGCTGTCATCTGTGTAGGACCCATCTTGTTTAAGTAGGGGCCCAATACTGGACGTTGTTCTCGACTTTGATTTGGCATATTATTATTATTATAATCAAGGGGGAAGCGCTAAACCCGGAGGATTATACAGCGCCTGGGGGGGGATATGTGGAAGGCATTCAGGCTTAATTCGGGGAACTGGAGCACAGATCCAATTCCCTAAATCAAGAGCCCCTCACCAACATCAAGGAACCTTCCTTGAGTGGTTGATTTGGCATAGGAGAAGAAATACTTTGGGTTTCTTTCGATTTCATTTATGGCTTTTAGTTCTTCCCGCGATTCCTGACTCCTATATGATTCCTTTAGCTTAAGTTCGATGCTTGCTATTTCTCTGACCAGTGTCTCCCTACGCATTTCAGATATATTGACCTCTTTTAGCCGCTCTGTTATTCTTTTCCGTCGCCTGTAAAGGGAGCGCCTGTCTCTTTCTATTTTACATCTACTCCTCCTTTTTCTTAGAGGAATAAGTGCCACCAAGTTAATCTGTTCTAGGCATAAGTTGGGGTCTGTGTTGCTTAGTATATCTTCCCAGCTTATATCGGTTAGGACTTGGTTTACTTGGTCCCACTTTATGTTTTTGTTATTGAAGTTGAATTTGGTGAATGCTCCCTCGTGACTAGTCTCATTATGTCGGTCTGGGGCTCCGCGCATACATGTCTGAATCTCAGTTATGTTGTGATCTGAGTATATTGTTTTTGATATGGTGACATTTCTTATCAGATCATCATTGTTAGTGAAGATGAGGTCTAGTGTATTCTCCAGTCTAGTAGGCTCTATTATTTGCTGGTTTTAAATTGAATTTTGTGAAGAGATTTAAAAGCTCGTGTGAGTGTGAGTTTTCATCAGAGCTGCCCCGGGTGTTATTACTGCAACAATATTATTTGCTATATTCCCCCCATTTTTAGGCGCCTTAAGGAATCCCCAGGGCAAGATTTTGGTGCGGGAGCGGGAAATTTTTTTTCCCAGAGATGGAAATTTTTAAACGCTTTCCTGGAATTGCGGGATGTTGCACCCGGGGTTGTGACTCCCACAAGATGGGTTTTGGGTTCTCGACCTTTACTGCTAAAACCCCCCCACTAATCAATTGAGGCATTTGCAGTTCTGTGAAAACAAGTGTCGCAATGTACGGGCCGGGTGGGTATGGCAGGACGGGGGTTTGACTGGTTAAATATGTGTATACATATATGAGAGGGTTTGAAAGAGGGGGGCATGAAAATTCGGGGAGGGGGGTAAACAGTGTTTTAAAGCGTAAAAATAGTCTCGGGCCCGACATTAACCCACACCAGGGGGATAAAAATTAATTTTTCTTCTTTATAGAAGTTTGGCATTTTCCTGCCTGATCCACTAATGGGGGGTTTGCTTGTCCTCATCGCTTGGGCCGGCGGCGGGGCTGCGCGTGGTCCGAAAAAGGGTTTACTGCGCATTTTTCCGTTTTGTGCATCAACATGGCGGCCGCATTGGACGCCGGGTAGCATGTTTGTGGGGAATTGGTGGTGGCACGCTTACGAACAACAATGCAGGTGTTACTACCGGCCATCATCAGTTAGGTTATGGAATACCGACCGAAGAATTTATGGAGTCCCAGTAAATGGTGGTGCGAAAATTTTCATCAAGTTTAAAGACCGGGACTACACAAGCAAGTCAACAAATAAAAGGAAGAGGCTGGCGTAACACTAGGGTGGAAGTCTGCTTACTGATGTGCCCCGCTATGTGAGGGGGTTTAAAAGTACGAAACGTGCCTTTTGAGCGACAGAGCTGAGTTGGGGTTCAGCTGCTATGGAAAAACCCACTCAGGAGAGGGGGGTTTTGGAAAAAATGGACCTTATGAGGGGTTATAAGGATCATTACGTAAAAATGATTTGGGGCAGCCAAACCTCTAATACTTATGGGGGTTTTCCCGGAGCAGTTAGTGTACTACCAGGGCAGCAGAAAAATTGCAGTTATGTGGTTCTTTTGAACATATGACGCTCAATGTTTAAAAAAAAGCTGGCAAGGGAACAGGTAGGATTTTAACGAGGAATGCTATGGGGGCTTTTAGGAAGGAGAAAGGCCAAACAAGAACCCTTTCCAGATTAGTGAAAAATGGATGGGCCTGAGGCGACATGGAGAATGTAAAACACAAACAGTTGATAAGGACAGACGACATCGCGTTGATGGGAGGGTACGACAACAAGGGCTTGCTGGGGGGAATACAAAATTTCCCTTTTTTTATGAGTGGGAGGGACAGGGGGAGAGGGTGTAACCTGGTGCGGGCGACGGCAGAAAGATCGGGAGGTTAGGAATCCTGTGTGCCTAATTTATGTGCCCCCCGTTGTGGCAGGGCCCCATGGGGCAAAAAAACAGGTGACGAGTTGTGGGGAGGGGAGTTTCGAAAGAGAACTGGGAATGTTGGATAGCGATTTTCTTACTCCAGGACAAAGAAACAGGAGTAAAATCTTGGAAAAGGATGTATGTCAAAAAGGGGAAAGAGGGGGGGGTAATGAAGGGTTTAATGGTTCTAGGTAACAAAGGGGATAGGGGGGGGAATAAGCAAGCTGTCAAGAAGACGCATACCGGGACGTTATGGAGGGGTGTGCCAGAAGAAAGGGAAAACCCACACTTTTAAATAATTCAGGGTAGAAAACTGTAAATTAAATGGATTGAGGAATGAAGTAAAACGATATGGATGGATGGTTTTTGAGGAGATTAATGTGGATTTTGCTTTATCAAGAACATATTTAAGATACTGTGCTTTGGCATTAAAGGGTTATAAATTTTTTAAAGGGGTCTGTTAGGTTAAAAGTGGAGTGACAGGGGTGTGGGGAAAAATTGCCCCTTACGATTAAAAAGGGAAAAAAGGGGGGGGGAGGGTAGTGAGGGTGGATGGTGAGTGGGGAGCTCTCGGTATGTTTCCGGGGGGTTAATATGCCAGGGAGAATATATAAAAGTAAAGGGGATTTTTTTGAAGACGTTTTTGGGTATTTTTTAAGGGGGTTTACCTCTAGTCACTGAAGGGGGGGGATGGAACTTGTTATAGGGGGGGGACGGGGACCCAAGGGGGGGGGTGTGTGTTTACGGTCGTTACGCAATTTTTTAAAGGGATGCAGGGGTGAGGGGTAAAGGGGGAGGGGGGGTTGGAGAGGGGATTCATTTTTTTAGGAGAAATTATTCGCATTTAGATAGGATTTATATAACGGAGGCGTTAGGGTAGGGGGGTAACAACAGTGGAGTGGGTTTTGGGATCAAGGGCAGTTTTGGTGAACTGGATTGGGAGGTGTGGTAAAGGTTTATTAAATTTTCCGGAAGTTAAATGCGGGGTTGGGAGGAGTGAGGTGGTGAACCAGAGTTTAGGATGGGGAGAAAATTGTGGAGGGCAAGGTTTTGGGGTGGGGAGTTTTTGGATTGGGGGAAAAAAAGGGGCTAAACCTGGTATCGCGGGGTTTTTAAATATAAAGGGGAGGAGGCGAGGTGGAGGTACGGTTTAAGAATTATTTGGAACAGCAGCTCAGTGAGTGTTCCCCAAGGATGGGGGGGAAGTCTTTTAAAGAAATATCGGGGCAAAGGGGAGACTAAGGGACATCATAAGGGAAGATTTGAGAAAAAGGGGTAAGGGCAGGTTGGATGCCGTGCTAGGGAAAAGATAAACGCGGGTGTGTGTTAAAATTTTTTCGCATTAGACAAGGAGTCCACTATAATATTTTTAAGGGGTTAGTGCGATTTGGAAGGTTATATGGGGGGCCCAAATGTTGGGAAATGGGGGAAAAAGTAATTATGCGGACTTTTGGTTTAAAGGAAATGGGAAAAAGGGTAATGGGGGGATGTTAAAAAGAAAAGGGGGGTGAAGGTTTTGGGGAAAAAGGGGGGGAGGACGGGGGGGGTTTGGAAGGAAAAATAAGTTGGAAAAAGTGAAAGAGGCGGTGATCAATTTTAAAGTAGGGGAAAGCCCCGGGAATTGATGGGCTTTCCAATGTTTTTTTACAGAGGCTTTGGGAAACAAAAAATGTTTTTTTGGGTTATATTGAATGATGCGGAAGGAAAATTGTGAACGTCACAGAGGAGGTGTTTTTCGTGCTTGTAAAGAAAAAGAGGAAAGGGGGAACACGAGCCGTACAAGCCATATTTTAATGTGTACGGAATAAGATTTTGCGAAATTCTAGGAACAGGAAAAGGGGTGATGGGGGGATTTTGCACAAGGGTTTTGGGATTCCGGGGGAGAAAGAGGGATGGACATAGTCGATTGGGAATTTGGCGGGGGTTGTAAGGGTGGGGGAATTTTTGGGGCATTGTTTGGGGGAAAATCTTATGCGGTGTAATGGGGATAAGGTTGTTTTTAAAGGCTTATAGGTTTTGGGGGAAAAATGTAAAATGGGTAAGACCTTGTATGCGAACCCAGATTCAGGGCCCAAATTAATGGTAGGTTGGGTGGTGTTGAAAAGGAGAAAGGTTTGAACAGGGGTGCCCCAATGTCTCAATTCTGTTTATGGAATGGTTGGGGAACAACAACATTACAGGGGGGGGGTGGGGGTTTCCCAAGAGGTATTTGGTTATGGGATGAACAAAAATACGGTCAATGATGTCGAAGGTTTGCGAAAGGTGGAGAGGTAAAAAGTTTTTTGGGAGGTGTCGGATGCGTGTAAACGAGCTAAATCAAAATTATTAAAAATGGAGTTGGGGTGGGGGGGTTAGAAGGGGGAGGGAGTTTGGTGGGATTGACTGAACAGCTAAAATTTGTGGATTATCATATGGCAGATGAGCAAGGGGCTGATGAGGAATTGGGAAATTGGTGGAAAAGGAAATTGTACAAGGGTTTAGCCCAAAGAGTGGGATGTTACTTTAATGCAAAGGGAAATAATAATAAATTCATTGGTTTTATAGTAAAGTGTGGAACGTGGCAGGGTGTATCCTTTACGGAAAGGGAAAAAAGGAATACGGGAAAGGTGAGTGATTTAAAAGCAGGAGGAGGGGGGTCACAGGGAGACGACCTTTACACTAGTGGCAGGTCCCATGTGATTCACCTTCCGCTTCAACTCTTTCCCACCGCATATAAAAGCCACCCTTGGCCCTAGCTGCACTTCCTACAAGATGAGGGACTGAACACATCAAATCCGGGTTTTTAGGGACTGATTCCTAAAACTTTACTCCCTTACCACTTTACTTTGTATTGGATGTAAGCCACTGTGTGGCGAAACGTTTTTTCAATAAAGTTTCCCTGTGTTGCATAAGTGTTAAATTCTTCAGCCCGAGTTTTGTTTTGTTATGTGAAACTCTTTTTTCCCCCCGAGGGGGCGGGCAGGGTGGTTTAACAGAAATGATCGTACCTGCGCGGGTGGGGGGAGGGGCAATTTTTCAGGTTTGCAAACGATGCTCGTGTGTTATGTGCATGCGAGACGTGCGGAGCGTTAAATTGAGTATTTTGGGAAGGGAGTGGGTAGGTGAAAGTTGAGGTGAGATTCGGGGAATGTTTCCCCATGTAGCGGGGTTTTTATATGTAAAAAGCGGGTCATCAGTTACGTCCCCTTTCTCGAGTACGTAAAGTTTTTTTAAATTTTTGCAGGGGATTCTCCCGCCCAAGGGGGTGTTTCTAATGGCGTGTGGGGGAGGACCGGGGTTGTTCAGCGTGCGGGGGGGCGAATCAGCGTTTCATTTGTGTATTCTGTAAAAGTTTTAGGTATAGTCGTGGGGGGGTTAAGCGGGGTTTTTTATAAAGGGGGGGGGGGGGGGTTTGTCGGTACTTAGGGCATAAATTTTTTGTGTGGGTGGGTTTTTACATCGGTACAACGGCAGTGTGTATGTCATAGGATTTTTTGGGTTTGTCAGGGCTATGAGAAGTGAAGGTAATAGTAGAATCCGGGTTTTAGCGGGAAAAATTTCTTAGAACTAGTGTAAAAATCAGTTGGATATGGGGGGGGGGGAGAAAGATTTCCCCTCTGCATATAAGTGTAGAGTTAAAGGATTTGAGATAATTTTTGGGTTTTTTCAGTGGGTAAACTAAAGGGCTGGTCAGCTTTGTTTGTGTGTAAATGTCTTGTGTTTGTGAATTTGTAGATTCTCCGTGTTGTATGTATGTCTCCAGTGTTGTAAGTATGTCTCCAATGTTTATGTATGTTCCAGTGTTGTATGTTGTCTCCGTGTTGTATGTATGTTCCAATGTTGTTGTATGCCCCCGGTTGTATGTAGTCTCCCGTGTTGTTTTTATGTTCCCAAGTTGTATGTAGTCTCCAGTGTTGTATTTGTTCCAGTGTTGTTGTATGTTTCCCAAAGTTGTATGTAGTCTCCCGTGTTGTAGTATGTTCCCGTGTTGTATGATGTCTCCAAGTTGTAATATGTCTCCTGTTGTATGTATGTCCCCAGTGTTGTTGTATTTTTCCCAAAGTTGTATGAGTCCTCCATTTGTATTATTCTCAGTGTTGTATTTTTGTCTCCTGTTGTAGTATGTCTCCTGTTGTATGTATGTTCCCGTGTTTTATTATGTCTCCCCGGTTTATGTATGTCTCCTGTTGTATGTATGTCTCCAGTGTTGATGTTTCTCCAGTGTTGTATGTATGTCTCCAATGTTGTATGTATGTCTCCGGTTGTAGTAGTCCCAGGTTGTATGTAGTTCCCTGTTTTTTGTATGTCTCCATTTTTGTATGTATGTTCCCGTGTTGGGTTTATGTCCCATGTTGTTGTATGTCTCCTTTTTGTATGATTTTCCAATGTTGTATGTAGTCTCCCGTGGGTATTTTGTTCCCGGTTGTATGTTTTTCCAGTGTTGTTGTATGTTCCAGTGTTGTATTAGCTCCATGTTGTATGTATGTCTCCCAAAGTTTTTTGTATTCTCCAATGTTGATGTATGTTCCCTGTTGTAGTATGTCTCCAAGGTTGTTGTATGTCTCCAAAAATTGTTTATGTTCCAAGTTTATGTATGTCTCCAGTGTTGTTGATGTCTCCAATGTTGTTTTATTCTCCATGTTGTATGTTGTCCCAGGGTTTTTGTATGCTCCAGTGTTGTATGTATGTCTCCCGTGTTGTTGATGTCTCCAATTTGAGTTGTCTCAATGTTTTATGTAGTCTCCCGTGTTGTATGATGTCTCCCAAAGTTGTATGTAGTTCCAATGTTTTTATTTTGTCTCCCTGTTTTTTATGTTTCCCCGTTTGTATTATGTCTCCAGGTTTTAGTATGTCCCCAGTGTTTTTATGTATGCTCCCTGTTGTATGTATGTCTCCAGTTTGTATTAGTTCCCTGTTTAGTATGTCTCCAGTGTTTTTATTTTCTCCGTGTTTTTATTATGTCTCAATGTTGTATTATGTCTCCAATGTTGTAGTATTTCCAATGTTGTATGATGTCTCCGTGTTGTAGTTTTCTCCAATGTTGTATGTAGTCTCCAAAATTGTATGTATTCTCCAGTGTTTTGTATTCCCAGTGTTGTATGTATTCTCCTGTTGTATGTATGTCTCCAATGTTGTATGTATGTCTCCATGTTTTATTTTTGTCTCCAGTGTTGTAGTTGTCTCCAGGTTTTTTGTAGTTCCCCAATGTTGTATTATGTCTCCCGTTTGTATGTATGTCTCCCGTGTTGAAGTATTTCTCCCAAGTTGTTTATTCTCCCAATGTTGTATTAGTCTCCCAAAGTTGTATGTAGTCTCCAATGTTGTATGTAGTCCCAGGTTTTTATGTAGTTTCTAATGTTGTTTTTGTTTCCGGGTTTTTGTATGTCTCCCAAGTTGTTGTATGTCCCAGTGTTGTATGTAGTCTCCAGTGTTGTATGTAGTCCCCAGTGTTTATGTATGTCTCCCGTGTTGTAGTATGTCTCCCAAAGTTGTATGTATGTCTCCATTTTATGTATGTTCCAGTGTGTTTATTCTCCAGTGTTGATGTTGTCTCCAAGTTGTATTATGTTTCCGTGTTTTTATGTATGTCTCCAGTGTTGTATGTATGTCTCCAATGTTTATGATTCTCCAATGTTGTATGTATGTCCCAATGTTTTAGAGTCTCAATGTTTATGTTTCTCCCAAGTTTTATTATGTCCCAATGTTGTAGTATGTCCCAAAATTTTTGTTGTCTCCAATGTTGTATGATGTCTCCAAAGTTTTTTGTATGTCTCCCAAGTTGTTGATTCTCCAAATTTTATGTATGTCTCCAATGTTGTATGTTGTCTCCCAAATTTTTTTTGTATGCTCCCCTGTTTATGTATGTCTCCAATGTTGATGTATGTTCCCTTTGTAGTATTCTCCATGTTGTATTTTGCTCCCTTTTTTGTAGTATGCTCCAAGTTTTGTATGTCCCAAAGTTGTATGTAGTCTCAATGTTGTATTATGTTTCCAATGTTGTTGTATGCCCAATTTTATGATGTCTCCAATGTTGTATGATGTCACCATGTTATTATTCTCCCAAAGTTTATTTTTGTCTCCAATGTTGTATGTTGTCCCAAGTTGTATGTATTTCCAATGTTGTTTTATGTTCCAATGTTGTATGTAGTCACCAATGTTGTATGTAGTCTCCAATGTTTGTTGTATGTCTCCTGTTGTATGTATTCCCAATGTTGTATGTATGCTCCAATGTTGTAGTATGTCTCCAAAGTTGTATGTATGTCTCCAATTTGATGTTGTTCCAATGTTTTTGTTGTCCCAATGTTTTTTATGCTCCCAAAGTGTATGTATGTCTCCAATGTTGATGTATGTCTCCAAAGTTGTAGTGTCCCATGTTGATGATGTCTCCAAAGTTGTATGTATGTCTCCAAAGTTTATGTATGTTCCAAAGTTGTATGTTGTCTCCAATGTTGTATGTATGTCCCATGTTTTATGTATATTCCCCTGTTTAAAGGGATGTCCCAATGTTGATGTATGTCCCAATGTTGTATGTATGTCTCCAATGTTGTATGTTGTTCCCCAAAGTTTTTGTAGTCTCCAGTGTTGTATGTATATCTCCAAAGTTTTAATGTATTTTCCCAAAGTTTTAGTAGTTCCAATGTTGTAATATGTCCCAATTTGTATATATGTTCCAATGTTGTATGTATGTCTCCCAAAGTTGTATGTAGTCTCCCAAAGTTGTATTAGTCCAATGTTGTATGTATGTTCCAGTGTTGTATGTATGTCTCCAATGTTGTATGAGTCTCCAAATTTTTATGTATGTCTCCCAAAGTTGTATGTATTCTCCCCAAATTTGTATGTATGTCTCCATGTTGTATGTTTGTCTCCAAAGTTTATGTATTCTCCAATGTTTTATGTATGTTCCAATTTGTATGTAAAGTCTCCATTTTTTATTATGTCTCCATGTTGTATGTTGTCCCATTTGTATGTATGTCTCCAATGTGTTGTAGTCTCCCGTTTGTATGTATGTCTCCATGTTGTATGTATTTTTCCCCAAATTTTTATGTATGTCTCCCAAAGTTTTTTGTATTCTAATGTTGTATGTATGTCTCCAAAGTTGTATGTAGTCTCCCTGTTGTATGTATTTCCAATGTTGTAGATGTCTCCAATGTTTTAGTATTCTCCCGGTTGTATGTAGTCTCCAAAGTTGTATTTTTGTCTCCAAGTGGGATGTAGTCTCCAAAGTTGTATGTTTTACAAAGTTGTATTATGTTTCCAAAGTTGAATATGTCCCCCAAAAATTGTATGTATGTCTCCAATGTTTTATGTATGTCTCCAGTGTTGTATGTATGTCTCCAATTTTTTTTGTATGTCTCCAATGTTTTGTATGTCTCCAAAGTTGTATGTATGTCTCCAATGTTGATGGTTTTCTCCAAAAGTTTTATGATTCCCAATTTGATGTTGTCTCCAATTTGTATGTATGTCCCAATGTTGTAGTATTCTCCTGTTGTTGTATGTCCCAAAGTTGTATGTATTCACCAAGTTGTATGTATGTCTCCAGTGTTGTATGTATGCTCCAATGTTGTAGTTGTCTCCAATGGGTTTTATATATGCTCCAAGTTGTAATTTTGTCTCCAATGTTGTATGTTGCTCCGGGTTTTATGTATTCTCCAATGTTGTATTATGTCCCAATGTTATGTATTTTTCCAATTTGTATGTATGTCCAATGTTGTTGTTGTCTCCAAAGTTGTATGAGTCCCATGTTGTATGTATGTCTCCCAAAGTTGTGTAGTCTCCAAAGTTGTATGTATGTCTCCAAAGTTGTATGATGTCTCCAATTTTGTATGTATGCACCAATTTTATGTTTTTCCGTGTTGTATTAGTCTCCAATTTTTGTTGTTCCAATGTTGTAGTTGTCTCAGTGTTGTATTATGTCTCCAAAGTTGTATGTAGTCTCCCCAAATTTTTTTGTATGTCTCAAAGTTGTATGTATGTCACCCAAAGTTATGAGTTCCAATGTGTGATTCATTAAAAAAATTTTGTTGTACAGAACGTTAAAAGTTTTGCCCCCTTTTTATTCTTGTATACCCAAAATTTGGGGATCTTATGATGTGTTTTTTTTTTTTGTATACCCCAAACATTGGTATCTGTTTAATGTGTTTTCCTATTTTAAAATTTTAAAATATGGGAATAGAGTAATTATTACATTATTTTTTTTTAGATTAAAATAATCATCGTATTTTTATTTTGGTGTTTTCGTGGGATTATTTAAACCTATTGTATGTTGGTGTGTTTTGGTGTGTTGTTGGGGTGTTGTTGGTGTGTATGTTGGTTTATGTTTGGGGTGTATGAGTGTGCTTGTGTGTGTGTTTATTTTGTGTGTGTTTTTGTGTGGTGTTTTTGTGTGTGGTGTTATTGTGTGTGTTTATTTTGGTTTTGTGTGTTTTATTGGTGGGGTGTTATTGTGTGTTATGTGTGTTATTTGTGTTTGGTGTTTAGTGTGTGTTATTGTGTGTTATTGTAGTTGGTTTGTTACACAATAAATTTTTTTTTACGTGTATTACTTACCCGTGTGTGCTTGCCCTTTGTTAACAACCTAGATTTTCTTTAATAATGTATAAGTGTTTGTCTGAGTATAAACCCCTTTGTCAATACTTTATGTGTAAGATTATTACAATATTGTGCGGGTTTGTTGGGCGTCTGGTTTTTTGTAAAATTAACCCCTTTCTTTTTTGTGTTTTTAAAATACATTTATCATTGTGATTCATGTTTTAAATAAAAATAAAAAAAAAAAATTTCCCCTACTAGTGCAGGGGATTCCTGGGGGTACAAGTTTATAACAAATCGTTTAGCGACCATCACGCTAAAAAACACTCACAAGTATTGTCACTTTAGGCACCCCCACGCAAATTGTGACCAAAAAAAATTTTTCATGGGTTTACAAAATTAAAAGGAATACCCGTCACAACTTATTAAACAATAAAAAAATTGTTTAAAATTTTGACACTGTCAACCCTTGGGATCTTTTTTTGGGAAACGTTTCGCCCCCAGTGGCTTCATCGTCCCCTAGTAGGAGAAACTTGAGAAAGGGGGGAAAATGAGGTAATCATTCCTCAACCTGGGCGTAGGTCAGTCCATCAATCTTGATAGAAAGGGATACAGCGGGGAAGCAGCTTATAAACCGTATGGAGGAGAGGTGCAGCTCAAGGTGGTTTTTCACAGTTGCCTTTCCCAATTTTGGGCACGACCTACTTCCACATTGAACAAAAGTGACACGACCTATATGCTGCACCTCTCCTCCATAGGTTTTTAACTGCTTCTCCTTCATATGCGTATTCTATTTAAGATTGATGGACTGACCACATCGATCAAGGTTGAGGGATGATTCCTCTTCTCCTGGGTTTTTCAAAATTCCCTGTGTTGGATGATAAGCCATGTGTGGCGAAACGTTTTTTCCCAAAAAGAACCAAAGTTGCACATGTGTCTAATTTACAACATTCGGGGTTTTCTGAACCCTTCATCTACAAATAAACAAATAGAAAGTACAAAATCACGGTTATTAAAGGTAAAATTTACCACATAACTAAAGCCATAAACCCCCTTTTAAACACACTATATTACAACCAAATCCGTTAGGTTAGGTTATGAAGACCTACTAAAGTATCATAACAAGTATAAAAAGAACAAAACCGAAATACCCGCTAGACGGTTACAACCCCTATGACGGGTTCAGACCCCCTAGCAGGTTCGACCCTTATGCAGGTTCAAAACCCTCTAGACAGGTTAAGCCCCCTTGACAGGTTACGCCCTCATGACGGTTACAAACCCCCTATGAAGGTTAAAACCCTCTATGACAGTTACATACCTCTTGCAGGGGAAGACCCTCTAGACAGGGACAGCCCTCTATGACAGTTGCAGACCCCCCTAGCAGGTTACAGACCCCCTATGCAGGTTCAGACCCCCTATGACGGTTACAGACCCCTCTATGACAGGTTACAGACCCTCTTGAAGGGTTTCAGACCTCATGAGGTTTCAGACCTCTATGACAGGTTACAGCCCCTCTTGACAGGTTACAGACCCTCTTGACAGGGGTTCAGAGTATTGGTTAAAGTTATGTTACATTATTCCTAACCAATAGGGAATTTTTGAAGATCTATGATTCCTTTTGCACAAAAAACCCTGGAAAAAAAAAGATTTTAATTTATTATATGTTTTAAAACCCCAAAAACAGTGGACCCCCCCATAACATCCCTCCAAAGCGCCAATTATGTAATGTAATTTTGTAAATGCGTTTGTCGTGTTGTTTGGGGGTTTGAATGGACTAATTACTTACAATATTCCTTATGGGTAAATTCGGGGCAGTTACTGGCACCTAAAATCTTCTGGATAAAAAAAAATTTGTTAAACCCGGGGGGGCCACTTACAATCTTTTGACAGAAAAAAAGAAAACATACAGTAACATACAAAATAAAATAATATAACCAAAACAAGCTTATATATTATAAAATTAGACTCAAAAGGTTTAATAAAACCCCACACAAAATTAAACTCCCACGTATGTAAACCGAAACTCTTGTCCACAGAAATTTTAGGTATAAACCCCTTAATAAACCTGGTTTAGAGCCGAGACCTCTACATGCTCTTAAGAATTGCCACACAGAACCTCCAGCGAACAATAAAAGTTAAACATATAGTATAAGACAATAGTAAGTATAAGGGCCACTCATCTTGCCCGTCCCAAATGTACCTCAGAAAAATTTGTTGAAACCAACTTGCCATATCTGAGTACTGAAACCCGAGATCCTATGGGCTCGGTATCCTGGCTATCAAGGAAGATTTCTTACACAGTGAACATAACCATCGGGTTTAGAAAAGTTAACCTTGTAAGCTACTCTTATATCTCACTATGACAAATATTCCCGTGAAACAGAGCTTACCATCCATACCAATTTGCCACTACCTTCCTCTTACACACCATAAAAAATCCAGCGTCAAACAAACCTCACCACCCCCCTTTACATCCCCCCATAAGGAGATCACCCCTTTGCCCATCCTCAGGTACCCTGACAAAGTGAACCCACGTTGAGGTTCCTATAACCTTCCGGGAAACTTTTTTCCCAGGACGCCCCATAAACCAGCATATTCCTATAGTTTGTCCTATAGAATCTAGCCGCCAACGCTTTTATCCTCGTATCACCCCTTAATTCCCTCATTCCCCATGAGATATCCAGATAATCTACTATGACATAAATTATAGCCCGTCCCAAGTCCCTAGGCACTCCCCTTACATCTAACAGTAAAGTCCTTAAAAAGCGGCAAACGTCCCCTCCCAACAGTCTGATAACCCCACCCATCCATGATCTCACCCCCTCCAAGGAAGGACAAAAGAAGACCACATGAAACGCCGTTTCAACATTATCACAAAACTGACAAAAAGCCTCTTCCACCAACCCCATACATCTTAACACCTCCTTGGAGGCCAGAATCCCCATGATGAAACGGTACACTAATTCTCTTACCCTAGCCGGTATCCTAAGCTTACTAAAATTCTTCCAAATAACCCCCCAATCATACGTTGGATACATGGCTACCCCTTGCAAAATTCCCTGACCTCCCACTACTCTCACCAACCTTTTCACTTTGATGTTATCCACCTGTTGCACTGTCAATAAAAATCTCAACATATCTTCACGAACCCGCAGGTCCTTGCCACTCCACCATTTGCGAGCCTCCTCCATAACTCTTCCTACATTAGCTCCCCTCACACCCCCTTCCCTAATATACCTCCGCTTGATATATATAGCCATTACTCTCAGTCCTATAGGCAACAAACCTAAACCCCCTCTTTGAACATCTGTCACAACTACCTCCTTACTTAACCATGCCCTCTCAAATCCCCACACAAACTTTAGCACCCTCCTCTGCATTTCCACAATGTCCTGTACTTCTAAGGGAAAAACCTCTGCCACCCCCATACCTTGCTATAGACAAGTGAATTTACCACCACTACCCTCTGATGTAATGCTAGGTCCCTCGCACTTAAACCTCCCAGTCTACCTAATGCCTTACCCGTGACAGACTCCGAATTTACCCTTCTGCAGGCCTGCACCCCCTCCATATACCATATTCCACATACCCTGATTCTATCAACCACTGTCCATCCTAACCCTAACCCAAGCCTTCCCCCTATCCAATTACCCACCTCTAGTAACCTTGATTTCACCGTATTAACTCGCATCCCCGCATTCATACCAAACATCTGAATCACTCTACCCACCCTCCTTAGCTCCTCCTTACCCCGTAGCATACTCAACGATACCTCCTTTGCACCCCCCTCCATCTCCTGTTCGTCCATCACCCGCTCAACAGACTCATAGAAAGGATTCTGCACACACGCAAAAAGCAGCTGCGATAGCAGGCAACCCTGCCTTAAACCTCTCTCCATTGGTACACTTTCACCCAACCTCCCATTGACCTGTACCCTCACCTCCGCCTCAGCATACAGGGTGTTTACCCACCTCACTACCTGCTCCTGAAACCCCTAAGAAATCTCTGTCCACGCAATCATATGCATTCTCCCAATCTAAACCTAGTATTCCCCCTCCCGTACAAGTCTCTAGAAATACCCTAATAAAACCATGTCCATCCCTCATCCTTCTTCCCCGAATCCCCAGTTGCCCCCTATGTAACACTAAACCCAACACTTTCCTCATTCTGTTGCCTAAAATCTTAGCAAAAATCTTGTAATCCGAGCACATTAACGTAATCGCACGATAATCATTCAAAACTCAGCATTCCTTCTTTTTGGGCACTAAAACTGTGACACCCGTTCTTTGCGATTGTCCCATCCTCCCACTACCTAACATACAATTCAAAACCCCACCAGACAATGCCGTACAATCCCCCAATAACACCTATAAGAATCGTTTTACCCTGGCACAGCCCAAAAACTGCCTCCTCCACCTCCTCTACACTAATACTACTCTCGAGTCTGTCACTGTCCTGCTCACTTATAACCCTATTAAATCCTCATCCCCAAAACGTCCCTCACCCACTCCCCCGCCAACCCTCCTCCATTTCTCCCTAAACCAGAAATCAGCATACAAACTAATATGTTCTGTGGTGGATAGGTCTTGACCCTCCTCAAATCCCTCCCCCCTGTTCCTGCCACTATATACACGAATGTGGTTTTCGTCTGCCTTTCCTTAAACTTCCTGAGTACAAATCCCGACGGCCTATCCCCCCTTAAAACATCCTCCAACATCGCCCTATCTCTAATTGCCTCAAACTTTTCATTACGGATTTCTGCCAACCTATTTCGCAAACATTCCATGTCCTCACTCTGCCCCACTCGGTCCTCTGCATAACAGTCATTTTACTGACCTTCAAAATAATTTTGTAGACCATAGCTCCACGTCGCCATCTCCTTACCCCGTACTTTAAAAAAATTCGTGATTCCAACTTTAGCCCTCATTTCCCACCAATCCAGCAAATCCATCTCCCTATTCCTAGTCTCCCAAAAGGATTTCCACCAATCCTTAAATCCTGTAGCATCACCCTCGTCCCTAAGGAGCCTCACATTCAATTTCCAGTATCCCGTATAAACTCGCACTATACCATCTACCCTCAAATCTGCTATAACAGCACGATGATCAGAAAAACCCACATCTATAGTCCTCACCCTCTCCACACCTATTCCCTGCCTAACATAAATTCTATCTAACCATGCCTCATATCCCCTATGGATAAAAGTGTGCTCCACTCCATATCCCCTACTCCCCACCACATCTACCACTCCAACATCCCGCAAAACATCTTTCAGAGCCCCCAAAACACAACCTGCCCCCCTCGGAACCACATCCCCATTCCTAATTACACAATTCCAATCCCCAACAAGCACTGTAATAGCCGGCAAACCTCTCAAATGATACACCAAGACAACGCGTACAAAATCCACCTCCACCCAAGCATTACTAGTTGCTGGCATGTACACACCTACAAAACAAACCCTCCCGGCCCCCCAAAACCCATCCACCCTGACAACCCTCCCACCCCCCTCCTCCCAACCCAGGATACGCAAAGGACTGGTCTCCTTTACCGCCACAGCCACACCTCCTTTCAACCTCAAAGCATCACTGGTAAACAACCTATAACCTTTAAAAACCAACTCACATCCTAACCTATGGTTATGTTCCTGCAAAAAACAGACATCAATACTAAATCTCCTTTAAAACCACTCTAACCATACCCTCTTGACCTCGGTCTTAAGACTGTTTACACTGAAAGTTACACACCTGAAATTACAAGAATGGCGGCTTACCCCTATGCAGCTGAGTCTTGATCCTCCTTTCATAGGTCTCAGTCCATCTCTAGCAATCCCTCATTCCTGCCCTCCAACCCCTTCCTGTCCCTTCCCACCGATCTTTCCATTGCTACCCCCCCCCCCCCCCCCCCCTTTCCCCGGTCTCGCCTTTTTCCACCACAGCTCCCCAAAACCCTTCTTCCCGGGCCGCTGCGTTTGGTGGGGAGGCCCCAAACCCCTGTCTGTCCCCCCCCGCACTTTTGCGGGAACTACCCCCTACACCAATCTTCTTCAATCACATTTTTATGGCCCTCCACCACCACGGGCTCCCCATCCAAACCTTTCACTCAAGTTTTCCCTTACCCCTTTTCTGATCGTCCCACCTTGACATCACCTAACCTCAAAACGTCTTCCACCCCCTGTTTCCGACCCCTTTAAAAAAAAAACCCTTTCAGAAACACCCCTCCAAAATCCCCACCTGAGCTAATCTTTCATCAAAGGGCCCTGTCGACAGCAATTTTCCCCCCCTCCCCCTTTCCCCCCCTTGGTAGTGTAAAAACCCCTCCCCAAAAGCCACCTCTGCTCTTTAAACCTCCCCCTTTTCCAAGGGCCCCACCCCCCCGCCCTTTCCACTTTCCCCCCCTCATAACGCCCCAAGGGGCTTCTAACTGCTTTCTTCAGAACTTTTTTCCTGGAACCCTGGGGGCCCGCCCGGGGGCATTGTGCCGCCATGTGCTCAAAAGAGTCAAATAAACAGAAAGGGTTTTCCCGGGCCCCGCATAGTGTAAAAAAACCTGAGTTCTGTAACCATGCAATTTTAATGAAACGGGGTATGGCCTCCTCAGGATCTTTTTTAAAAGGGAAAAGGGAAACCTTCGGCAGCCTCTCGTGGGGGCCGTTCCTCCACATTCCCATGCTCGCCGAGTGTAAAACCCCCATAACCACTGAACAAAATCCTTTTAGGCGAAATGCGTCCTTCAAAAAGGAAATTCCGTACCTTCACCCAAGTAAAATACTTAAAAAAATAGGGCAAGCAAACCCACTGCCAATTGACGCTCATTCCTCCTTTTTTCCCCTTTTGGGGGAAATTCACGACCCCCCTTGATAAAGGGCCCCCCGGCCCCTTTTCATTAAACCTTTCCCCGATAACCCTTGGGAAAACCATTTAAAAGACCCACAACCAAACAACTTTTATGGGGATTAAAAACGCCCGAAACCCTTGGGGAAACTTTTTTCCCCCCGTGGGGGCGGCTTAAAAGATCCCCGAATCGGGCTGTGAAACATTATTTTCCCAAAATTATTGGTCCAGGTGGGTGAAAGGGAAAATGAAAAAGGGCGTTTCTCCCCCGCGGGTTTTTCCAAGAACAATGGGAAAAAGGTTAGTTTGCCCAGACATTGGAAGTGTAACGGCCTAGTTGTCACAGACATTATGGGTGTAAAGGCTAAGTGTGTAAACAGAAAAAAAAAAGGGGGGGGGGGGGCCCATTTTTTGGGTGGGGGCACAGACATTATGGGGGTGTAAAAGGCTAGTGGTCCAGACTTATGGATTTAAAACAGGCTAGTGGCCCACAGCCCTTTTTATGGAGTGTCCCCGGCTAGTGTGTCATAGACGCACTTTGTTTAATAAAAAAATTTTAAATTTAAACTTTCTAATTTTTATAAAATTTTTTAAAACCCTTACGTAAAAATTTGAATATTGGGAAAAACCCAAACCCGCCATTTGTGAAAAGTTCAAGTCCAAGGGAATCCCCTTAAAAGGGCCCAAAATTTTCCAAAAAAAGGGCCTGATTTTGGAAAAATTTCCTTCCTAAAACCAAAGTCCCCAAAAGAAAAGGGCCCGGACCCCTCAAAAAGGGACGGGAAAGGAGCACCGCCCCCTCCCTTTTCCTCCTTTTTTCTTTTGGACCAAAACCTTTGAAAGGCCTTTTGGTTTCCTTTTTTAAAGGGGTTTTTTAATTGTGGGTCCGGATTGAAAAAGGGGTAATTTTTTAATTTAGGTTTTAAATCCAACTTTTCAAAAATTTTAAATAAAAAAAAGCTTTTTTGGGAAAACTGATTTTCCCCTGGTTAGTTTCCCCGGGGAATTTCCACGTAAAAAATTTAAAAAAGATTGAAAAAAATTTTAAGGAATAGGAAAAATTAAATCAAAAACAAAACCCCCCCTAAAACTAAAAAAAGAGCAAAAAACAGTTACCAGGAGAAAACAAAACAGGGGCCAGAGACTACCGACCTAAACAAAGAGTCCCAAAAAAAGACATACCGACTTAAACTAGAGTACCAGAGACATACCGACAAAACCCAATAAAAAAAAAAAGAGTACCAAGACATCCGACGAAAAATAAACAATCCCAAACGAAGAACCGACCTATCAAATTGTTTTTGTGAAAAAAACGGAAAAAAAAAAGGGTGTTTAACCAGACTAAAACAAAGGGGAAAAAAATGGCAATAGTGAGAAGAACGTATTTCCAAGTTTTTTATGCATTTAATGTTTTAAAAAAATATGAAAATATTAAATAAGGAAACTTTAATAAAGGAAACCATACTGTACAAAAATTAGAAACAAAAAACCGTTTAATATGAAAACTGAGACACGTGTGTGACATCGGGGAAATTTTTTACGGGAAAGGTTCCCGCCATCCGGGGGCTTTTTCAATACAATTCCAGGACATGAAATGAGGAAACAGTCCCCAGCCCTTGGTGTGGAGATCACATTAGTGGTGAAGATTCAGAATCCCCAAACAACTACGATGATTTTGGGGCCACTAACCCGAGGCGAGAGACAGTTTACCCTCATTTTTTGTTAAAAGTTCTACTGTTTTAAAAATTTTTAGTCCGGAATTGTACTGAAAACCCACTAAATTTCGAAACGTCTACGTTAAAGATACCCAGAGGTTGCACAGTGCCCAATTTTTTAAAAACCAAATATTATCAAAAACCCCAGCTAAAAAGCAGTTTTAAAAATGCTTGTTTTTTGACAAAAATTAAAGACTAACATATGTGGGGCCGAGTGGGGTTTTTGAGTCTTTAAACCTTTTTAGACAAGTACCCCTTTTGGGGGGAAATCCCCAAGGAAATTTTGACCCCTTCAGGAAATTTCGGGGTGAAGATGAAATTGGGGTCGTTAGAAAATCTACCCCCCACGCAATTGATAAAAGCGATCAGGTCCCTTCACAATCGAATGATTGAAGCTAAATAATTTCAACTTGCCAATTAAAAAATTCCCCCAAAGAACTTCACAATATAAACCAACTAGGGGAAAATTAAAAACCCTTTTAAAAAATTATCAAGGGGAATGTCGAAGGCAAAATTTAAAAAGCGACAACCACCCGACTACACTGCACAATTTTAGCAAGAATTAATTAACATGATTTTGTCCCTACCAAAAAAGGGCCTTTGGAAATTGCCCAGCCCTTTAACTAATCAGTATAAACATAAAACCCGCAAAATTTTGGAGTAAAAATCCGACAACTGTTAGGGGCAAAGCACAAGGCTCCTAAATACTTAATTTATACCTTTCCCCTGAAAGAGGATGATGAAATGTTTTAGATTAAACTTGATGAACCAAAAGGACCAGGCTAATTTGATTTGGGGGGGAGAAAATTCTCTCCCCAATAAAAAGTCGTCAATTTAACAATAATTTACCCATCATTGGGAAATGAATGGGGAGATTTAGAATTTTTAAATACCTACAACCACTTTCCTTCCATCCCATAAAACAACCTTGAAGACCCCACCCCTTACCCAACCTTTTTACATTAAATAAGATGAGTCAGGTTTAAATGGAAAGGGAAAGGGGAAATAGAGCCCCTGGCCTCTCTGGAATAACAATGAAAAAAAAAGTACCTACCCAGAAATTGTAAAAAAGCCTTGGTAAATAAACTTTAATGCCCTCTTGGGGCCCCAGGATATTTTTCCCGTTTTTTTTAAAACTGCTTTGAATGATTTTTCTTGCTAAGCCCCAAAAAAACATCCACCAACCTGGGAACTAAAGACCTAAATTTCCTTTAAATTGAAGTCAAAGGGAAAAAATTTTTGAGAAAAACATTTTTCCCAAAAAACAAACTACTATACAGAGTTTAATCACCTTTTTAACCCGAAAAACATTTGGTTTTAAAACACATAAGGGACCCATCATGCAATAAATATTATTTTTGTTTCGTAGCGAGTCCGAAACATTAGGGCAATCTTCCCCTTAAATTTCCACCAAAGATGTTTCATAAAACCCTTTTTAACTTATGGCATGGGTGGGGCCCTTTTAAAACAAACTTATTTACTACCAGACCCTTAAAATGGGCTTTTTCTCAAGTAATATAATTTAAATTTTTTAAAATCAAAGAAAAAAACCCTTCCCACCTTTCATGGGAGGGCGGACAGACCTTTTTTACCGACGCTGGGGTCCCCCCAAGGTTTCTTTCTCATCCACTTCTGTTTTTTTAACATTTATGTGGGAAAGAACCTTCCTCAACCAGATTTTTAAAGATAAAAATTTTGACACAAATTTGCAGATATGTTTTCATGTCGTCTCATCAACTCCGAAAAAGGAAAATTTCAAGTAGGAAAAGAGTCAAGAAAAAAATTTAAAATTGAACTTCGTCGAACATCTAAAAGGGAAAAAAATGGAGAAATTAAAACAAAACCCGACAAGGTCCTTGTTGCCCCGATTGGGTGTTTTGTATCAACCCTCGAAGATAAAGGGGGATCTCCATCAAGGTTTCACCTGTAGCCATTTGAAAAACCCAAAAAAGATTTTTTGGGAAATAAATAGACAGGCTCTCCACTCAACATCTCATGTAACTAAAAAACAAAAAAGCCAAAGCCGGGCTTAACAAATTTCCCCCTTTTGATTCAAAACAAGCTCCTCCATATTCCCAAAAAAAAATTTTGTAAAAAAAATGATAAAAAGACCTATACTCGAATACCCTTGTGTCCCAAAGCATTAACAACAAAAACAACAGACATCTTTCTTAAAAAATTACTTAGACTATACAACAAACATTGTCCTTTAAAAACAAAACAAATCAAAACAAACGGGTTGGTTGGGCCCCGGCAAAACCCCACCATTCTGAAATCCATAGACAAGAAACCCCAAAATAAAAGCAATATAGACAGGGGTTAAAAACACAAAGATACTCCCCTTAAAAAAATATTTTAAACACTTCACCAAAGGGAATAAAAAAAGCCAAACCCAAAAACTATTTTCCCGTTGATTACAAACAAATAAGGAGAATTTTAAAAAAAAACCTGGAAAAAAACCCTCAGGGTTTTAAAGGGGCCCACCCAAAATGAAAAAACCAAGAATATTGTCCTAACTAAACCTAATGAAACACCACACACCCACGACCCCAGCTAAAAAAGATAAACAACTCTTCTCAAACAAAATCTAAACTCGCCAGTAAAATCCCCCCTTTCCAAGCCCAGGGCCGGGGAAAACCCAAAATGGGAATTTTCCCCAAAATTTCCTTTTAAACTTCACCAACTGAGCCCACGGAAGTCACTGAGATTATTTAAGTAAATTAAAAAAAAACTCGGGAATCTGTCTCATGTCCCACCATTACTGTACAAGGGCGAGCGGCCCATTCCTTTTGCAGCCCATTTTTATTACTTTTTTAAAAAGTCAATAGAAAAGCCCTTTCCCCAAACTACTCCAAAAATGGGAAGGGGTTTCACCAATACATAAAAGGGGGGGACCCTACAACTTAAAAAAACAAAAGGCCCCAAAACTAACTTACCATTTCTATCCAAAATCTTTGAGAAATCGTGACAAGAGCTGGAAAACATTTATAAAACCCCAAAACATCTCAAAACCCCCGCCAGTTTTTGGGTTCAGGAAAAAAAAATTGCACAATTTATGCCAAACATAAAAATGCAAAAATCTGCTTTACACAGCATTGGGAAAAAAAGGAAAATCCACTAGGGTTTTTTTTGACCTAAAAAAGCTTTGGGCACAGTAAACCAAAACCAAATCTTACTCCACAAACTTGACCACTTTCGGGATAAGAGGCCCCTGCGCTGCTTAATTTTTAAATCTTTCATTTCTAAAGGGATCATTTCGTCAAACCAAAAAAAAGACACAGCAACAGCAACACGGCCCCCTTGATACTGGAGTTCCGCAGGGGGGGTTTTCCTTGTCCCCTGCCTTCCTCATTTAAATCAATGACCTTCCAAACGTTCCCCAAAACCTGAAACCCATTCTCTTTGCTGATGACACGACTTTTGTCCCCTCTCTCCCCTAATCTTTGGGCCCCCCCTCAGCACCATTTTTGGGGTGAGGGGCTGATTAAAAAATCGACTTGGGTCAGCCAATAAACTTAAAGCTTAAACACTGCAAAACTTTCAAAATTTTGTTTTGGGAGGGAGAGCAGGAGATGCAAAAAATTAAAATTAAGATTACAACACTCTAATTATCAAAATAAGGGGGAAAATTTCCCAGGCTTATACCTTGACCCCAACCTGAATTTTTAGCACCCTACCCGCAAATAGCCAAAAAAGTATCCCCAAAAGGTTTTGGGGTCCTCCCCCAAGATACAACTACGTGCCGCAAAAAAGCCCTTCTCACACTTAAACCCCTCACTTATTTTTCCATACCCACCAAGCTTTTGTGCTTGGGGCAACTGCAACAACACCCCCAAAGCCCAAAAAATAACCCCAACCCAAAAAAAAGCAGTAAGAATTAAACACTAAATCCCATCCCTGGCAGCACAACCCCCCCCCCTTCAAAAAACAAACTTACTTTCCCGTTCGTAAAATCCACACTTAAAAAACGGCAATCTTTTAAACTACCGGACCTTTTAAAATCTAAATCAACCTTTTACCTAAAACGCTTTTTTTGATAAATTTACAGAACCCCCAGGGAAACACCAGAAAACCCAAAAATTCCCCTACAAAAAAATTTCCCCCTGTCCCCACTAAACCCTTTTCAAAAAAATTTAAAGTATGTCAAAGCCCTAAAATCTGGAATAAACCCCCCCCCGAGAACTCTAAGGGAAATTTAAAACAAATTTATCACCCTTTAAAAATCCATTTGAAAAAAATCTTATCTCCCGATACACCCCGTCAACTAACTACAAAAATACCCCCTGGTGGTTTTAACACTTACACTCGCTCACACTTTTTACCATAAACGAAATATTAAACTCAGTCCCTTTAAAAAAATGAACCTGTGATACTCCAATAAATGAAAATATGTACTGTGCCAAAACAAAAAACATTCACATTGCCCAAACCCCCATAAACTATATTTAAATCAAATTTGCCATAAAAACCAACTTTTCCTATTTTACCCAAATTTAAAAATAAAACTAAGTATGCCCGAAATGCCTAGCCATGCTAAGCGTTCTAGTGGTACACTCTGTAATCACAATTTTACTACATGTAAACCAAACAATAACCAAATTTCTGTAAACTCAGCATTGTAATCCTTATAGAGAATAAACTTATAGAGAATACCAACATGCTACGGTTGCAACGGGTCCAGAATAGAGCTCTTTGCTTTATTACGGGTACCAGGAGGAGAGACAGAGTTACAACAAGATATTACTGCCTTAAATGTACGCCTTGACACCCTGAAAAAGAAACAACTCTATACAGTGCAAGAACTCTACATGCCAGATAGAGAACATCCTCTACAAGTGGTAAATACCACGGATTACATCATCAATACTCCTCCTCACAGAACTCAAAGAATGACTCTCCCACAGAGGGTCCGTCGTTTTATACATAAAGATGATTACCATCGACCCATGATACTGAGCAACCTCCCTGATGAAGAAGATTGGGTAACACCAGAACCCTTCTATGTGTACTGAGAAAATCATCGCCCCCAATTAAGGAAACATCTTACATAACATTCTACTGTTAAAATTATGCTACATTTACTATGGCTGGACACCACCTGTAAGAAGCCATTGTCAAGTAATTCTTTATAAACTGGCCAGGAAATTATTGCCTTCATCGTCGCTTAAATATCCGTTGTGCAACCGCAAAAAAAAAAAGGTTGCAACTTGTACATTTACTGTCAATAATTCAGTCATATATGTGGTATATCTATGTGACTCTGATGGGTTAGTATTATACCTCTCCAAGAATATTTTATTATTCCATATACACCTTTTTAAATTAAACCAAAGTGGTTGTGTCGCTTACCCTTTATATCCTACCTCTCTCCCCCCTCCCACCCTTTTATATCCTACCTCTCTCCCCCCTCCCACCCTTTTATATCCTACCTCTCTCCCCCCTCCCACCCTTTTATATCCTACCTCTCTCCCCCCTCCCACCCTTTTATATCCTACCTCTCTCCCCCCTCCCACCCTTTTATATCCTACCTCTCTCACCCCTCCCACTCTTTTATATCCTACCTCTCTCCCCTCTCCACCCTTTTATATCCTACCTCTCCCCCCCTCCCACCCTTTTATATCCTACCTCTTCCCCCTGTCTCAAGACTCCTGGCTGTCTTCAAGCCCCTGGCTGCTTACAGAGATCCCTGGCTGTCTTCAAGATCCCTGGCTATCTTCAAGACCACTGGCTGTTCAAGACCCCTGGCGTCTTCAAGACCCGCTGGCATTCTTCCAAGAACCTGGGCTGTCTCAAGACCCTGGCTGACTTCAGATCCCTGGCTGTCTTCAATACCCCCTGCTTTCTTCAAGGATGCCTTGGCTGTTCTTCAAGATCCCTGGCTGTCTTCAAGCCCCTGGCTGTCTTCAAGATTCCCTGGCTGTCTTCAATGACCCTTGCTGGTCTTCAGACCCCTGCTGTCTTTCCAAGACCCCTAACTGTCTTACAAGACCCCTGCTGTCTTCAAGACCCCTGGCTGTCTTCAAGACCCATGGCCTGTCTTCAAGACCCCGGGCTGTCATCAATACCCCTGGCTGTCTACAAGACCCCAGGCTGTTTTTCAAGACTCCCTAGCTGTCCTTCAAGACCCCTGGCTGTCTTCAAGACCCCTGCCTGTCTTCCGGACACCAGGCTGTCTTCAAGCCCCCTGCCGTCTTCAGGACCCCTGGCTATCTTCAAGACACCAGTCAGTCTTCCAGACCCCTGTCTGTCTTCAAGACCCTGCTTGACTTCCGGACCCCTGGCTATCTTCAAGACCCTGCCTGTCCTTCCCAGACCCCTGGCTGTTTTCAAACCCCTAGCTGTCTCAGACCCTCCTGGCTGTCTTCAAGACACCTGGCTGTTTCAAGACCCCTGGCTAGTCCTTCAAGACCCCGGCTATCTTCAGACTCAGGGCTGTTTTCAAGACTCCCTGCTTCCGGTCAAGACCCCTGCTGTCTTGAAGAACCCTGGCTGTCTTTAAACCCCTGGCAATCATGCAGAACCCTGTCTGACTTCAGACCCCAGTCCCAGTCTTCAAGACCCCTGCTTGTGTTCCCGGACCCCAGCTATCTTCAAGACCCCCTGCCTGTCTTTTCCAGACCCCTGGCTTTTTCAAGACCCCTAGCAGACTTCAAGACCCCCTTGCTGCTAAGACACCTGGCTGTTTTCAGACCCTGTCTGTCTTCAAGACCCCTGGGCTATCTTCAAGACTCTTGCTGTTTTTCAAGACCCCTGGCTGCCGTCAAGACCCTGGCTGTCTTGAATAACCCTGGCGTCCTTTACGCCCCCTGGCTGTCGTTCAAAGACCACTGGCTGTCTTCAAGACCACCTGGCTGTCTTCAAGACCCCTGGCTGTCTTCAAGATCCCTGGCTGTCCTCAAGACCCATGGCAGTCTTCAAGATCCCTGGCTGTCTTTCAGACCCCTGGCTGTCTTCAAGATGCCTGGCAGTCTTCAAGAACCCTGGCTGTCTTCCAAGACCCCCTGGCTGTCTTCAAGATCCCTGGCTGTCTTCAAGACCCTTGTCTGTCTTCAAGACCCTGGCTGTCTTCAATACCCCTGCTGTCTTCAAGACCCCTGGCATGTCCTTCAAGACCGCCGTGGCTGACTATCAAAGACCCCTGGTCTGTTTTTCAAGACCCCCTGGCTGTCTTTCAAGACCCCTGGCAGCGTCAAGACCCCGGCTGTCTTACAAGACCCCAGGCTGTCTTCAAGACCCCTGGTTTCTACAAACCCCTGCTGTTTTCAAGACCCCTGGCTGTCATTCAGACCCCTGGCTGACTTCAATACCCCTGGCGTCTTCAAGACCCCTGGCTTTCATCAAGACCCCTGGGCTGTATTCCAAGATCCCTGGCTGTCTTCAAGACCCCTGCTGTCTTCAGACCCCTGGCTGACTTCAAGGACCCCTGCGTCTTCAAGACCCCTGGCTGTCTACCAAGACCCCCCCCTGGCTTCTACAAGAACCCCTGGCTTTTTTCAAGACCCCTGGCTGTCCATCAAGACCCCTGGCAGTCTTCAAGACCCATGCCTGTCTTCAGACCCCTGGCGTCTTCAAGACCCGCCTGTCTTCAGGACCCCCTTGGCTATCTTCAAGACCCCTGGCAGTCTTCAAGACCCCTGCCTGTCTTCAAGACCCCCTGCCTGTCTTCCTCGGACCCCAGGCTATCTTCAAGACCCCTGCCTGTCTTTTTCCATACCCCTGGCTTCTTCCAAAGACCCCGCCCTGTTCTTCCTAGACCCCAGGCTGTTTATCCCAAGACCCTATCTGTCGTCAAGACCCCGCTGGCTGTCTTCAAGGACACCTGGCTGTTTTCAAGACCCTGGCTGTCTTCAAGACCCCTGGCTATCTTTCTAGACTGCCTGGCTGTATTTCAAGACCCCTGTGCTGCCGTCAAGATCCCTGGCTGTCTTCAAGAAACCCTGGCTTCTTTAAGACCCCTGGCTGTCTTCAAGACCACTGGCTGTCTTCAAGACCACTGGCTGTTTTCAACCCCTAGCTGTTATCAGACCCCTGGTGGTTTTCTAGACCCCTAGCTGTCTTCAGACCGATGGCTGTTTTCAAGAGTCCCTGGCTGTCCTTCAAACAAACCCCCCTTGCTGTCTTCAAGACCCCTGGCTGTCTTCAAGACCCCAGGCTGTCCAGACCCCAGGCCTGTCTCAAGACCCCTGGCTGTCCTTAAGATCCCTTGCTTGTCTTCAAACACCCCTGGATGTCCTTCAAGATCCCTGCTGTCTTCAAGACGAACTTGCTGTCTCAAGACCCCTGGCTTCTTCAAGACCCCTGGGTGTCTTCAAGATCCCTTGCTGTCTTAAATACCCCTGCTGTTTTTTCATACCCCATTGCTTGTCCTTCAAGACCCCTGGCCTGTCTATCAAAATAACCCTGGCTGTCCTTCAAGATCCCTGGCTGCTTCAAGACCCTGCTGTCTTCAAGACCCCTGGCAGTCTTCAAGACCCCTTGCTGTCTCAAGACCCCTGGCGTCTTCAAGATCCCTGCTCCTTCAAGACTCCTGCCTGTCCTTCAAGACCCTTGCTGTCTTTCAAGACCCCAGTCTGTCCTTCAAGACCCCTGGCTTGTCTTCAAGACCCCTTGCAGTCTTCAAGACTCCCTGACTGTCCACAAGAAATCGACTGGCATACACCTCCTACAATCAGTACCATACTAGCCGTCGTGGTCCAACGTCAGTTTTAACCTGTGGCCAGCATAAGAGCTTGGTTATGAACCCTGATCCATACAAGGCCTGGTCTCTGATCGAGCGCGGGGGCGTTTTACGGGCCCGAAAACCCTCACCAGGTAAACCTCCAGGCAGAAGAATAATAATTAATGGTCCAGTGGTGTTTACAATATGTCTCAGAGTTCCAAGGTTCCAGTTTATTCCATTGTCTCACACATCAACAATCAACAATCAACATATTGTTTATATTAATTAACGCAACTTACTTTGGTGTACAGCTTAATCACGCTTCACTTTCCCCCTTGGAACAACTTATTCCACGTCACATTCCCTTTGGATCAGCTTAGATCACCTCAATTCCCCCTTGGATCAGCTTAGAATTCTAGATCGCTCCCATTCCCCTTGGATCAGCTTAATCGCCTCACATTCCCCTTGGATCAAGCTTAATCACCTCAAATTCCCCTTGGATCAAGCTTATACACCTCACATTCCCCTTGGATCAGCTTAGTCACCTCACATTTCCCATGGATCAAGCTTAGACAACCTCACATTCCCCTTTGGATCAAGCTTAGTCAACCTCACATTCCTCACTTGACAAGCTTATTCGCCTCACATTCCCCTTGGATCAAGCTTAATCACCTCACAGTTCCCCTGTGAATCAAGCTTATCACCTACATTTTCCCTTAGGATCAACCTTAGGTCCACCTCCATTCCCCTTTGGATCAAAGCATCGGGCGCCTCACATTCCCCTGACAAGCTAAATCACCTCACATTCCCCTTGCCTTTTATATCCTACCTCTCCCCCTCCCACCCTTTTATATCCCTATACCCTCTCTCCACCCTCTCCATCCCTTTAATAATCCGTACCTCTCTCTCCCCTCCTTCCCACCCCTTTTATATCCTACTCTCTCTCCCCCCTCCCACCCTTTTATATCCTACCTCTCCTCCCCTCCCCCCTCCGACTCTTTTACTTTTATATCCTACCTCTCTCCCCCTCCCACCCTTTATATCCTAACTCTCTCCCCCCTCCCACCCTTTTAATATCCTACTCTCTCCCCCTCCCACTCTTTTATATCCTACCTCTCTCCCCCCACCCAAACCTTTTAATCCTACACCTACCTCTCCCCCCCTCCAACCCTTTTAATATCCTAACCTTCTCTCCCCCCTCACACCCTTTTATATCCTACCACTCCCCCCCTCCCACCCTTTATATCTACCTCTTCTCACCCCCCTCCCACCCTTTTTATATCCTACCTCTCTTCCCCCTCCCACCCTTTTATATCCTCCGCTCTCCCCCTCCCCACCCTTTTATATCCTACCCTCTATCCCCCCTCCCACCCTTTAATATCCTCCCTCTCTACCCCCTCCCTACCCTTTTATATCTCTTCCTCTCTCCCCCCGCCCACCCTTTTATATCCTACCTCTCTCCCCTCCCACCCTTTTATACCTACCTCTCTCCCACCCTCCCACCCTTTTATATACCTACCGCTCCTCCCCCCTCCCCACCCTTCTATATCCAACCTCTCTCTCCCCCTCCCCACCCCCTTTTATATCCTTCCTCTCGCCCCCCTCCCACACTTTTATATCCTACCTGCTCTCCCCCCTCCCACCGTTTATTTCCTACCTCTCTCCCTCCCTCCAACCCTTTTATAACCTCGACTCTTCCCCCTCCCATCCCTTTATAATCATAACCTCCTCCCCCTCCCACCCTTTTATATACTACCTCTCTCCCCCCTCCCACCCTTTTGTAATCCTACCTCTCTCCCCCCTCCCACCCTTTTATTATCCTACCTCTCTCCACCCCTCCCACCCTTTTATATCCTACCTCCTCTCTCCTCTCCCCCATCCCACCCTTTTATATCCACCTCTTCTCCCCCCTCCCACCTTTTATATCCTACCTCTCTCCCCCCTCCCACCCTTTATTTCCTACCTCTCTCACCCCACCTCCACCCTTTTATATCCTACCTCTCTCCCCCCTCCCACCCTTTCTATCCGACCTCTCTCCCCCTCCCACCCTTTTTATTATCCTACCTCTCTCCTTCCCTCCCCACCCTTTTATATCCGAACCTCCTCTTCCCCCTTCCCACCCTTTTATAACCTACCTCCTCTTCTCTCCCCCCCACCACACTTTTTATATCATCACCTCTCTCCCCCCCCCCCACTTTTATATCTTACCGCTCTCTCCCCCCACCCAACCCTTTGCCATATCCGAACCTCTCCCCCCCCCCTCCCACGCCTTTTATATCCTACCTCTCTCCCCCCTCCCACCCTTTTATATCCTACCTCTCTCCCCCATCCCATCCCTTTTATATCCTACCTCTCTCCCCCCCTCCCCCCTTTTATATCCTACTACCTCTCTCCCCCCTCCCACCCTTTTTATATCCTACCTCTCTCCCCCCTCCCACCCTTTTATATCCTACCTCTCTCACCCATCCCACCCTTTTTATATCCTACCCTCTCTCCACCACCCTCCCACCCTTTTACATCCTACTCCCTCCCCCTCCCACCCCTTATATCCTACCTCTCTTCACCCTGTCACCCTTTTATATCCTACCTCTCTCCCCCCTCCCACCCTTTTATAACCTACCTCTCTCCCCCCTCCACCCTTTTAGATCCGACCTTCTCCTCTCTCCCTCTCTCCACCCTCCCACCCTTTTATACCTACCACCTCTCCCCCCCTCCCACCCTTTTATATCCTACCTCACTCCCCCCTCCCACCCTTTTATATCCTATCCTCTCTCCCCCCTCCCCACTCTTTTATATCCACCTCTTCTCCCCCCCTCCCACCCTTTTATATCCTATCTCTCTCCCCCCTCCCACCCTTATATATCCTAACCTTCTCTCCCCCCACCCACCCTTTTAAATATCCAACCTCTCTCCCCCCTCCGACCCTTTATATCCTACCTCTCTCCCCCCATCCCACCCTTTTATATCCACCTCTCTCCCCCTCCCACCCTTTTATATCCTACCTCTCTCCCCCCTCCCCACTCTTTTCTTTCCTATCCTCTCTCCCCCCTCCCAACCCTTTTATATCCTACCTCTCTCCCCCTCCCACCTTTTATATCCTACCTCTCTCCCCCCTCCCACCCTTTATATCCTACCTCTCTCCCCCCTACCCACCCTTTTATATCCTACTCTCTCCCCCCTCCACCCTTTATATCCTACCCTCTCCCCCCCACCCTTTTATATCCTACACTCTCTGTCGGCCCCCTCCCACCCCTTTATATCCTAACTCTCTCCCCCCTTCCACCCCCAAAAAAAACCCTTTTCTATCCTACCTCTCCTACCCCCTCCCACCCTTTATATCCTACACCTCTCTCCCCCCTCCCACCCTTTTATATCCTACTCTCTCCCCTACTCCTCACCCCTATTTTATATCCTACCTCTCTCCCCACCCCCTGAGTCCCACCCTTTTATATCCTACCTCTCCTCCCCCCCACACCCTTCTATATATCCTACCATTCTCCCCCGCCCACCCTTTTATATCCATCCTCTCTCCCCCCCCCTCCCACTCTTTATATCCCAACCCACTCTCCCCCCACCCCCCGTTTTATAATCCCCCCCCCTAAAAATAAAAAAACCTCTCTCCCCCCCTCCAACCCTTTTATAATCCTTCCTCCTCCCCCTCCCACCCTTTAATATTCATACCTCTCCTCCCCCCTCCCACCCTTTTATATCCTAAGACCTCTCACCCCCCTCGCCACCCTTTTGTATCCAACCTCTCGTCCCACCCTCCCACCCTTTTATATCCTACCTCTCTCCCCCCCTCCCACCCTTTTTATATTATCCTACCTCTCACCTCCCGTCCCACCCTTTTTATATCTTTACCTCTCTCCCCACTCCAACCCTTCATATCCTACCTCTCTCTTCCCCCCTCCACCCTTTATATCCTACCTCTCTCCCCCCTCCTCCCACCCTTTTATATACCTACCTCTCTCCCCCTCCCACCCTTTTATATCCTAACCTCTCTCCCCCCTCCCACCCTTTTATATCCTACCTCTCTCCCCCCTCCCACCCTTTTTATATCCTACCTCTCTCCCCCCCTCCCACCCATTTATATCCTACCTCACTCACCCCTCCCCACCCTTTTATATCCTAACCTCTCCTCCCCCTCCCATCCGTTTTATTTCCTACCTCTCTCTCCCCCCTCCACCTTTTATATCCTACCTCCTCCCCCCTCCGGACCCTTATATATCCTACCTCTCTACCCATCCCACCCTTTTATATCCTACCTCTCTCATCACCCTCCCACCCTTTTATAACCTAACCCTCTCTCCCCTCTCGTCCCCCCTCCCACCCTAATTATTCCTACATCTCTTCAGATCCCTGCACCCTTTATATCCCTACTCTCTCCCCCCTCCACCCCCCCACCCTGTTATATCGTACCTCTCTCCCCCCCTCCGACCCTTTTATAAATCCTAAACTTTTCTCCCCCCCACCCACCCTTTTATATCCTACCTCCTCCCCCCCATCCCACCCTTTTATATCCTAGCCTCTCTCCCCTCGCCCCCTCTTTTTATATCCTAACCTCTCTCACCCCTCCTCCAACCCTTTTATATCCTACCTCTCTTCACCCTCCCCCCCTCCCACCCTTTATATCCTAACTCTCTCCCCCCTCAATCACCCTTTTATATCCTACCTCCTCCCCCCCTCCCAACCCTTTTAATATCCTACCTCTCTCCCCCTCCCACCTTTTATATCCTACCCACTTTCCCCCTCCCACCCTTTTATATCCTAACCTCTCTCCCCCTCCCAACCCTTTTATATCTACCTCTCTCACACCCCCTACCCGACCCTTTTAGAATCCTACCTATGTCTCTCTCCCCCCCTCCCACCCTTTTTATATCCTACCTCTGTCCACCCCTCCGACCCTTTTATATCCACCCTTCTCCCCCCCCTCACGACCCTGTTTATATCCTACCTCTCCCCCGCCCCCACCCTTTTTATATCCTAACCTCTCTCCCCCCCCCCACCCTATAATATCCTACCGTCTCTCCCCCCTCCGACCCTTTTTATATCCTACCTCTCCACCCCCTCCCACCCTTTTATATCCTACCTCTCTCCACCCTCCCACCCTTTTATATCCTAACCTCACTTCCCCCTCCCACCCTTTTATATCCTAAAAACCTCTCACCCCCTCCCACCCTTTTATATCCTACCTCCTCCCCCCCCTCCCCCCCTCCCACCCTTTTATATCCTACCTCGCCCTCCCTCACCAACCTTTATATCCTAACTCTCTGTCCCCCCGTCCGACCCCTTTATATAAACCTACCTCTCTCCCCCCTCAACACACCCTTTTTATATCCTACCTCTCCCCCCCCCCCCTCCCACCCTTTTAATCCTACCTCTCTCTCTCCCCCCTCCCACTCATTTATATCCTTCCTCTCTCCCCCCTCCCACCCTTTTAATATCCTACCTCTCTCGCCCCCTCCCACCCTTTTAAATCGCCTACCTCTCTCCCCCTCCCCTCCCACCCTTTTTATATCCTACTCTCTCCCCCCGCCCACCCTTTTTAAATCCTCCTCTCATCCCCCCTCCCACCCGGTTAATATCCTACCTCTCTCCTCCCCCTCCCACCCTTTGTATATCCACGCTCTCCTCCCCCACCCACCCTTTTATATCCTACCTCTCTCCCTCCTCCCACCTTTTATATCCTACCCTCTCTACCCCCCTCCCACCCTTTTAATATCTACCTCTCTCCCCCTCCCACCCCTTTTATATCCTTACCTCTCTCCCCCCTCCCACCTTTTATATCCAACCTCTCTCTCCCCCCCCCTCCACCCTTTTATATCCTACCTCTTCTGCCCCTCCCACCCTTTTATATCCTACCTCTCTCTACCTCTCTCACCCCTCCCACCCTTTTATATCCTAATTCCTCTCTCCCCCCTCCAACCGTTATTTATATCCTACCTCTCCCCCCCCTCCCACCCTTTTATATCCTACCTCTCTCCCCTCCCACCCTTTTATATCATACCTCTCTCCCCCCTCCCACCCTTTTATACCTACCCTCTCTCCCCCCCTATCCCACCCCATTTGTATCCTAACCTCTTCTCCCCCCCCCTCCCACCCTTTTATATCTTACCTCTCTCCCCCCTCCCCCTCCCCCCCCCCAATACCCTATTATTCCTACCCTCTCTCCTCCCCCACCCTTTTTATATCCTACCTCTCTCCCCCCTCCCACCCTTTTTTTCCACCTCTCCACCCCCTCCCACCCTTTTATATCCTCCCTCTCTCATCCCCCCCTCCACCCTTTAACCCTACCTCTCTCCCCCTCCCACCCTTTTATATCCTACCTCTCTCCCCCCTCCCCCCTTTTATTCCTAACCTCTCTCCTCATCCCCCTCCCACCCTTTAAATCCTATCCTTTTTTCCCGTCCCAACCCTTTTATATCCTACCTCTCTCCCTCTCCCACCCTTTTATATCCTACCTCTCTCCCCCCTCCCACCCTTTATATCTACCTCTCTCCCCACCTCCCACCCTTTTATATCCTACCTCTCTCCATTCCCACCCATTTATATCCTACCTCTCTCCCCCCTCCCAGCCTTTTATATCCTACCTCTCTCCCCCGCCCCTCCCACCCTTTTATATCCTACCTCTCTCCCCCTCCCACCCTTTTATATCCCTACCTCTCCCTCCCTCCCACCCATTTAATATCCTATCCTCTCTCTCTCTCCCCCTCCCACCCTTTTATATCCTACCTCTCTCCCCCTCCCACCCTTTTATATCCTACACCTCTACCCACCCCCGCCCTCCCATTTATATCCTACCCTCTCCCCCTCCCACCCTTTTATATCCTACCTCTCTCCCCTCCCACCCATTTTAAAATCCTACCTCTCTCCCCCCCTCCCACCCTTGTTGTATCCTACCTCTCTCCCTCCCTCCCACCCTTTTATATCCTAGCCATCTCTCCCCCTCCCTCCCTTTTTATATCCTATCCTAACAACACTCTCCGCCCTCCCACCGTTTATATCCTACCTACCTCTCTCCCCCCTCCCACCCTTTTTATATCCTACCCTCCTCCCCCTCCCCCCTTTTATATATACCTCTCTCCCACCCTCCCACCCTTTTATATCCAGCCTCTCAACTCCCCCTTCCCAACCTTTTGTATCTTACCTCTCTTCCCCCACCCACCCTTTTATTCCTACCCCTCTCCCCCCCCCACCCTTTTATATCCTAACCTCTCTCCCCCGCCCTCACACCCTTCTTATCTCCTACCTCTCTCCCCCCCCTCCCACCCTTTATATCCTACCTCTCTCCCCCTCCCACCCCTTTAAATCCTACCTCTCTCCCCCTCCCACCCTTTTATATCCTAACCTCTCTCCCCCCCTCCCCCCCCTCCCACCCTTTATATCCTACCTCTCATCCACCTCCCCTCTCCCCCCTCCGCACCCTTTTATATCCTACCGTCTCTCCCCCCCTCTCGCACCCTTTTATATCCTACCTCTCTCCCCTCCCCCCACCCACCCTTTATATCCTATCCTCTCTCCTTCCTCCCACCCTTTTATATCCTACCTCTCTCCCCACATCCCACCCTTTTATATCCTACCTCACTCCCATTCCCACCCTTTTAAACCTACCTTTTTCTCTCCCACCCTCCCACCCCTTTTATATCCTACCTATCTCCCCCGTCCCACCCTTTTATAACCTACCTCTCTCCCGCCTCCCACAACCCTTTTAAATCCCTAACTCTCCTCTCCACCCTCCCACGCTTTTATACCTACCTCTCTCCCCCTCCCACCCTTTTCCAATATTTCTATCCTTACCCATCCTTCTTCCTTACCCATCTTACGAAAGCTCTGGTCATAAGAAGAAGAAGAAGGTATTCTTTATTTTTCCCCAAGCTTCATGACTTTCCACTTGGCGGGATTGAACTCCAGGAGCCATTTGTCAGACCAGGATCTCAACCTGTCCAGATCCCTTTGTAGTCTTGGTCCTCGTCCATTTAAATTCTCCACATCGTCTGCAAACAGGGACACCTCTCACTCTACCCCTATTGTCACGTCATTCTCATACATCAGAAACAGCACTGGTCCTAAGACTGACCCTTGGGAACCCCTCTTGACTCTTGTGCATTCGTGCATGCGTGCTTGCTTGTGTACTCACCTATTTGTGGTTGCAGGGGTCGAGATTCAGCTCCTGGCCCCGCCTCTTCACTGGACTGCTACTGGGTCCTCTCTCTCCCATGCTCCATGAGCTTTAATCATACCTCTCTGAAGATGTGTATGGTTCCTGCCTCCACTACATCATTACCCAGACTATTCCACTTCTTAACAACTCTGTGACTGAAGAAATACTTCCTAACATCCCTTTGACTCATCTGAGACTTCAACTTTCAATTGTGACCTCTTGTATGTGTGTACTCACCTATTTGAGGTTGCAGGGGTCGATACTCAGCTCCTGGCCCCGCCGTGTAGCCTGCCTACCGTGGTTTTCATTCATTCACAGATTTCATTTGTAAAGACAACATAACTCACGTAGCAGCACATACAAGTCATTGACTAATTGTAATCATTGGAAAATTACGATATTTTTAGGAAAACAAAAAATCCGTCTTTTATTTTCGTCTACTGAGAGTCAATATTTTCGTCTACTGAGAGTCAATATTTTCGTCTACTGAGAGGCAATATTTTCGTCTACTGAGGATCAATATTTTACGATCCAACTGGAGAGTCAATATTTCGTCTACTGAGAGGGCAATATTTTCGTCTACTGGAGGCACTATTTTCGTCTACTGAAGTCAATATTTTCGTCTACTGAAGTCAATATTTTCGTACTACTCGAGAGGCAATATTTTCGTCTAACTGAGAGGCAATATTTCGTCTACTGAGAGGCAATATTTTCGTCTACTGAGAGGCAATATTTTCGTCTACTGAGAGGCAATATTTTCGTCTACTGAGAGGCAATATTTTCGTCTACTGAGAGGCAATATTTTCGTCTACTAGAGTCCAATATTTTCGTCACTGAGAGTCAATAATTTCGTCTACTGAGAGTCAATATTTTCCGTCTCCTGAGAGGCAATATTTGTCGTCTACTGAGAGGCAAATATTTTCGTCTACTGAAGCAAATTTTCGTCAACTGATATGCAATATTTTCGTCTACTGAGAGGCAATATTTTTCGTCTACTGAGAGTCAATATTTTCGTCTACTGAGAGTCAATATTTTCGTCAACTGCGAGCAAAATTTTCGTCTACTGAGAGCAATATTTTCGTCTACGAAGGCAATAATTTCGTCTTACTGAGAGGCAATATTTTCGCTACTGAGAAGGCAATATTTTTCGTCTACTGAGAGTCAATATTTTCGTCTACTGAGAGGCAATATTTTCGTCTACTGAGAGTCAATATTTTCGTCTACTGAGAGTCAATATTTTCGTCTACTGAGAGGCAATATTTTCGTCTACTGAGAGTCAATATTTTCGTCTACTGAGAGGCAATATTTTCGTCTACTGAGAGGCAATATTTTCGTCTACTGAGAGTCAATATTTTCGTCTACTGATAGGAATATTTTTCGTCTACTGAGTCAATTTTTCGTCTACTTGAGAGGCAATATTTTTCCGTCTACTGAGAGGCAATATTATCGTCCTACGAGAGTCAATATTTTCGTCGTACTGAAGGCAATATTTTCGTCCTACTGAGAGTCAATATTTTCGTCTAAGAAGGCAATATTTTCGTCTACTGAGAGGCAATATTTTCGTCTACTGAGAGGCAATATTTTCGTCTACTGAGAGGCAATATTTTCGTCTACTGAGAGGCAATATTTTCGTCTACTGAGATTCAATATTTCGTCTACTAGAGACAATAATTCCGTCTACTGAGAGGCAATAATTTTCGTCCCCCCCCCCCCCCCTTATACTGAGAGCAATATTTTCGTCTACTGAAGGCAATATTTTCGTCTATACTGAGAGGCAACTATTTCGTCGTACGAGAGGCAGATATTTTCGTCAACTGAAGAGGCAATATTTTTCGATCTACTGAGAGGCAATATGGACCTTTATTGAGAATGGACAGGAAAATAGATTGCACAAATCAACGATTTTTATTTTTACTGATTCGGGGTTTTTAAACATCTGCACACATTGATTATGTATAGTGGTAATTGGTAGCAAAAATTTATTGAGCAACTTCCATAAGGGGGATTACCAATTGACCCCTGGCTGTCTTCCGGACCCCTGGCTGTCTTCAAGACCCCTGGCCTGTCTTCAAGACACCTGGCTGTTCATCCGGCCCCCTGGCTGTCTTCAAGACACCTTCTGTCTTCAGACACCTGGCTGTCTTCAGATCCCTGGCTGTCTCAAGAACCCAGGCTGTCCTTTCAGACACCTCTGTCTCAAGACACCTGGCTGTCTTCAAGACACCTGGCTGTCTTCAAGACCCCTGGGCTGTCTTCATGACACCTGCTGTCTTCAAGACACCTGGTCTGTCTTCAAGACACCTGGCTTGTCCTTCACGACCCCTGCTGTCTTCAAGACACCTGGCTGTCTTCAAGACACCTGGCTGTCTTCAATATCCCAGGCTGTCTTCCAAGACCCCTGGCTGTCCTCAAGACACCTGGCTGTCTCAAATCCCGGCTGTTTTCAAGACGCGCCTGGCGTCTTCCACAAGACAACCTGGCTGCCTCAAGACCCCAGGCTATCTTCAAGACCACTGCTGACTTCAAGACACCTTCTGTCTTCAAGACCCCTGGGATGTCTATCAAGACCCCTGCTGTCTTCAAGATGCCTGGCTGTCTTCAAGAAAAGAACCCCTGGGCTGTCTACAAGATCCCTGGCTGTCTTCAAAATCCCTTGCTTGTCTTCAAGATCCCTGGCTATCTTCAAGACCCCTGGCCAGTCTTCAAGACCCCCTGGCTGTCTTCAAGACCCTGGCGGTCTTCAAGATGCTGGCTGTCCCCCTTATTTCAAGAACCTCCTGGCTGTCTCAAGATCCCTGGCTGTCCTTCAAGATCCCTGGCTGTCTTCAAGATCCTGGCTATCTTCAAGACCCCTGCCTGTCTTCACGACCCCTGGCTGTCTCAGACCCTGGCTGCTTTCAAAGACCCCCTGGCTGGTCTGTTCAAGAATCCCTGGCTGTCCATCAAGATCCCTGGCTATCTTCAGACGCACTGTCTGCTTCAAGACCCCTGGCTGTCCTCCAAGACCCCTGCTGTCTTCAAGATCCCTGGCTGTCTTCAAGACCCCAGGCTGTCTTCAGATCCCTGGCTGTCTTCAAGAACCCCTGGCTAGTCTTCAAGAATGCCTGGCTGTCTTCAAATGAAATCCCATGGCGGTCTTTCAAGACCCCTGGCTGTCTTTCAAGATGCCTGGCTGTCCTTCAAGACCCTTGACTTTCTTCAAGACCCCTGCTGTCGTCAGACCCCTAACTGTCTACAAAGACCCCTGGCTTGTTTTCAAGAAGACCCCTGGCTGTCCTTCAAGACCCCTGGGCAGTACTCAAACCCCTGGCTGTCTTCAAGAACCCCTGGCTGTCTTCAAGACACCCCTGGGACTGATCTTCAAGACCCCTTGGCTGTCCTTCAAGACCCCTGGCTGTCTTCAAGACCCCTGGTTGTCTACAAGACCCCTGGCTGTTTTCAAGACCCCTGGCTGTCTTCAAGACCCCTGGCTGTCCCTCAAGACCCCTGCCTGTCTTCAAAGATCCCGGGCGTCTCAACCCTTGGCTGATCTTTCAAGATCCCTGGCTGTCTTCAAGACCCTGGCTTGTCTTCACGACCCCTGGCTGTCCTTCAGACCCATGGCTGTCTTCAAGACCCCTGGCTGTCTTCAAGACCCCTGGCTGTCTACAAGACCCCTGGCTGTTTTCAAGACCCCCTGGCTGTCTCAAGACCCCTGGCTGTCTTCAAGACCCCCTGCCTGTCTTCTCCGGACACCTGCTGTCTTCAAGACCCCTGCCTGTCTTCAAGACCCCTGGCTATCTTCAAGACCCCTGTCTGTCTTCCAGACCCCTGTCTGTCTTCAAGACCCCTGCTTGTCTTCCGGACCCCTGGCTATCTTCAAGACCCCTGCCTGTCTTCCAGACCCCTGGCTGTCTTCAAGACCCCTCCTGTCTTTCCAGAACCCCTGGCTGTTTTCCAAGAACCCTAGCTGACTGTCACAGACCCGCCTGGCAGTCTTCAAGACACCTGGCTGTTTTCAAGACCCCTGGCTGTCTTCAAGAACCCCCTGCTATCTTCAAGACATCATGGCTGTTTTTCCAGACCCCTGCTTCCGTCGAAACCCCTGGCTGTCTTGAGAACCCTGGCTTTCCTTTAAGACCCCTGGCAGTCTTCAAGACCACTGGCTGTTCTTCAGAACCACTGGCTGACTCAAACCCCCTGCTGTCTTCAAGATCCTGGCTGTCTTCAAGACCCCTGCCTGTTCAAGATCCCTGGCTTTCCTCAAGACCCCTGGCTGTCTTCAATATGCCTGGCTGTCTTCAAGATCCCTGGCTGTCTTCACGACCCCTAGGCTGTCTCAAGATCCCTGCTGTCTTCAAGACCCTTGGCTGTCTTCAAGACCCCTGGCTGTTCTTCAGACCCCTGGCTGTCTTCAAGACCCCTGGCGTCTTCAAGACCCCTGGCTGGTCTACAAAGACCCCTGGCTTCTTCCAAGACCCTGGCTGTCTTCAAGACACCCTGGCTTGTTTTCAAGACCCCTTGCTGTCTTCAAGACCCCAGGTTGTCCTACAAGAACCCCTGGCTGTTTTCAAGACCCCTGGCTGTCTTCAAGACCCCTGGCTGTCTTCAAGACCCCTGGCTGTCTTCAAGACCCCTGGCTTTCTTCAATACCCAGCTGTATCCAAGATCCCTGGCTGTCTTCAAGATCCCCTGGCTGTCTTCAAGATCCCTGGCTGGTCTTCAAGATCCCTGGCTGTCCTTCAAGATCCCTGGGCTGTCTTCAAGATCCCTGGCTGTCTTCAAGATCCCCTGGCTGTCTTCAAAATCCCTGGCTGTACTTCAAGATCCTGTCTAATTTCAAGACCCATGGCTGTCTTCAAGATCCCTGGCTGTCTTCAAGATCCCTGGCTGTCTTCAAGATCCCTGGCTGTCTTCAAGCTCCCTGGCTGTCTTCAAGATCCCTGGCTGTCTTCAAGATCCCTGGCTGTCTTCAAGATCCCTGGCTGTCTTCCAAGATCCCTGACTATCTTCAAGACCCCTGGCTGTCTTCAAAGACACCCTGGCTGTCTTCAAGACCCCTGGCCTGTCCTTCAAAATCCCTGGCTGTCTTCAAGAACCCCTGGCTGTCTTCAAGATCCCTGGCTGTTTCAAGATCCCTGCTGTCTTCAAGATCCGCTGGCTATCTTCAAGACCCCTGCTGTCCTTCCAGACACCCTGGCTGTCTCAAGACTCCTGGCTGTCTTCAAGCCCCTGGCTGCTTACAGAGATCCCTGGCTGTCTTCAAGATCCCTGGCTATCTTCAAGACCACTGGCTGTTCAAGACCCCTGGCGTCTTCAAGACCCGCTGGCATTCTTCCAAGAACCTGGGCTGTCTCAAGACCCTGGCTGACTTCAGATCCCTGGCTGTCTTCAATACCCCCTGCTTTCTTCAAGGATGCCTTGGCTGTTCTTCAAGATCCCTGGCTGTCTTCAAGCCCCTGGCTGTCTTCAAGATTCCCTGGCTGTCTTCAATGACCCTTGCTGGTCTTCAGACCCCTGCTGTCTTTCCAAGACCCCTAACTGTCTTACAAGACCCCTGCTGTCTTCAAGACCCCTGGCTGTCTTCAAGACCCATGGCCTGTCTTCAAGACCCCGGGCTGTCATCAATACCCCTGGCTGTCTACAAGACCCCAGGCTGTTTTTCAAGACTCCCTAGCTGTCCTTCAAGACCCCTGGCTGTCTTCAAGACCCCTGCCTGTCTTCCGGACACCAGGCTGTCTTCAAGCCCCCTGCCGTCTTCAGGACCCCTGGCTATCTTCAAGACACCAGTCAGTCTTCCAGACCCCTGTCTGTCTTCAAGACCCCTGCTTGTCTTCCGGACCCCTGGCTATCTTCAAGACCCTGCCTGTCCTTCCCAGACCCCTGGCTGTTTTCAAACCCCTAGCTGTCTCAGACCCTCCTGGCTGTCTTCAAGACACCTGGCTGTTTCAAGACCCCTGGCTAGTCCTTCAAGACCCCGGCTATCTTCAGACTCAGGGCTGTTTTCAAGACTCCCTGCTTCCGGTCAAGACCCCTGCTGTCTTGAAGAACCCTGGCTGTCTTTAAACCCCTGGCAATCATGCAGAACCCTGTCTGACTTCAGACCCCAGTCCCAGTCTTCAAGACCCCTGCTTGTGTTCCCGGACCCCAGCTATCTTCAAGACCCCCTGCCTGTCTTTTCCAGACCCCTGGCTTTTTCAAGACCCCTAGCAGACTTCAAGACCCCCTTGCTGCTAAGACACCTGGCTGTTTTCAGACCCTGTCTGTCTTCAAGACCCCTGGGCTATCTTCAAGACTCTTGCTGTTTTTCAAGACCCCTGGCTGCCGTCAAGACCCTGGCTGTCTTGAATAACCCTGGCGTCCTTTACGCCCCCTGGCTGTCGTTCAAAGACCACTGGCTGTCTTCAAGACCACCTGGCTGTCTTCAAGACCCCTGGCTGTCTTCAAGATCCCTGGCTGTCCTCAAGACCCATGGCAGTCTTCAAGATCCCTGGCTGTCTTTCAGACCCCTGGCTGTCTTCAAGATGCCTGGCAGTCTTCAAGAACCCTGGCTGTCTTCCAAGACCCCCTGGCTGTCTTCAAGATCCCTGGCTGTCTTCAAGACCCTTGTCTGTCTTCAAGACCCTGGCTGTCTTCAATACCCCTGCTGTCTTCAAGACCCCTGGCATGTCCTTCAAGACCGCCGTGGCTGACTATCAAAGACCCCTGGTCTGTTTTTCAAGACCCCCTGGCTGTCTTTCAAGACCCCTGGCAGCGTCAAGACCCCGGCTGTCTTACAAGACCCCAGGCTGTCTTCAAGACCCCTGGTTTCTACAAACCCCTGCTGTTTTCAAGACCCCTGGCTGTCATTCAGACCCCTGGCTGACTTCAATACCCCTGGCGTCTTCAAGACCCCTGGCTTTCATCAAGACCCCTGGGCTGTATTCCAAGATCCCTGGCTGTCTTCAAGACCCCTGCTGTCTTCAGACCCCTGGCTGACTTCAAGGACCCCTGCGTCTTCAAGACCCCTGGCTGTCTACCAAGACCCCCCCCTGGCTTCTACAAGAACCCCTGGCTTTTTTCAAGACCCCTGGCTGTCCATCAAGACCCCTGGCAGTCTTCAAGACCCATGCCTGTCTTCAGACCCCTGGCGTCTTCAAGACCCGCCTGTCTTCAGGACCCCCTTGGCTATCTTCAAGACCCCTGGCAGTCTTCAAGACCCCTGCCTGTCTTCAAGACCCCCTGCCTGTCTTCCTCGGACCCCAGGCTATCTTCAAGACCCCTGCCTGTCTTTTTCCATACCCCTGGCTTCTTCCAAAGACCCCGCCCTGTTCTTCCTAGACCCCAGGCTGTTTATCCCAAGACCCTATCTGTCGTCAAGACCCCGCTGGCTGTCTTCAAGGACACCTGGCTGTTTTCAAGACCCTGGCTGTCTTCAAGACCCCTGGCTATCTTTCTAGACTCCTGGCTGTTTTCAAGACCCCTGGCTGCCGTCAAGATCCCTGGCTGTCTTCAAGAACCCTGGCTGTCTTTAAGACCCCTGGCTGTCTTCAAGACCACTGGCTGTCTTCAAGACCACTGGCTGTTTTCAACCCCTAGCTGTTATCAGACCCCTGGTGGTTTTCTAGACCCCTAGCTGTCTTCAAGACCGATGGCTGTTTTCAAGAGTCCCTGGCTGTCCTTCAAACAAACCCCCCTTGCTGTCTTCAAGACCCCTGGCTGTCTTCAAGACCCCAGGCTGTCCAGACCCCAGGCCTGTCTCAAGACCCCTGGCTGTCCTTAAGATCCCTTGCTTGTCTTCAAACACCCCTGGATGTCCTTCAAGATCCCTGCTGTCTTCAAGACGAACTTGCTGTCTCAAGACCCCTGGCTTCTTCAAGACCCCTGGGTGTCTTCAAGATCCCTTGCTGTCTTAAATACCCCTGCTGTTTTTTCATACCCCATTGCTTGTCCTTCAAGACCCCTGGCCTGTCTATCAAAATAACCCTGGCTGTCCTTCAAGATCCCTGGCTGCTTCAAGACCCTGCTGTCTTCAAGACCCCTGGCAGTCTTCAAGACCCCTTGCTGTCTCAAGACCCCTGGCGTCTTCAAGATCCCTGCTCCTTCAAGACTCCTGCCTGTCCTTCAAGACCCTTGCTGTCTTTCAAGACCCCAGTCTGTCCTTCAAGACCCCTGGCTTGTCTTCAAGACCCCTTGCAGTCTTCAAGACTCCCTGACTGTCCACAAGAAATCGACTGGCATACACCTCCTACAATCAGTACCATACTAGCCGTCGTGGTCCAACGTCAGTTTTAACCTGTGGCCAGCATAAGAGCTTGGTTATGAACCCTGATCCATACAAGGCCTGGTCTCTGATCGAGCGCGGGGGCGTTTTACGGGCCCGAAAACCCTCACCAGGTAAACCTCCAGGCAGAAGAATAATAATTAATGGTCCAGTGGTGTTTACAATATGTCTCAGAGTTCCAAGGTTCCAGTTTATTCCATTGTCTCACACATCAACAATCAACAATCAACATATTGTTTATATTAATTAACGCAACTTACTTTGGTGTACAGCTTAATCACGCTTCACTTTCCCCCTTGGAACAACTTATTCCACGTCACATTCCCTTTGGATCAGCTTAGATCACCTCAATTCCCCCTTGGATCAGCTTAGAATTCTAGATCGCTCCCATTCCCCTTGGATCAGCTTAATCGCCTCACATTCCCCTTGGATCAAGCTTAATCACCTCAAATTCCCCTTGGATCAAGCTTAGTCACCTCACATTCCCCTTGGATCAGCTTAGTCACCTCACATTTCCCATGGATCAAGCTTAGACAACCTCACATTCCCCTTTGGATCAAGCTTAGTCAACCTCACATTCCTCACTTGACAAGCTTAGTCGCCTCACATTCCCCTTGGATCAAGCTTAGTCACCTCACATTCCCCTTGGATCAAGCTTAGTCACCTCACATTCCCTTTGGATCAAGCTTAGTCACCTCACATTCCCCTTGGATCAAGCTTAGTCGCCTCACATTCCCCTTGGATCAAGCTTAATCACCTCACATTCCCCTTGGATCAAGCTTAGTCACCTCACATTCCCCTTGGATCAAGCTTAGTCACCTCACATTCCCCTTGGATCAAGCTTATCACCTCCACTTTCCCCCTTGGATAAAGCTTAGTCCCCCTCACGTTCCCCTTGGATCAAGCTTAGTCACCTCACATTCCCCTTGGATCAAGCTTAATCACCTCACATTCCCCTTGGATCAATCTTAGTCATCTCACATTCCCCTTGGATCAAGTTTAGTCGCCTCACATTCCCCTTGTATCAAGCTTAATCACCTCACATTCCTCTTGGATCAAGCTTAATCACCTCACATTCCCTTGGATCAAGTTTAGTCGCCTCACATTCCCCTTGGATCAGGCTTAGTCACCTCACATTCCCCTTGGATCAAGCTTAATCACCTCACATTCCCCTTGGATCAAGTTTAATCACCTCACATTCCCCTTGGATCAAGTTTAGTCACCTCGCATTCCACTTGGATCAAGCTTAATCACCTCACATTCCCCTTGGATCAATCTTAATCACCTCACATTCCCCTTGGATCAAGCTTAATCACCCCACATTCCCCTTGGATCAAGCTTAATCACCTCACATTCCCCTTGGATCAAGCTTAATCACCTCACATTCCCCTTGGATCCCCAAGAACTTAATCACCTCACATTCCCCTTGGATCAAGTTTAATCACCCCACATTCCCCTTGGATCAAGCTTAATCACGTCACATTCCTCTTGGATCAAGCTTAATCACCTCACATTCCCCTTGGATCAATCTTAATCACCTCACATTCCCCTTGGATCAAGCTTAATCACCCCACATTCCCCTTGGATCAAGCTTAATCACCTCACATTCCCCTTGGATCAAGCTTAATCATCTCACATTCCCCTTGGATCAATCTTAATCACCTCACATTCCCCTTGGATCAAGCTTAATCACCTCACATTCTCCTTGGATCAATCTTAATCACCTCACATTCCCTTTGGATCAATCTTAATCACCTCACATTCCCCTTGGATCAAGCTTGATCACCTCACATCCTTCCCCTTGGATCAAGCTTAATCACCTCACATTCCCCTTGGATCAAGCTTAATCACCTCACATTCCCCTTGGATCAATCTTAATCACCTCACATTCCCCTTGGATCAAGCTTAATCACCCCACATTCCCCTTGGATCAAGCTTAATCACCTCACATTCCCCTTGGATCAGCTTAATCACCTCACATTCCCCTTGGATCAAGCTTAATCACCTCACATTCCCCTTGGATCAAGTTTAATCACCTCACATTCCCCTTGGATCAAGCTTAATCACCTCACATTCCCCTTGGATCAAGCTTAATCACCTCACATTCCCCTTGGATCAATCTTAATCACCTCACATTCCCCTTGGATCAAGCTTAATCACCCCACATTCCCCTTGGATCAAGCTTAATCACCTCACATTCCCCTTGGATCAAGCTTAATCATCTCACATTCCCCTTGGATCAATCTTAATCACCTCACATTCCCCTTGGATCAAGCTTAATCACCTCACATTCTCCTTGGATCAATCTTAATCACCTCACATTCCCTTTGGATCAATCTTAATCACCTCACATTCCCCTTGGATCAAGCTTAATCACCTCACATTCCCCATGGATCAAGCTTAATCACCTCACATTCCCCTTGGATCAAGCTTAATCACCCCACATTCCTTTTGGATCAAGCTTAATCACCTCACATTCCCCTTGGATCAAGCTTAATCACCCCACATTCCCCTTGGATCAATCTTAATCACCCCACATTCCCCTTGGATCAATCTTAATCACCTCACATTCCCCTTGGATCAAGCTTAATCACCCCACATTCCCCTTGGATCAAGCTTAATCACCTCACATTCCCCTTGGATCAAGCTTAATCACCTCACATTCCCCTTGGATCAATCTTAATCACCTCACATTCCCCTTGGATCAATCTTAATCATCTCACATTCCCCTTGGATCAAGCTTAATCACCTCACATTCCCCTTGGATCAAGCTTAATCACCCCACATTCCCCTTGGATCAAGCTTAATCACCTCACATTCCCCTTGGATCAAGCTTAATCACCCCACATTCCCCTTGGATCAATCTTAATCACCCCACATTCCCCTTGGATCAATCTTAATCACCTCACTTTTCCCCTTGGATCAAGCTTAATCACCCCACATTCCCCTTGGATCAAGCTTAATCACCCACATTCCCCTTGGATCAAGCTTAATCACCCCACATTCCCCTTGGATCAAGCTTAATCACCCCACATTCCCCTTGGATCAATCTTAATCACCTCACATTCCCCTTGGATCAAGCTTAATCACCTCACATTCCCCTTGGATCAAGCTTAATCACCCCACATTCCTCTTGGATCAAGCTTAATCACCTCACATTCCCCTTGGATCAAGCTTAATCACCCCACATTCCCCTTGGATCAATCTTAATCACCCCACATTCCCCTTGGATCAATCTTAATCACCTCACATTCCCCTTGGATCAAGCTTAATCACCCCACATTCCCCTTGGATCAAGCTTAATTACCCCACATTCCCCTTGGATCAAGCTTAATCACCCCACATTCCCCTTGGATCAAGCTTAATCACCCCACATTCCCCTTGGATCAATCTTAATCACCTCACATTCCCCTTGGATCAAGCTTAATCACCTCACATTCCCCTTGGATCAAGCTTAATCACCCCACATTCCCCTTGGATCAATCTTAATCACCTCACATTCCCCTTGGATCAAGCTTAATCACCTCACATTTTCCTTGGATCAAGCTTAATCACCCACATTCCCCTTGGTTTCAATTTTTAATCACCCCACATTCCCCTTGGATCAATCTTAATCACCTCACATTCCCCTTGGATCAAGCTTAATTTCACCCCACATTCCCCTTGGATCAAGCTTAATCACCCACATTCCCTTGGATCAAGCTTAATCACCCCACATTCCCCTTGGATCAATCTTAATCACCTCACATTCCCCTTGGATCAAGCTTAATCACTCACATTCCCCTTGGATCAAGCTTAATCACCCACATTCCCCTTGGATCAATCTTAATCACCTCACATTCTCCTTGGATCAAGCTTAATCACCTCACATTCCCCTTGGATCAAGCTTAATCACCCACATTCCCCTTGGATCAAGCTTAATCACCCCACATTCCCCTTGGATCATCTTAATCACCCACATTCCCTTGGATCAAGCTTAATCACCCCACATTCCCCTTGGATCAAGCTTAATCACCCCACATTCCCCTTGGATCAATCTTAATCACCTCACATTCCCCTTGGATCAAGCTTAATCACCCCACATTCCCCTTGGATCAAGCTTAATCACCCCACATTCCCCTTGGATCAAGCTTAATCACCCCACATTCCCCTTGGATCAAGCTTAATCACCCCACATTCCCCTTGGATCAAGCTTAATCACCCCACATTCCCCATCATCAACAGTGTTCCTCTAGGTTGAGCTCTTTCTCCCAATTTTAATCATCCAGGGAGAACATTAATCTAAACAAGATGAGTATCCAACTTTAAAATATACATTATTAAACTCTTCAGAAAGTATAGGAGAAACACTGCTAAACCCAGAGAATTTTGACGTAATCATTAAGGACAGTTTTGTGGTGCATTAAATTTTATCCTCTGGCTTCCATTTAACACATCAGAATAAACATTGAAGACCTACCTCCAGGTTAACATGGGTACCCAGCATTCTGAACCGGACACCAGTGACAACGTGGTTCTCTGGTGCCGTAAGACGGTCCAGGTCTATACTACGCTCCTCGTACGATAATTTCTTGTAGTGTCTACCGTCTTCATACGACTGACTGTGATGTTGAAATACTTTCATGAACAAACATATAGTTGAAGACTGAGACACTTATGCAACATATGGGAATCTTTATTCAGGAAACGTTTCGCCACACAGTGGCTTCATAAGTCCAATACAAAGTAGAAAGGCATAAGGAGAGGAGGAGTTTGAGGTAATCAGTCCCTCAGCCTGGAGTCGATGTGTTCAGTCCATCAATCTTGTAGAATGTACAGCATAGGGCCGTAGACGTGGCTTATATACTGTAGTGAGGTGAGGTGAAGCAGGCGGAGGCGGGGTCATAGTGGTACCATCCACTAGTCGAAGTAGTGAGGTGAGGTGAAGCAGGCGGAGGCGGGGTCATAGTGGTACCATCCACTAGTCGAAGTAGGTCTGTGTCCAAAGGCTGAACAAAAGTGTTGAAGAGTTCTTTGTAACAAGATCCCATGATGCTGCAGTGTCTGACAGTTGTGATGAATGCAGCATCATGGGATCTTCTTACAAAGAATTCTTCAACACTTGTCCAACCTTTGGACGAAGACCTACTTCGACTAGTGGATGGTACCACTATGACCCGCCTCCAGCCTGGCTTCACCTCACCTCACTACTTCGAGTGGATGGTACCACTTTGACCCCGCCTCGCCTGCTTCACCTCAACTCATATTCGACTAGTGGATGGTACCACTAATGATCCCCGCCTCCGCCTGCTTCAACTCACCTCACTACTTCGAAGTGGTATGGTACACTATGACCCTGCCTCGCCTGCTTCACCTCACCTCACTACTTCGACTAGTGGATGGTACCACTATGACCCCCGCCTCCGCCTGCTTCACCTCACCTCACTACTTCGACTAGTGGATGGTACCACTATGACCCCGCCTCCACCTGCTTCACCTCACCTCACTACAGTATATAAGCCACGTCTACGGCCCTAGCTGTACATTCTAAAAAGATTGATGGACTGAACACATCGAACTCCAGGCAGAGGGGACCCGATACCTCAAACTCCTCCTTCCTTATGCCTTTCTACTTTGTATTGGACTTTATGAAGCCACTGTGTGGCGAAAACGTTTCCTGAATACAGATTCCCATATGCTGCATAAGTGCTCAATCTTCAACATGTCGGTTTTTAAAAACCATTGATCACAAAAAATTTAGTACACCAGTAAACAAAAAACACAAGAATTGTATCTTAGTGTTTTTTGAAAAACTTTGTATAAGGACAATAAGATTTTATGATTTAGTAGAATATAAAAAATTGTGGTCTGTCAGCATATACAAAGTGAGAAGTAATATAATGTATGGGAACGTAGCGAATTTGTCCAGGATGTTGAATGTGGAAGAATGTATGAGGTACGACGTAAAATACAGTACCGTCTCAGGTCCTTCAATGTACCTGGAAGATTAGGCAGGATAAAACACTTGTATGTAATGAACTGTAAAAATGGGCATTGGAAGCATAGCAGATAAGCCAATATATACCATAACTCAATATATACCAATATGTGCAATATATACCAATATGTGCAATATATACCATAATATGTAATATGTACCAATATATCAAAATGTACCAATGTATTGCAAATATATATATATATATACTATATATAAATATAATAAATATATATATATATATATATATATATATCTATAAAATATATATATATATTATTAAAAAAAAATTTATTTTATGCAAATATATACAAAATAATACAATATGTACGCAACATATACCAATTATATACAATATGTACCAACATATACAATAATACAATAAGTACCGAACATATACAATATATACCATGTATAACAATCAATTATACATCACAATTTATCCAGACGTAATAGTTACTGAATCAAGTTGACGGGTTCTAACGTTCTACCCATCCTACAGTAGGACAAGTTGACAAGTCCTTGTGGAAGTGCTTGACCTTGCTGTAACCTGGATATAGTAACAACTAATCTTTGCTTGGTAAACAGGAGCTCCAGTCACCACCAGGGAAAAAAAATAAAAATAATAATAACTGGGTCACCATAAGCAGAAAATAATATACATTTACAAGTTAAAATATTACAGATTAGCAAGAATAGTAAAGCTGAGTCCTGTGAGAGGCCCCTAAAAACCAACCACAAAAACATCAAAAAAAGTCAGGTGTTGTTATGTGACCGTGAGGTGTATTCTCGTTCTAATATGCTTTTAGACCATAACCATGGTTGGGTTGGAACCCAGCGATCAAAGAAACATAAAACATCACCGACCGCGTGATAGCCACTGGACCAGCTGGCTACAATAAGATATACTAGAATGACTCGTTATAGTAACCAGCTGATCCAGTGCAAAAGCGTCGGTCTGGATTATATACTCCGATCGCGGTTCAAACCCCACCATGGTATGTTGTATTGCAGTAATATCTTTACGATACGTGAGTCTAGTTATATGCCTTCATTTTGATTATTTATTTTTGCAGCTCCTTGATAATGTGGAGATATGACGAAAAGCGCTATGAATTTCACATCGTTTTAAAACAGTGGTTGGATCTGCATTAAATACATACATGTTTGCATGATCCAAGAAAGGGCATCCCCATGTTGCATGATCAAAGGAAGGCATCGGCCCATGTTGGCATTATCCCAAGGAAGGCATCCCCAGTTGCATGATCCCAAGAAGTCATCCCATGATGTCATGATCCCAGGAAGGCCATCCCCAATTTGCATGATCCCAAGAAAGGCATCCCCATGTTGCATGATCCCAAGAATGGCATCCCCAATGTTTTGCATATCGCAAGAAGGCATCCCCATGATGGCATGATCCCAAGAAGGCATCCCATGTTGCATGATCCCAGGAAGCATCCCTCATGGTTGCATGATCCAAGACGGCATCCGCCATGTTGTCATGATCCCAAGAATGCAATCCTCCAAGTTGCATGATCCAGGAAGGGCTCCCCATGTTGCATGATCCCAGGAAGGCATCCCCATTTGCATGATCCCCCCCCCCCCCCAGAAGGCATCCCCCATGTTGCAATGATCCCAGGAAAAGCATCGCCCAAAGTTGCATGATCCCCAGGAAGGCAACCCCAGGTTGCATGATGCCAGGAAGCATCCACATGTTCATGATCCCAGGTGAAGGCATTCCCCCATGTTGCACTGATTGGGGGCCCCCCTGGAAGGGCATCCCATTTCAATGATCCCAGGAAAGTATCCCATGTTCATGATCCCAGGAAGGCATCCCCATGTTGCATGATCCCATGAAAGCATACCCCATGTTGCATGATCCCAGGATTGCATCCCATGTTGCATGATCCCAGGAAAGCATCCCATGTTGCATGATCCCAGGATACAACCCCTGTTGCATGATCTCAGGAAGCATCCCCATGTTGCATGTCCCAGGATGGACATCCCCATGTTGCATGATCCCGGGAAGCACCCCCCATTTTTGCATGATCCCGGGAAGGATCCCCATTTGCATGATCCCCGGAAAATCCCCATTTGCATGATCCCGGGAAAGGATCCCCATTTGCATGACCCGGGAAACCCCCCAAAGTTTGATGCCCAAAAAGGACCCCATTTAACCCCAAAAAATTTAATAAAATTTTTAATAAAATATTTCTTTCCCCAGGAGGCCCCCCATTCATGACCCCCGGGAACCCCCCAAAGTATACCCAAGCCCCCCTTTCAGTAAAGTCCCAAGGGGCCCCCCAGAAGGATCCCAGTCATGATAAAGGACCCCATTTCAGCCCCAGGAAAACCCCAAGGAACCCCAGGAAAGGTCCCCCCAAGCAATCAAGGAAAAGCCCCCCATTTTAAATTTAAAAAAACCCCCATTTTCAGATCCCGGGGGTAATAAAATTTCCATGCCCCAAGGGAAAACATTAAATAATTAAAAACCCCAAAATTTAAAATATCCCAAGGAAACTTCAAGGTTTAAAAAGTCCGGGGAAAAGGATCAAGCAGACAAGGATACAAGCATGTCGGAACAAGTCATGACGGGAAAAATACATTAAAAGGGATCAAGACTTTTACAAGGATAAAAGCCCAGAAAGGATCAGTCATGTCAGAAACAAGTCAGCCCCAGGAATACCCCATTGAACAAAGGTAAACAAGACATGTAAAATTTTTCAGAAGAAAGTATCATTTCATGACCGGGAAATACAAATTTCCCATGTACACGGGGGAAAAAATAAGACAATTTAATAAAGTAAAAAATACAAGTACTTACAAGGTTTACAAGACATGACAAGGTAACAATACAAAAAGGGTAACAAGTACATGTACAAGGTAAAAAAGTACTGTACGGTAACAATAAAAGTACAAGGTATCAATATTTTAAAAGGAAACAAGACATTACAAGGTATCAATACATGTAAAAGGTATACAAAACAGTAAAAGGATACAAGACATGACAAGGGGAACAATACATGTAAAAAGGAAATAAAAGTACATGTAAAAGGAATAAAAGTACTTTACAAGGTATACAAGTACATGTACAAGGATACAAGAAAAGAAAAAGGGTATACAAGACTGAAAAGTTACAAGAATGAAAATAACCAGACAGGTTACGACTTCAAAAAAGAAAGAAAGGTAAATACAAAAAGGACCAGTACAAGGTAACCAATCCCCAGCCCAAGGAAACGCCGCAAAAACAAAAATCGGAAAAACCCCCGCGAAAAATCCAATAACCTTACAAAACCCCCAAAAAATTACAATACTCTATCCCATCTTAAAAGGTCCCACATTCAAGGGGTAAAAAAGTACATGAAAAAGTATAAAAAAAAAACACATTATCAAGTAAAAACAAGAAACAAAGTAAAAGGGTAACAAGAACATTACAAGGTATACAAAAATTTCAAGGTATCAATTGTAAAGGTATAAAACAACAAGTAAAAAAGAATGTAAAAAAGGAAAACAAGTACAGTAAAAGGGAAAATACAATACATGACAAGGAAAAACGAACAAATACAAAAATTACAATTTAAAAAAGTACTTTTAAAGTAAAAAGCATGAACAAGGTATACACTACATTACAAGGTATAAAAGTACATGTAACAAGGAACAAGACATGTAAAAGGAAAACGACATGTACAAGGTATACAATTTTAATGCCCCGGTATACAAGCAATGTACAAAAGGTATAAAATACATGAAAAAGGGTAAACAAGTACATGTAAAGGTATACAAGACATTAAAAGGGTAACAAGTAAAAATATAAAAGGAACAATACAGTACAAGGTATACAAGACATTACAAGGTATACAAGTCATGTAAAATTAACAAGTACATGTAAAGGTATACAACTAAAAGGTTGAAAATTTAAAAAATACATTAAAAGGGTATAAAGTACATGTAAAAAGGTATGCAAGTCAATAAAAAAAAGTATCGACTAACAGGAAAACAAAAAAGGTATCAAGTACATATCAAGGAAAAAATTTACAAGGTACAAAAAAATTAAAAGGTATACAAGAAAAATTTACAAGGAAACAAAACTGTACAAGGTAACAATAATACAAGGTAAAACAATACATTAAAGTATACAATACATTACAGGGAAAATAAAAAGTACATTCAAGGTATACAAGTACATAAAAAGGGTATACAAGTCATAACGGGTTTTACAAACAGTAAAGGTATCAAAAAATTTCAAATTACAAGAAACAAGTTCCCATTACTTAAAAGGAAACAAGTAAAATACAAGTATAAAACAGAAAAAGGTAAACAAACATTACAAGTAAAAAAAATTACAGACAAAAGGTATAAAAATCATGACAAGGTTAAAAATTTTCAAGTAAAAAAACATAACAATTTAAAATTTAAAGGTATACAAGTACATGTAAAAGGTAACAATTACATGTAAAAGGGAATACAATACATTCAAGGTATACAAAAATTACAAGGTATCAATCATTAAAAGGAAAAAACAAAATTACATGGGAAACAATACAGACAAAGGTATACAAGTACATTACCAAGGTATACAATACTTTTACAAGGTATAACAAAGAAACATGTACAAGGTATACATTAATTTAACAAGGTAAACAAGTAATGTCAAGGAAAACCAAAGTCCCAGGATACAATACATTACAAAAGAAAAAAAGTACATGTACAAGGTATACATGTAAAGGAAAAGCATAATAAAAATTTTAAAAAGAAACAAATATATACCAAATGTAAAAGGTATACAAGTACATGTAAAAGGAAAAACCAAGTAATGTACAAGGTATACAGCATGACAAGGTAAATACATTAAAAGAAAACCCGGAAATATACAGTACAAGTAAAAATACATTAAAGGAAAACCCAGTAAAGTAAAAAATTTACAAGGTAAAAAGAAACAAGGGAAAACAATACTGTACAAGGTAAACAGGCTATACAAAGTAAAAAAGTACATGAACAAGGTATAAAATGCAAACTAAAGGGTAAAAAGGTAAAAAGTCCAAGGTTACAAGTAAAAAGACAAAGGATACAAGTACTTTTAAAAAAAATACAAAGTAAAAATGTACAAGGTATACAATACTTTTACAAGGTATACAAGTACTGACAAGGTATCAATATAAAAGTATACAATACATTACAAGGTAAAAAAGTACTTTTAAAAAGGTTTATAAAAGTACATGTACAAGGATCAAGTCATTAAAAGGAAATATAAATCCCAAAAGGAAAAATCTTTCCCAGGTAAACAAAGAATTTTTTAAAAAAGGTATCAATACATGACAAGGTTACAGTAAAGAAGGTAAAAGAATTTACAAGGTAAACAAGTACATGAAAAGTATAAAATACAGAAAAAGGGATCAGGTACTTACAATATCCCAATACTTTTACAAGTATACAGGCATGTAAAAGGGTTAAAAAATACATGTAAAAGGTAACAAAGAAAGGGGGGGGGATTTTTGGGGGGGGGGGGGGGAAAAGAATGAAAGGGGGGGGGGGGGGGGGGGTCAAAAAGTACAAGGTATACAATCATTACAAGGTATACAAAAAAAAGGTTAAAAGTACAAGGGTTACAATACATGTCAAGGTATAAAGTACTTTACAAGGTATACAAGTCATGACAATAAAATCTTCAAGGATACAAGTTACAAGTATACAAGTAACATACAAGTATACAAGTATCAAGAAAAAGGAAAATAACAATACATGTACAATATATAAGTACTGTACAAGGTATACAAGTCATGACGGGGTATACAAGAAACATTAAAGTAACAAGTACATGACAGGTGAAACAGTAAAAAGGAATAAAAGTCAGACAAATATACAAGTAATGGAAAAGTATACAAGTACATGAAACGGGAAAGCAAGTCAAAACAAGGTAAAAATTTTCATGACAAAGTACAATACATGTACAAGGCATACAAACAGTACAAGGTATACAAGTAAAGTAAAAGGGTACACTACATGTAAAAGGGAATACAATAAATTCAAGATAAAACATGTGCAATTTAAAAACAAGTACATGAAAAGGGAATAAAAGACATGACATGAAAACAAGACATGTAAAAAGGTAAAACAAGCACATGAAAAGGTAACAAGACAGTACAATTATACAAGCATAGTACAAGTATAAAGTACATTACAAGTATACAAGTACATGTGCAAGGTAACAAGTACATTACAAGGTGTACAAGTACAGCAAGGTAAAAATTACAGTACAAGGATACAGTAAAAAGGTTAACAAGTACATTAAAAGGGGAACAAGTACATTACAAAGTTACAATACATTACAAGAATACAAACAGTGAAAGGTATACAAGTACAGTGAAAGGGTTCAAGCATGGAAAAAGGGTAACAATAAAGTACGGTAACAACATAAAAACAAGGTGTACAAGTACAAAAAAGGAACCCAAGACATGTACAAGATACAAGTTAAAAATTATACAAGTACAAGAAAAAGTAACAAGTACGTCAAGGTAACAAGTACATGTACAGGTACACAAATAGTAAAGGTTAAAAGTAATGAAAAAGGGAATACAAGAACATGTAAAAGGGAATACAAGCACATTACAGGGTATACAAGTACTGTACAAGGCAATAAGCACATTAAAAGGTATACAATACATGTACAAGTATACAAGCAAGACAATAACAAGACATGTACAAGGATACAAGTACTGTAAAGGTATACAAGTCATGTCAATGTAACAAGTACTTTACAAGTAACTTTTAAAAGGTATACAATACATGTAAAAGGAATACAAGTACATGAACAAGGTATCAATACTTTAAAAGACAACAAGTACAGGAAAAGGGTATACAAGTACAGGGGTTGAAAGGGTATCAAACATGTACGGGGATACAATACATTACAAGGCAAAAAGCTATTACAAGGTTACAAAACAGTACAAGGTATGAAATACAGTACAAGGTATACAAGACATGTACAAGGTATAAAATACATGAAAAGGTATACAGTACATGACAAGGATACAAGTACATATACGGGGCAGCAAAGAGTACGTAACCTTTTTGGCGCACGTACACACCCTCATTTACAGGCTATCCCCCCCAACCAGCAACCGGGTTGCAAAGTTGATGGGGGCCCCTCTTTCAACATAACCAGGTCAGCCAATAAGAAGAAAGGTTTTTGGCAATCGCAGAGGTTTGGGTACCACTCTCCTTCCCCTTTGTCATTCCCATTCTAGAGCGGGTTGAAGCACGGCTGCTATTTTTGGGGGGCTTCTTTTCTGCTTTTTTTTCCGTGGGGCACTATATTTATCACTGTACATAGTGAACATTTGCTGTTATAAAAATTGGTGAAGGAAATAAATCAAACTTTTTCTACGGTTTTTTGCTCCCTTTACACCTTTGGGATAACGGGCCCAAAATTTGAACCCCTGGGTTGAAAATCAAGTATACAAGTATAAGAAAAAGGTAACAATACGTAAAAGGTAACAAGTACATGTACAAGGTATACAAGTACAGTAAAAGGGTAACAATACATGTAAAGGTATACAAGTACATGTAAAAGGGTATACAAGTACATGTACAAGGTAAACAAGTCTTACAAGGTATACAAGTACTGTACAAGGTATACAAGAAAAGTACAAGGAATACAAAAACATGTACAAGGTATCAAGTACTGTACAAGGTAAAACCAATTTTTGTGCACGAACCCAAATAAATTACTTTACATTGAACCAGTCCCTAACACCCAGGATGTGACCCACACCAGTCCCCACTAACACCCAGTTCCCCACACCACCACTAACCCCCCGGATTGACCCCACCAGTCCACTAACACCCGGGAAGGCCACCCACCCAGTCCACAAACACCCCGGAAATCCTCCCACACCATCCACTAAAACCCGGATGCCTCCCACACCATCCACTAACCCCCAGGAGTGACCCACACCATCCACAACCCCCAGATTGCCCACACCATCCCCTAACACCCAAACCCCCCACACCATCCCTAACACCCAGATGCCTCCCCACCATCCCTAACACCCGGGATCCCTCCCACACCATCCACAAACCCAGGATCCTCCCCCAACCCCCCACAACACCCGGGTTTTTACCCCACACCATCCACTAACACCCAGGATGTGACCCCCCATCCACAACACCCAGGAGTGACCCACCCCATCCACTAACACCCGGGATGCCTCCCACACCAGTCCACAACACCCGGGATTGACCCCACCAGTCCAAAAACACCCAGGAGCCTCCCAACCACCCCACTAACCCCCAAATGTGCCCCACACCAGTCCACAAACACCCAGGATCCCTCCCACCCCAACCCACAACCCCCGGGAGGACCCACACCACCAAACACCCAGGTTTCCACCCACACCCATTTCCACTAACACCCAGGAATTTGACCCACACCGTCCACTAAACCCAGGATGTGACCCACACCAGCCACTAACACCCGGTCCTCCCACCCCAGTCCACAACACCCGGAGCCACCCACACCATTCCCCTAACACCCAGGAGGGACCCACACCAGTCCATAACACCCAGGATGCTCCCACCCAGCCCTTTAACACCCAGGATGTCCCCACCCCAGTCCACAAAACACCCGATCCACCCACCCAGCCCCTAACACCCAGGATGCCACCCACCCCATCCACTAACACCGGGATGCCACCCATACCACCACTAACCCCGGAAGGACCCCCCAGTCCACTAACACCCGGGGATGTACCCACCCCATCCACTAACACCCAGATTGACAAAAACCATCCCCACTAACACCCGGATTGACCCAACCAGTCCACAAACCCCAGGATGTGACCCACACCAGCCACTAACACCCGGGATGTGACCCCACCATCCCTAACACCCAGATGCGACCCACACCAGTCCACAAACACCCAGGATGTGACCCACACCAGTCCACAACACCCCCGGATTGACCCACACCATCCAAAACCCCCGGGGAGCCACCCACACCAGTCCACAACCCCCAATGCCACCCACACCAGCCCTAACACCCAGGATTGACCCACACCATCCACTAACCCCAGGGTGACCCACACAACCCCCAAAAACACCCAGGGGGCCCCCCCACACCTCCACTAACACCCGGGATTGACCCAAAACCATCCACTAACACCCAGGTGCCACCCAAAAACCACCCCAAAAACACCCAGATCCACCCACCCCACCCACTAAACCCCGGACCCTTTTCATGAGGGGGAAAAGACAACAGGTGAAAGAAACACCTCAATTTTTTCTACCCTCCGGGGGATCGAACCCAACCCCTCACCTTGAAACGAGATTTTTTACCCTACCACTAAAATCAAAATTACTTCAATAAAAAATAAAAAATTTTTAACACAAATGGTACATTAAGCTTCAAGTGGTCAAACTTTTTTATCTTATGTACGAAACTTCAACCCGGTCAAACTTTTTTACATGTTTGTACTTAAACTTCAAGCTGGTCAAACTTTTTTAAAGAAAGTTTACGTTAAGTTTTCAAGCGGGTCAAATTTCTTTACATTTTAAGTTACATTTAATTTCAAGCTGGTCAAACTTTTATCATGTTATGTCTTTAAAGCTTAAAGCGGTCAGAAACTTTTACAGTTATGTACTTAAGCTTTCAAGCTGGTCAGAACTTCTTATCATTTTAGGTACGTTAAGCTTAAAACTGTCAAAACTTCTTTATCAGTTTATGTCGTTAAGTTTTCAAGCTGGTCAAACTTCTTTACAGTTTTATTTTAAGTTTTCAAGCGGGCAGAATTTCTTTATCATTTATGTAGTAAGCTTAAAGCTGGTCAAACTTTTTTATCATTTAT
>NC_069464.1:30312690-30333198 GCF_026875155.1 Cherax quadricarinatus | reverse complement strand
TGCTGGAGGCCTGGTACAGTGCTGGGGGTTTTTGTACGTGTGGGGCCGGTACGTGCTAAAGGGCCTGGTACAGTGCTGGAGGCTGGTTTTAGTGCTGGGGGCCTTGTACAGTGCCGGAGGCCTCGTACAGTGCTAGAGGCTTGGTGCAGTGTGGGGGCCTGGTTACAGTGTGGAGGCCTGGTACAGTGCTGGAGGCCTTGGTACAGGCTGGGGGCTTGGTACAGTTCTGGGGGCCCTCGTACAGTGCTGGAGGCCGGGTTTTTACAGTGCTGGAACTGTACCACTGGAAGTCTCGTACAGTACTGGAACTGCTACCACTGGAAGCCTCGTACAGTGCTGGAACTGCTACCACTAGAAGCCTCGTACAGTGCTGGAACTGCTACCACTAGAAGCCTCGTACAGTGCTGGAACTGCTGCAACTGGAAGCCTCGTACAGTGCTAGAACTGCTACCACTAAAGGCCTCGTATCGTTCTGGAACTGCTACCACTGGAAGCCTCGTACTGTGCTGGGACTACTAGAACTGGAAGCCTCGTACAGTGCTGGAACTGCTACCACTGGAGGCCTCGTACATTGCTGGAACTGCTACCTGTGAAGACAACGGCTCGGGTTCCCGTCCAGTCTTTTATTTACTCATTGACAGTCTTTCATTACAAAACTGGACGAGTTTACCAAACATTGTCTTAATATTCTTGTATTCTCTCACCATTGTCAACAACAAACACTGTCTGGTTTAACATACCAGCATTAATATAAAACAATTACCTTGTCTATACATTCTGGCATTAACTCTAAACATTGTCTTGTCTTTAAATGACATTACTCACACCAAGCACTGTCTTGTCATCACATAACATTACCAAAGATCCTGACATCTTTTGTCCCTTTGTAAATGCGTTCATTTTATATGAGAAACCTGCCTTGATAATCTGCAAAAACTGTTACTGCACTAAACTCTTTGTATCAAGAAACAAAAATACTTAAGTAAATCTGATTTATAGGATGAGAACCATAGGGCAACGTTTCGATCCGACTTGGACCATTTACAAAGCCACAACAGCAGAAAAGATTGAGGGAGCAGTAAACAGAAATTCTCCTTCTCATTGTTAGTACCTGCAAGGATCCCAGTGGAAATAAATCACTCTCTCTGACGTTTTGGGAAATAAGTCACTCTGACTTTTTGGGAAATAAATCACTCTAACGTTTTGGGTTATACTAACTTCTCTACACATATGATGCTGTGTATAATCTACGTAACTGTATTTGTGTATACGTGAATAAACTTACACTGATCAGACCACTTTCCTCACACAGCTGCCATACCCGCTGGTAGCACCACGAGAAATTCATCGACTGCAGTGACCGTCTTGGTGATGCTGCTGATCTTGTTGGTGGTTGTCATGGTGATCTGTACTGCTTATATAATTCACCTCAGAAAGATTATAAGTCAAAGTAAGTTCATTCTTTTCCAATTCGTTTTCATCCACTCTAAATTTCGAGAGTGTTAACCACTGTGTATGCTCCACTAACCAAAGTCTAAGGGTAACCGTGGAAGGTGACACATCCACACTCTGCTACTCCTCTCTCCCTGCTTTGGTTGCTCTCTTGCAACATTGCACAGCTCCTGATGACGCACTGAGAAGTGTGAAAGTACTTGAGATAAAGATTTCCACCACCTCCCCTCCCCTCCCATGGCTTGTCTTGCAAGGTTAAGATCACCCATTTGTGATTGCATATATATATATATATATCTTTCTTCTTTCAACGTACCAGCCGTATCCCACTGAGGTAGGGTGACCCAAAAGAAAAAACTGAAGTTTCTCCTTTTAAATTTAGTAATATATACAGGAGAAGGGGTTACTAGCCCCTTGCTCCCGGCATTTTAGTCGCCTCTTACGACACGCATGGCTTACAGAGGAAGAATTCTGTTCCACTTCCCCATGGAGATAAGAGGAAATAAACAAGAACAAGAATTAGAAAGAAAATAGAAGAAAACCCAGAGGGGTGTGTATATATGCTTGTACATGTATGTGTAGTGTGACCTAAGTGTAAGTAGAAGTAGCAAGACTTACCTGTAATCTTGCATGTTTATGAGACAGACAAAAGACACCAGCAATCCTACCATCATGTAAAACAATTATAGGCTTTCGTTTTACACTCACTTGGCAGGACGGTAGTACCTCCCTGGGTGGTTGCTGTCTACCAACCTACTACCTACAATATATATATATATATATATATTTATATATATATATATATATATATATTATATATATATATATATATATATATATATATTATATATATATATTATAATATATATATGTATGTATATATATATTATAATATATATATATATATATATATATATATATATTATATATATATATATATATATATTATATAACCCAGCACTACGACTAGCAGTTTCGAACCATGTAGTCTTGGCCCTGCCTCGTGTTGAACGAAAATCACATGACGCCTTAACCCACTGAACCACACAATCCTACAAGAACAAGCACCCAGCCAAGCTAGGTGTGTTACAGTTGGTCCGTTTGGTTGTACTAGCCTTCACAAGCAGTATATATACATTATTGGGACCATGAACTAGTGGTACTGAATCAATAACAAGACTGCGTCTAGCCGAGGATTCGAAACCCATGTAGTCTAGGCCCTGCCTCATGGTGAGCAGGGCCAAGACTACATGGGTTCGAGTCCTCGGCTAATCGCAGTGTTGTTATCGATTCAATACCACTCGTTCGTGTATTATTATTATTATTATTATTATTATTATTATTATTATTATTATTATTATTATTATTATTATTATTATTATTATACTCGGCAGTTTCCCACCTTCATAGAGTAGGTCCTCTGACCTGGCTCGCAAAGCTCTCACTTCACACTCTGAGATCCCGGGTTCGATTCCGAGAGGGGTGGAAACATTCGACGCGTTTTCTTACAAGTGTTGCCCTGTTCACCTGGTAAGTAGGTACCTGGGTGTTAGTCGACTGGTGTGGGTCGCATCCTGGGGGACAAGATTGAAGACGTCAATGGAAATAAGACAGTCCTTCGATGACGCATTGCCTTTCTTGGGTTATCCTGGGTGACAAACCCTCAGGGGTTAAAAATTCGAACATCTCATCATTTATCTTACTGCTTCCTTCCAGGACTCAAGTCCGGTTAACCGATTTTTCCCGAATATATTCATAAATTTTATCTTGCTCACACTCCAACAGCACTTCAAATCACTTGTCTACAGTCATTTCTATCTAATAAGCTCTCACAAGTCTTTTGAATAAGCCCCTATTACTCCTTCCCTCCACTCAGGCCTTCTAGGCCGTCTGAATAACACTTTTGGTAACTCCACACCTCCTGATCTCCGAATTATGAATTCTCTGTGTAATACTCACACTACACACGGATCTGAAACACGATATCTCCATTGCCACCAATATCTTATTTGCTGCAACATTAAAAAGCCATGCTTCACACCCACACAAGTATTAGTACCACTACTGTTTTGTTTTTAACACACAGGCCCTTTCCCACTAAGGTACAGTGACTAAAAAAAGCTGAAACACTTTCAATATCTTTCACTTCATCACCATCTTTTCAAAACAGTGCTAATATTATAGTTCAAAAGGGCAAATATCCCCACCCTTCTTCTAGGACTCAAGTCCAGCTAACTGGTTTCCCTGGATCCCTTCACAAATGTTACTTTGCTCACACTCTAACAGCACGTAAAGGTCATAAAAACAGCATGCTTTTACTCCTGTCTAACAGGTTTATATAAGCTTGCTTAAAGTCCAAGCCTCTCGCACACAAAACCCTCCTTTGTCCCCTCCCTCCAACCTTTCCTAGGACAACCTCTACCCCACCTTCCTTCCACTGCAAATTTGTATGCTCTCCAAGTCACCCTATTTTGTTCCATCATCTCTAAGTGTCTGAATCACCTCAACATTCCCTCTTCAACTCTCTGGTTATTTTTTTTTTATCAATACTGTGTCTCCTTCTAACCTCAAAGCTACAAATCCTCTGAGTAATATTTCCACCACACATTGCCCTCAGACACGTCACTACATCCAGCCTCTTCCTAGCTATAACATTCACAACCCAAGCTTCACACGCATATACATGAGTTGATGCAACTTTAGTCTCGTACATTCCCTTTGCTTCCATGGATAACATTCTTTTTCTCCACAGATTTCTTAATGCATCACCCACTGTGTCACCCTCGTCAGTTCTGTGGTTCACCTCGTCTTTCACAGATCCATCTACTGACAAATTCACTCCTAAATATGTGAACACATTCACTTCCTCCATACTTTCTCCTCCAGTCTTTCATTGTCTAAATTTTTTGTCACCTCACCACTTTGCTTTTTCGTATTTCACTTCTAATTTCTTTCTTATACATATTCTAAATTCATCCACAACCTTTGCAACTTCTCCTCGGAATCTCTCAAAAACATGTGTTAGATTCTTTATCTTCCAGTTCCATACATTCTTCCCAGCACCCGAGCATTCATTTCTCTTACATCCCCATCTATATATATGTTAAACAACTATGGTGACAGTGACGTCATGTTTCCCTGCATAACGCCTGTTTATACTCGAAAATAATCTCCCTTTCTCATACATACCTTAGCCTCACTGTTCTCGTAAAACTCTTAACTGCTTTCAGTAACCTACCACCTATTCCCTATCCACCTATCATTGCTTCCCTGTCTATCCTATCATATTCCTTTTCCATATCCATAAATGCAAAGTAAAGTTCCTTACCCTTTTGTAAACATTGTTCACTTACATGTTTCAATATGGGACTCTTGGTCAACACATCCCTTATCCTTCATCTGCGATCCTACTCTCCGTTATACCCTTATCTCTTTCAGTAATAACTCAACTATACACTTTTCTATGTATACTCTATGTATACTATGCACACACTGCAAATCCATAGGTACCTTCCCCTCTTTCAAACATTTATTAAATAAAACTCCCATCCACTCCAAAACTATATCCCCACCTGTTTTTAATATTTCTGTCTTGACTAAATCAATCCCAGTTACTTTACCTCCTTTCATTTTACCACAGCCTCACACATCTCCTTCATACTCACATCCGCCTCTTCCTCACTCCTAGAAGATGTTATACTTCCCTGTCCATTGCATAAATTCACAGCTTCCCTCTCTTCATCAACAATAAACAGTTCCTGAAAATATTCCCTCCATCTTCTCAATATTAATCTCTCTTCTAAATATTTTCTTATTCTCATCAAAATTTGTGGAAAGTTTATTACCCACTGACTCATTTACTCTCTTTTTTACTTTCCTTCAGCGCTCTCTTAACCTGTATTTTTTCTCTCCACATACTCCTCCTTGCTTATACAGTGGACCCCCGGTTAACGATATTTTTTCACTCCAGAAGTATGTTCAGGTGCCAGTACTGACCGAATTTGTTCCCATAAGAAATATTGTGAAGTAGATTAGTCCATTTCAGACCCCCAAACATACACGTACAAACGCACTTACATAAATACACTTACATAATTGGTCACATTTGGAGGTAATCGTTATGCGGGGGTCCACTGTATATATTAGGGTGGCTCGTGGCCTGGTAGGCTAAGCACTCGCTGCACACACCGAGGGTCAGGGTACAATTCTCGACAAGGGTGAAAACATTAAACGTTTTTCCCTTTAAAAACCTGTTGCCCAAAGGGTTCACCGAACATTTAAAATGGGTCCCAAAGGGTTTGTTAGCGACTTTGTGGGGTCGCATCCTGGGTTTAGCCCCCTTTGGTGGGGGGTCGCTTCCTGGGGTTAGTCGACTGGTGTGGGTCGCATCCGGGGTGTTAGTCGACTGGTTTTTGGGTCGCACCGGGGGTTTTAGTCGACGGTGTGGGTCGCACCCCTGGGTTTTGGGTCGACTGGTGTGGGGGGCATCCTGGGTTTTTAGTGGACTTGTGTGGGTCACATCCGGGGTGTTAGGGGGGCTGGTTGTCCCCATCGGGGGTTTGTTGGGGGACTGGTGGGGGTCACACCCGGGGTTTGTTATTTTGGACTGGTGGGGGTAAACATCCTGGGTTTAGTGACTGGTTTTTGGGTCACTCCGGGGGACAAAACTGACCAAATTTTGGGGCGGGAAATGCCAGCAAAAAAAGGTACTTTCTCCCTTTACAGTATGTAAACGGCTGTAAGTAGGTCTGTATCCCTTTTTACATGTACTTGAAATTCCTTGTCCCTTTATTTGTATACCTTGTAAAATTTTCTTGTATACTTGAAACATGTATTGTATATTTTTACATTACTTGTATCCCCTTTTTACATTTTACTTGTAAACCTTGTCCCATGTACTTGTAACCTTGTCCCATGTACTTGTTCCCTTTTGTAATTTTCTTGTATACCTTGAAACATGAAAAATTGTATACTTTGTACTTGTACTTGTTTTCCCTTTTACATGTACTTTTATCCCTTTTGTACAGTACTTGTATCCCCTTTTTCCATGATTTTGTACCTTGAAAATGAAACTTGTATACCTTGTACATGTCTTGTTTTACCCTTGTACATGTACTTGTGTACCTTGTACATGTATTTGTATCCCTTGTACATGTATTGTATCCCTTGTCCCATGTATTTTGTATCCTTGTACATTACTTGTATACCTTGTACATGTACTTGTTTACCTTTTTAAAATTTTCTTTTTTAAACCTTGTACATTTTCTTTTTAAACCTTGTACATGTAATTGTGTACCTTGACATGTATTTGGGGTACCGTTACATGTACTTGAAATCCCTTTTGAAACATTTTGGGGGTATCCCTTTGTACTGTATTTTGTATACCTTGTACATGTATTTTGGTGTCCCTTTGTACATTATTGTATACCTTGTACATGAACTTTTATACCTTGTACATGTACTTGTTTCCCTTTTGTACTGTACTTGTATACCTTGTACTGTATTTGTGTACCTTGTACATGTACTTGTGTACCTTGAAATTTGTATTTGTATCCCTTTTGTACATGTACTTGTATACCTTTCATTTTCTTGTATCCCTTGTAAATGTACTTGTTTTCCTTGTACATGTACTTGTAACCTTGTACATGAAACTTGTTTCCTTGTACATGTACTTGTTTATTCCTTGTATATGAAACTTGTTTACCTTGCATGACTTGTTCCCTTGTCATGTACTTGTATACCTTGAAAGGAAATTTGTAAAACCTTGACATTATTTTGTATCCCTTGTACATTTATTTTGTATCCCCTTGTACATTTATTGTATACCTTGTACATGTATTTTTATAAAATTGGGTACGGGAATTTGTATACCTTTTACATGTACTTGTATCCCTTGTACATGTATTGTAAAAACCTTGTACATGAAACTTGTATATTTTGTACATGTACTTGTATACCTTTTACTTTAAATTTGGTATCCCCTTTGACTTCCCTTGTATCCCTTGTACATGTACATTTTTATCCCTTGTACATGAACTTGATAACCTTTTTACATGTATTTGTAAAACCTTTGTACATGTATTTTGAAAACCCTTTTGTCATTACTTTTTAACCCTTGTCCCCAATGGACTTGTTATACCTTGTACATGTACCTTTTGAATTTTACCCCTTTACAGGTACTTGTATACCTTTTTAAAGGGGGTACTTAAAACCCTTTGGGTACATGTATTTTTGTACCCCTTTACTTGACTTGTATCCCTTTGGTTTTTTAATTTGTATCCTTTTACATGTCCCCAGTGTAACCTTGTAAGGGAATTTGTAAAAAACCTTGTACATTACTTGTAAAACCTTGTACATGTACTTGTATCCCTTTTTACATGTACTTGTAAACCTTGACATGTACTTGTTTTACCTTGTAAATGTATTTTGTTTCCCTTTTGTACATTACTTGTTTACCTTGTAAAATTATTTTGTTAAAACCTTTTGTACATGTAAATTGTATACCTTGTATATGTACTTTTTTTAAAACCTTTTCATGAAACTTTTGTACCTTTTTAAATGACTTGTGTACCTTGAAACATGTACTTGTATACCTTGTACATGTTTTGTATACCTTTTTACATGTATTTGTTTTTTTAAACCTTTTACATGTACTTGTATACCTTGAAATTGTATTTTGTATACCTTGTACATGTACTTTTTATACCTTGTTAATGTATTTGGGTATACCTTGTATATGTACTTGTAAAACCTTGGGTACATTATTTGGGTAAAAACCTTGTACAGTACTTGTATACCTTGTACATGTACTTGTTACCTTGTACTTATTTGTTACCTTGTACATGAAACTTTTTATACCTTGTATATGTATTTGGTATCCCTTTGGGTACATGTACTTGTGTCCCTTTTGAAACATGTACTTGTGTTCCTTTGTACTTTTACTTGTATCCCTTGAAAATTTAAATTTATCCCTTGTACATGTACTTGTTTTTTTTGTACTTGTACTTGTTTCCCTTTTGTACAGTATTTGTTATACCTTGTACATTTCCCTTTTTTAAAAACCTTGTAAAATGTATTGTATACCTTGAAATATTTACTTGTATACCTTGTATTGTACTTGTAAAAACCTTGTACATGTACTTTATACCTTTTAAATGTATTGAAAACCTTGAAACATGTATTTGTATACCTTTTTCATGTACTTGTATACCTTGTAAAAATGACTTGTATCCCTTTTTAAAAGTACTTAAAACCCTTGAAAACATGTATTTGGGTTATACCTTGTACTGTATTTGTAAAACCTTGCTTTAACTTTTTAAACCTTTTTCATTTTACTTGTATACCTTGTACATGTACTTTTTAAAACCTTTTCATGAAGGGGTATACCTTGTTAAATTACTTGTATCCCTTGTCATGCTTGAAATACCTTGAAACATGTACTTGTATACCTTGTCCCTTGTACTTGTATACCTTGTCATGTTTTGTATACCTTGTACTTACTTGTAAACCTTGTACATTATTGTATACCTTTACATGTACTTGTATCCCTTTGTACATGTCTTGAAATACCTTGTACATGTATTGTATACCTTGTACTTTTAAATTTGTTATCCTTGTAAAAGTACTTGTATCCCTTTTGTACTTTTTTGTTGTTTACCTTTGTACGGGACTTTATATCCCTTGTAATGTACTTGTATCCCTTTTGTACATGTATTTGGGAATACCTTGTAAGAACTTGGTCCCTTGTACATGTACTTGGTCCCTTGTACAGGGTTGGGGTTTTAAAATAAGATTTAAAATTATTGTTTTTTGCTTCGTTAAAAAACCCCCAAATTTTTAAGTTTCTGTCAAAAACTCTGTTTACCTCATCTTTCCACCTCGCTCTTTTCCCCCGCCCCCTGCCCCACCCTCCTATATCCCCAAACTTCTGGAACTTTTCCAAAAGTACGGGGACCCCCCCCTAACGATACCTCCAAATTTGCGACCAATTATGAAAAGGTTTTTTAGGGTTGTTTGTACTGTATTTTTTGGGGGGTCTGAAAGGGAACTAATCACTTCACAATATTTTTTTATGGAAAAAATTTTCCGGTCATTACTGGCCCCTGAACATATTCGGGAGTAAAAAAAATATGGGTTTCCCCAGGGGCCACTGTACTTATGGACCCCCGGTTTACGACACGCCCCCAAATGCGACCTTTTATGAAAGTGTATTTATGTAATTTGTGTTTGTGTGTATGTTTGGGGGTCTGAAAGGGAAAAATCTATTCAAAAATTTTCCTTAGGGGGAAAAAAATTTCGGCCCTAGGGAAACCTGAACTTTCTTTGGGTGAAAAAATACTTTAAACCGGGGGTTTCCACTGTACATTTTTAAATCTACCTATTCCCCCTTAAACCCCTTTTTTTTTTTTTCCCTTTTTCCATCTCCCCTTTTGCCTCTTAATCTTTTCTCTTTTTACTTGCTGCTTCCATTATCCTTTACCCCCATCTTTCCCCCCTACTAAAACCCAAAAAATTGATCAGATAAAACCCCTGGCTCTCTTTCCCTTTAAACCCTTTACCCACCGATTATTATAATCAAAACCCCCCCCCCCCACAAGGGCTTTTAAGCTTATGCCCGATACATAGCCCAACAAACTACTGTTATTACAAACCTGTGTAAAAAATGTCTTTTAAAATTTTAACATTTTTTCTTAATGTATTACCTATTATAAAGGGTTTTTCCCTTTAAATTTTCATTTAACCCCCCCTTTTTTCCAGGGTTTTTATTCAAATTTCATTAATTAAAAAATTTTTGTATTTTTTTATAATCATTATCATAAATTTCTTTTTACATTAATTACTATTTTAACATTATCATTTTTATAATAATTTCTATTTTTTTATTATCATTATTATTTTTATTATTATTATTATTATTATTATTTTATGTTAAATTAAAATGTAATTTATCAATATTATTATTTTTTTTCAGTTTTTCTTTTCAAAAATTCCCTCCCAAAAATTTTCGCCAAATGACGGCAAAAAATTTACTGTGAGTACTTTTGAAAGTGTATGTGTGCTGTGTACTGTTAGTACTGTTTTACTGTGTTCTGTGTGCTTTTTGTACTGTTTACTGTGTGTACTGTGTACTGTGGTACTGTGTAAAATGTGTCTGGGGTTTTCTGTTTACTGTGTTTTTCTGTGTACTGTTTTGTACTGTGTACTGTGTACGTTGCTTGGGACTGTGTTTTCGTGTGTACTTTTTGTGGTGTGTGTACTGTTTTTACTGTGTACTGTGTACTTGTACTGGTTTTGTACGTGTACTGTTACTGTGTACTGTGTTTCCCGTGTACTGTGTAAGTGTACTGTGAATGGTTTTAAAGTTTGCTGTGTACTTTTTTAAATGTGTACTGTGTACTGGGTAGTGACTGTGGGGTACTGTGTGCTTTTGGTGTAAAAATTTTTGTACGGGGTGTACTGTGTTCTGTGTACGTTTTACGGTTTTCTGTGTAAAATGGTAAAAGGGTTTCTGTTCTGTGTGTCGTTTTACTGTTTGTACTGTGTACGTGTATTTTGTACGTTGCTTTTTGTAAATTTTTGTTACTGGTACTGTGTAAATGTTTACCCGTGTACTGTGTGCTGTGTTCTGTGTGCGTGTGTACTGTGTGCTGTGTGTTTCTGTGTACTGGTTTTTACTGTGTACTTTTTTTACGTTGGGGACTGTGTACTGTGTGTACTGTGTACTGGTACTGTGTACTGTGTGTACTGTTTTACTGTTTTGTACTGTGTGCTGTGTGTTTACTGTTTGTTTTACTGTGTACCGGGTTTTAATGTGTACTTTGTACTGTGTGTACTGTGTACTGTGTTCTGTGTACTGTGTACTGGTACTTTGGTGTACTTTTTGTTCGTTGTCTGTGTAATGTGTACTGTGTGCTGTGTACTGTGTGATGTGTACGTGTGCTTTTTGTACTGGGGGCTGGGTGCTGTTTTACGGTACTGTTTACTGTGTACTGTGTGCTGTTACTGTGTGCTGTGTGCGGGGTTTTGTGAAATGTGACTGTGGCCCGTGTAAGTGTACTGTGTACTGGTGCTGTGTACGTGTGCTGTGTGTGTGGGACTGTGGGTGTGTACTGTGTGCTGGTGCTGTGAAATGTGTGCTGTGGACTGTTTTGCTGGGACTGTTTTGCCCGTGTGCTTTTGTACTGGGTACGTGTAAATGTGTCTGTGTGCTGTGTACGTGTGCTGTTTTGCTGTGTACTGTGTACTGGTAATTTGTGCTGTGTAATTTTGTCTGTGACTTTGCTTAATTTAAAAGGGGGGTGCTGTGGGCTGGGGGCTGTGTTGGGGGGACTGTGTCTGTGTGCGGGTACTGTGACTGGGGTACTGTGGGACTGTGTACTGTTTGGGGTTTTGGTTTCTTGTACTGTGTGCTGTGGGACTGTGGTGTGGGGTACTGTGTGGGTTTTGGGACTTTTGTACTGTGTACTGTGTAGTTAAATGTGTGTTTCTGTGTACTGGTACTGGTACTGTGTGCCCGTGTACTGTGTAAATGTGTCCCGTGGGACTGGGGGTGTGTCTGTGGGACTGGGGTGCTGTGGGACTGGGGGTTTCTGTGTACTGTTTTTCTGTGTTTTGTGTGTACCCGTGTGCTGTGTTTTTACTGTGAAATTTTTGTACTTTTGTACTGTTGTCCTGTTTTAATGTGTTTCTGTGTACTGTGTAAATGTGTACTGTTTAAATGGTGTACCCTTTTACTGTGTTGTGTTGTTGTACTGTGTACTGTGTTTCCCGTGTACTTAAATGTGTGTACCCGTGTAACTGGGGTACGTGTACTGTTGGGACTGTTTTGGGTGTGTACTTTTGGGTGGGGGTGTACTGTTTGCTGTTTGTACGTGTACTGTGGACTGGGGTACTGTGTCGGGGTGTTCTGTTTTACTGTTTTGGGACTGTGTACTGTGTACTGTGTTCTTGTTGTACTGTGTACTGTGGGTCCCGTGTGCTGTGTGTACTTTGTACTGTGTGTACTGTGTACTGTGTTGTGTACTGTGTACTGTGTTTGTGTACGTGTTCCCTTTTGGGAATGTGTGTACTGTGTTACTGTGTGTACTGTTTTCGTGTAATGTGTGCTGTGTACTGTTTTGGGTGTGTACTGTGTGCTGGGTAAAGTGTGCTTGTGCTGTGTAAATGTGTTTTCTGTGTTTCTGTGTACTGTGTCTGTGTACTGTGTGTGGTGCCCGTGTACTGTGACGGGGTACTGTTTGCTGTGTAATGTGTACTGGGGTACCCGGGGGCTGTGTACGGGGTGCTGTGGGGCTGTGTACTGTGTGCTGTGTACTGTGTTTTCTGTGTGGGTGTACTGTGTGCTGTTTTACTGTGTGCTGTTTTACCCGTGTGCGTGTGCTGTGTACTGTGTCTGTGTTTTTGTTTTACTGTGGCCCGTTTTACTGTGTGCTGTTGCTGGTATGGGGTACTGTGGGAAATGTGTGCTGTGTACTTTTGTACTGTTTTTACTGTGTCTGTGTACGGGGTGCTGTGGGGCGGGGTACTGTGTACTGGTACTGGGGTGCTGTGTACTGTTATGTGTACTGTTTACGTGGGACTGTGTGCTTGACGTGTGTGTGTACCCGTGTGTGTTACTGGGGTGCTTGGCTGTGTAAATGTGTTCTGTGTAAAGTGTACTGTGGGGCTGTGTTTCTGTGTGCTGTGTGCTGTGTACTGTGTTTGTGTACTGGTGGGGTGTTACTGTGTCTGTGTAAATTTTACTGGTCCCCGTGTGCTGTGACTGTGTGTGTGTGCTGTGTACTGTGTACTGTTTTACTGGTTTCGTGTACTGTGTACTGTGTACTGTTTTTTTTAGTTACTGTGTGCTGGGGTACTGTGGCTGTGTACTGTGGTGTGGGTACTGGTGCTTTTGGCCCGTGTAAATGTGTACTGGTACTGTGTTTTTGTGTGCCCGTGTTTGGTTGGGGGCGGGGTGCTGTTTACTGTTTTTCTGTGTCTGTGTACTTGTACTGTGTACGGGTTTCTGGGGTAATTTGCTGTGTACTGTGTGCTGTGTACGTGTGCCTTTTGTACTGTGTTTGGGGTGCGTGTACGTTTTACTGTGTCTGTGTGCGTGTAATGTGGGACTGTGTAATGTTGGGACTGTGTAATGTGTGTGTGTACCCGTGTGCTGTGTACTGTGTGCTGTGTGCCCGTGTACTGGTTTTGTGTTCTGTGTCTGTTTTTGCGGGGTACTGTGTGCTTGTCCTTGTGGGACTGTTGTAACTTTTGTACTGTGTTTACTGTTACTGTGTTAAAATTGTGCCCGTTTTACTGTGTCTGTTTTGCTGGTACTGTGTACTGTGTACTGGGGGCTGTGAAAAGTGTGTTTTTTTGCTGTGTACTGTTTTTTGTTTTACTGTTTTGCTGTGTACTGTGTACTGTGGCCCGTGTAAGGGGTTTTCCCCGTGTGCTGGGGTACTGTGGGCTGTGTACTGTGTGCTTGTACTGTGTGCTGTGTACTGTGTTTCCCGGGGTGCTGGGGTACGTTTTTACTGTGTTCTTTTGTACTGTGGGCTGTGTACTGTGTGCTGTGTGCTTTTGTACTGTGTTCTGGGTACTTTTGGGGCTGTTTACTGTTTTTACTGGTACGGGGTATTTTGCTGGGGTTTCTGTGTGCTGTGTCTGGGTATTGTGTGCTGTGAGTATGTTTACGTTTTAAATAGTGCGTTGGCTGGTGGTTTATTGGGGAGACTGTGTACATTATGTTTGCTTTCTGTTCCTGAATTAAAATGTTGGGGCTTTTTTTGCTGTTTTAAATGGGAACTTGATTTTCCTGTGTACGGACTTTTGGGCGCCTGTGACGTGTTACCGTGTGTCTGTTTTACTTGTGGGAAATGTGGGGTACTTAGGTCTGTGACCGGCGGGTTCCCCGTGTATTGTTCCCGTGTAAAGGTGTGTGTGAGTTTCTGGGGTTTGTGTATTCTGTGTGTTTTTCTGTGTTTTTTGTGCTTTTAAATTTTTTTTAGGGACTGTTGGGGTTTCCCGTGTGCTGTGTTTTTGTGGATTTCTGTTTTATTGTTTTAATGTGGTACTGTGACCTTTTGTGGCTGTGTGCTGTGTCGTGTTTTTTGGGTTTTGTGGGACTGTGTACTGTGTTTTGTGTGCTGTTTTTAATTTTTAAATTTGTATGTTGTAACCCCCTTTAAATGTTGGTATTTCTTTATTTCTTTATTTGGTACCGTTTTGCTTTGTTACTGGGGTTAAAAGGTTAAAAAAGTGAAAAAATTTTTTTTGTATTTTTGTGTCCTGTGTTTCTGTGTTTTAACTGTGACTGTGTGTACTTTGTACCCGTGTACTGTGAGTACTGGGTACTGTGTTTTGGTGTACTTTTGTTTCTGTTTTTACTGTGGGGTTTCTGTGTACTGTGTGTTCTGTGTACTTTTGTACTGTGTCTGTGTGTAAAAATGTACTGTGTAATGTGTCTGTGTCTGTGTCGGTTAACCTTTTTGGTGCTGTGTTCTGTTGGGACTTTGTACTGTGAGTACGGTACTGTGGTACTGTGTAATTTTGGTACTGTGTACTGTGGTACTGTTTCTGTGTTTCGTGATATGTTTTACTGGTGGTTGTTTACGGTGAAAGGGACTTTTGTACTGTGTTGTGTTTTACTGTGTACGTGTAGTGTCTTGTGTTAAATGTGTCTGTGTTTTTTGGGGTGCGTGTTCGGGGTCTGTTTGTCTTTCTGTGTTACTGTGTGCTGTGTACTGGGTCTGGTACTGTAGTACTGTTTAGTGGTTTCTGTGTACTGTGGGACCCGGGGTCTGTGGTACTGGGTACGGTGCTGTGGGACTTTTTATACTGTGGTTCCCTTTTCTGTGTCGTGTACCCGGAGTAATTTGTAGTGTAACTGTGTCTGTGTGCTGGTACTGGGGTGCTGGTACTGTTAGTACTGTGGTTTTTCTTAAATGGTTTTAAATGTGTGTGTGTCTTTTTGTAAATGTAACTGTGTGTGGGCTACTGGGTTTTTGTCGTGGTCGTGACTTTTTAGATACGTGTACCCGGGGTTTTCCCCCCTGTACTTGTTTTTTCCTTTTTGTTCGTGGCTGTGTACGGGTTTGTACTTTGTTGTGTTACTGGTTTTCTGTGTGCTGTTACTGTGGGCTGTGTAAGTTAGTAATGTGTAGTGTTTTACTGTGAACTGTGTGGGTGTGTTTCGTGTACTGTTTGTACTGTTTTTAAATGTTTTACTGTTGGGACTTGTGCGTGTGTTTTGTTTCGGGTTTGTTAATGTGTACTGTTTGGGGGTACTTGGGGCTGTGTTTCTTTTTGCTGTGTACTGTTTGTACTGTGTTTGTGTTCTATGTGTAAATGTGTGCTGTGTACCCGTGGCTTTGTACTGTTGTCTTTTGGGGTTTCTGTGAACTGTGGCTGTGGTCTGTGTACTGTTGTCTGTGTGTGTTTTGTGTTGTGTCTTGTGGTGTACTGTTTGTACTTTTGCTGTGTCCTTTTTGTACTGTGTGCTGTTTTTACTTTCCGGGGACTGTTGTTTTTGGTTCTGTGTACCGTGTGCTGTGACTGTGTCTGTGTTTTCTGTGTCTGTGTACTGTGGGCGTTTCTGTTAGTACTGTGTAGTGTTTTAACTGTGTTTCTGTGTGCTGTGTACTAGTGTGGGTTAGGGTTTGTTTCTTGTGTTGTTTTTTTTTTGGTGCTGTGTCTGCGTACTTGTGTTTCTGGGTATGTGTGGGTGTGACTTTAACTGTTTTGTGTCTTTTTCCCGTGTACGGGGTGCTGTGTACTTTTTGTATGTGTTTTTCTCTGTTTTGGGGCTGTGGGACTTGTGCGTGTAATGGTTTTTGTTTTCCCTTTTTCTGAAGTGTTATGGTACGTGGTTTTTTGTACTGTGTGCCCGTGTTGTTAAACCCGTGTATTGTCTACTGTGTACGTGTGCTGTGTACTTTGATTTTGTGTACTGTTAATTCGTGTACTTGTGGTGTGTTAAATGCTAAATACTCTGTAGTGTTCTGGTACTGTGGTGCTGTGTCTGTGTACTGCAGCTCTGGGGACTGTGTTGGGGTCCTTATTTCTGTGTTTTTCTGTGTACTTGTGTTTTTCTGTTTTTTGTGTCTACTGTGGGACTGTGTCTGTGAAATTTTTTGAGTACTTTTTGTTTCTGTGTGGGGTGTGTAATTTGTACTGGGGTAGTGCTAAATGTTGTAAATGTGTCTGTGTCTGTGGGGGCTGTGTACTATGTGCTGTGTACTGTTTAATTTTTTCTTGTAAGGTCCTTTTTGTGTACTTGTGGCCTTTTGTCTGTTAAAAACCTTTTAGTGTCTACTGTGTACTGTGTTCTGTGTAAAAATTGTACTGTGTACCTTTGGGGGTGCCCGGAGTAAAATTTTCTGTGTATTGTTTTTGTGTACTGTGTAATGTTTATGTGTCTGTGTAATGTTTTCTGTGTAATTTTAAAGTTTATGTGTACTGTATTTTTTTTTACCTTTAATTTTAATTTTCACCCAAACTTGTTAAGTTTTGCCCAAAAGGGGGCGAGACTGGGCCCCCCCTTTCCCCTGAATCCTAAATAGGTCCTCTCTCTCCCCGTCTATGAGCTTTATCAAAAAACCCGTTTTTAAAACAAAATTTATGGTTTTTTTGTCTTTTTACTACTTCCTCGCCAGACTGTTTCCCCTTTCCCCCCCCCCCCCAAAACCAATTTTGGGGGAATGGGAAAATGGCTTTCCCAAACATCCCTGTTTTCCCATTGAGTTTTTAACTTTTCCCAAATTTTGGGCCCCTTTGTTTTCCCCCCCTTTCCCCATTTTTCTCTGGAATCTTGTCTCTGTCCCCCCTGTCTATTCCAAAGCAGGGATTTTTTATTCGTTTTTTGTGTCTCCCCCCGACCCCCCCTGTCCTCCATTTTGGCAGTCCCATTTTTCCCCGGCCCTTTCTTCTAAACATTCCCCCTTTTGCTTTGGAACAAAAATTTTTTGCAAAACCTTTTTCCCCTTTCCAAAATGAGGGGGCCCCAAAAGGGGGCCCTACTCCGTTGGGCCCCGACTACACGGTGTAAAAGTGTCTTGAACGATTCCTTCTTAGGGGATCGGGAAAGCTGTTTCTGGGTTTCCAGGCGGGCCCAAAAATTTTCCCGCAGTTATTCTGGTTGATGTGGGCTTCCCGGGGGACCTGCTTTGGTGGTTTTACCCACCCCCCCAAAATCTTTTTCCCCCTTTAGCGGGGGTTTCGTTCGTTGCTATGTACTGTGTACTGTGGGACGTGTACTGTGTAATGTGTGCTGTTTCTGTGTACGTGTAATGTGAATAGTAATGTGTAATGGTAATGTTAATGTGGCCGGGTTTTACTGTGTTTAAATGAAAAGTGTACGGGGTTTAAAGGGGTACTGTGTAAGTGTTAAATGTGTATGTGGGAATTGTACTGTGGGCTGTTTTAATGGTTTTTTTGTGTCTGTGTACTAGAAAAGTGTACTGGACGGTAATTGTACTGTGAATGTTTTAATGTTTACTGTGTACTGTGTCCTGTTTTACTGTGAATGTGTAAATTTTAAAGTGTACTTTTTAATGTGTACTGGGGTAATTGGAAAAGTGTACTGTGTAATGTGTAATGGTTTCGTTTTACTGTGTTCGGGGTACGTGTAATGTGGGGACTGGGGTAATGTGTACTGGGGTAAAGTTTTAGGTATTTTGTACTGTTTTAAAGTGTACTGTGTAATGTGTAATGTGTACTGGTAATGTTTAATGTGTAATGGGGTATGTGTAATGTTACTGGAAATGTGGGAATGTGTACTGGGGTAATGTGTACTGGTAATTTTGTACTGTTTTAATGTGTACTGTGTAATGTGTACTGTGAAATGTGGGAAGGGGTACGTGTAATTGACGGGGTAATGTGTTTCTGTGTAATGGTCTGGTTACCGGGGTAAAGTTTTAATGTGTAATTTGTACTGTGTTAAAGTGTAAATGTGTAATGGTTTTTTTGAAATGTGGAAAAGTGTATGTGTTTAAAGTGTTTTCTGTGTTAAAAGGGTTCTGTTAATGTGTACCTTTTTCTGTGTAATGTTTACTTTGTAATGGTAATGTTATGTGGGACTGTGTAATGTGTACTGGTAATTTTGTACGTGGAAGGGGTACTGTGTATTTTTTACTGTGTAATGTGAAATGTTTAATGTGTACTGTGGGACCCGGGGAAAGGGGTACTGTTGGGACTGTGAAAGGGGTAAGTGTACTGTTTAATGTGTACTGTTTTAAAAGTGTTCTTTGGGAATGTGTATTGTGTACTGGGGTTAAAGTGGGGCTTTTGTAATTTTGTAAAAGTGTAAAGTGTTTCTGTGGAAAGTGTACTGTGAAGTGTAAAGTGTAAATTTTGTATGGGTAAAGTGGGACTGTGTTAGGTGTAATGTGTAATGGGTAAATGTGTAAAAAGTGTACTGTTAATGTGTATTGTGTTCTGGGGTTAAAGTGTTTCTGTGTAATGTGTAAAAGTTAATTTACTGGTTTTGTGTACTGTTAATTTGTAATGTGTATTGGGGTACGGGGAAAAGTGTACTGTGAATGTGGGAATGTGTACTGTTTTAAAGTTTTACGGGTAATTGGGGTACTGTGTTTCGTGTAATGTGTACTGTGGGACTGTGTTCTGTTTCAATGTTTAACAAGTTTTTTTGTTTGGTAGGCTGTAAGCGGGGGGTTTAAAGATAATGTCTTTTCTTCGGAAGCTTTTTTAATTTTGTTAAGTCACTGTGGGAAAACATTTTTTGGGGTTTTTTTCCCCTGGGCCCCAGGGAAAACCCCCGGGGGAGAGAGCTAGGGGGGTAAATCCCTTTGTCTTCCCTTTCTAGGCCCGTGTGAGTGGAGCCCTGGCAAGGGAAGGCAGGCTAAGTGGCAAAAGCCCACAGGTGGCGCATCAGCGGGGGAGACAGGGTGGGCTGTCTGTGCAGACAGTAAGGCTGTCCCCCACACAATGTTTTTAATGGGGTTTAAAATGTCCCGTACAAAGTGTACTGTTTTACCTAGTTGTACTCGCCTATTGAGGTTTCAGGGGTCAAGCCCCCAAACTCCTGGCCCCCCCCTTTCATGGTCCCCTAAAGGTCACTTTCCCCCGGGGGCTGCTTAAAGCTTTTGTATGGGGTTCTGGGCCCCCATAATCGCTTTCCCAAACTATTCCACTTTCCCGACTTTCTCTGTGATAAGATTTAAAAAGATAAGATTTTTGTTCGGAATTTTTTAAAACCCCCGGGTGGTTTGCCACCCGGATAAACCAAAAAAGTCAGTGCGTCATCGAGGACTGTTTTAACCCTTTTTTCCATTGGGGTCCTTAATCTTGTCCCCCCCGGTTTCGAAACCCCCACCATTTGAATTAAAACCCCGGTACCTATTTGCTGGTTTGGGGGAACAAAGGGCAACAGGTGTAAGGAAAAAGTTTTTCGAAATGTTTCCACCCCCCCGGGAATCGAACCCGGGCCCCCCTTTTGTGAAGGGGGGAGCTTTAGGGCCCCCAGGTCACCGGGGGCCCGGGGTTCATCTTGTCTTCCCAAATTTTTCCCAATGGTCCCCTTTTTTTACGTGTCCAATCTCTGGAAAAATTCCCCGCTTTGTCCCAATTGTCAATTCCCCCTCAGAATTTTGTATGTCGTTTTCAGTCCCCCCCATCTTTCCCGTCCTCCAGTGTCCCCTCATTTTAATTTTCCCCTTAAACCCCTCCTCGTAGCCAAAAACCTCTTTTTCTCTGGGGGCTAGTCTTTTTGCAAACCTTTTTCACTTTCCCCTAGTTTCTTTTAGTGCTTGGCAGGGGTGGGGTTCCCAAAAATGGTGGGGCTTTCTCCAATGGGGGATAACGTACACGGTTTTTCGGGTCCTTTAACGATTGGAAAAGCCCGTTCTGAGGGTTTTCTAGGGGCCCCCAAAGCTGCAGCAGTTATTTGGTTTTATTTTGCGCTTCAGGAATGTGCCTGGTTTTTTACTCACCCCCCAAAATCTTTTTCCTTTAGTGAGTTTGTAGTCTCTGGCCCCCTAACCCGCACTCCCCTCTGGGTTTCCCCTTTTCATGACTTTGCACTTGGTGGGGGTGAACTCCAGGGCCAATTGGTGGACC
>NC_069464.1:30242690-30305190 GCF_026875155.1 Cherax quadricarinatus | reverse complement strand
CAGACGACTGTGGTAGGCACAGAGAGGTGGCACTGTGATCATCAGACGACTGTGGTAGGCACAGAGAGGTGGCACTGTGATCAGATAATTAACAGTATTTGATAAATATTCACATAGACATGTGTAGTGTCTCAGTACTTAGGCTTATTATGGTAATTAAGACGCTAATTATGGTAATTAAGACGCTAATTATGGTAATTAAGACGCTAATTATGGTAATTAAGACGCTTATTATGGTAATTAAGACGCTAATTATGGTAATTAAGACGCTTTTTTATGGTAATTAAGACGCTAATTATGGTAATTAAGACGCTAATTATGGTAATTAAGACGCTAATTATGGTAATTAAGACGCTTATTATGGTAATTAAGACGGTAATTATGGTAATTAAGACGCTTATTATGGTAATTAAGACGCTAATTATGGTAATTAAGACGCTAATTATGGTAATTAAGACGCTAATTATGGTAATTAAGACGCTTATTATGGTAATTAAGACGCTAATTATGGTAATTAAGACGCTAATTATGGTAATTAAGACGCTTATTATGGTAATTAAGACGGTAATTATGGTAATTAAGACGCTTATTATGGTAATTAAGACGGTAATTATGGTAATTAAGACGCTTATTATGGTAATTAAGAAGCTTGTTATGGTAATTATGACGCTTATTATGGTAATTAAGACGCTAATTATCGTAATTAAGACGCTTATTATGGTAATTAAGACGCTTATTATGGTAATTAAGACGGTTATTATGGTAATTAAGACGCTTATTATGGTAATTAAGACGCTTATTATGGTAATTAAGACGCTAATTATGGTAATTAAGACGCTAATTATCGTAATTAAGACGCTTATTATGGTAATTAAGACGCTAATTATGGTAATTAAGACGCTTATTATGATAATTAAGACGCTAATTATCGTAATTAAGACGCTTATTATGGTTATTAAGACGCTTATTATGGTAATTAAGACGCTAATTATCGTAATTAAGACGCTAATTATCGTAATTAAGACGCTTATTATGGTAATCAAGACGCTAATTATGGTAATTAAGACGCTAATTATCGTAATTAAGACGCTTATGGTAATTAAGACGCTAATTATGGTAATTAAGACGCTAATTATGGTAATTAAGACGCTAATTATGGTAATTAAGACGCAAATTTTATGGTAATTAAGACGCTAATTATGGTAATTAAGACGCTTATTATGGTAATTAAGACGCTAATTATGGTAATTAAGACGCTTATTATGGTAATTAAGACGCTTATTATGGTAATTAGGACGCTTTTTTATGGTAATTAAGACGCTTATTATGGTAATTAAGACGCTTATTATGGTAATTAAGACGCTTATTATGGTAATTAAGACGCTTATTATGGTAATTAAGACGCTTATTATGGTAATTAAGACGCTTATTATGGTAATTAAGACGCTTATTATGGTAATTAAGACGCTAATTATCGTAATTAAGACGCTTATTATGGTAATTAAGACGCTTATTATGGTAATTAAGACGCTTTTTATGGTAATTAAGACGGTTATTATGGTAATTAAGACGGTTATTATGGTAATTAAGACGCTTATTATGGTAATTAAGACGCTTATTATGGTAATTAAGACGCTTATTATGGTAATTAAGACGGTTATTATGGTAATTAAGACGCTTATTATTTTAATTAAGACGCTTATTATGGTAATTAAGACGGTTATTACGGTAATTAAGACGCTTATTATGGTAATTAAGACGCTTATTATGGTAATTAAGACGCTTATTATGGTAATTAAGACGCTTATTATGGTAATTAAGACGCTTATTATGGAAATTTAAGACGGTTATTTTGGAAATTTAAAGGGACGCTTATTATGGTAATTAAGACGCTTATTATGGTAATTAAGACGCTAATTATCGTAATTAAGACGCTTATTATGGTAATTAAGACGCTTATTATGGTAATTAAGACGCTAAAGAGGTAGAGAGTACCATCTAATAATGGTATGTTTCCCTAATTAAAAGTAATAATTAACCAAACCACCTCCTCCATTATGGGTGATTTTGTTTCAGACATGTTTACCAGTGTCACCTAACTTTTATTTGTAAACATTACCACGGGTGGGGTTAGAACCCGCGGCCAGAGAGTCATGAAACTCCAGACCGACGCGTTAGCCACTGGAACAGCTGGTTTCAAAATGATTCAGCCAGCTAGGTATATTTCTACACCATAGGAAGGTTAGCATAGGCCACCACTGTGACCACAAATGCAAGTTTTTACAAACGAATCTCCCACCAGCGTGGCCGTGACGCACTCTAGTTCAAGTCCCCTCAAAGCCGTCAACATGACTCGCGAAATCTTAATGACAAGATTGCAAACAAACCATTCCACGGGTGGGGCTAGAACCCGCGGTCAGAGAGTCACGAAACTCCAGACCGACACCTTAATATTTATAGCAATAAAACATATTCTGGAAACAGGACAAATGTTTCCTGGCCCGCCGTTGGAGCTTTTGGTCACCTGACCGAGGCCTTCCGCTGGCTCACGGGTCCGTCCCTTTAAACATTATGGTCATAGTTATAAACACTGAACACTGAAGTAGCTTCCACCCCTAAATAAGTAAGTAAACTTGATAAATACATGAAATAAGGGATAGTTAGACGGATAACCCGCACATAGAAGAGAGGAGCTCACGACGACGTTGCAGTTCGACTTGGATCATTTACAAAGTCACACTAACGAGAAAGAGAGAAGGATGGGGTATATATAGGTCAGCAGACAAGGGCGGGACAAGAGAGGCAATACTGGAGGTATTAGTAGTGGAGTCAGTCATATACTATAATAGAGGAGCACTGCAAGGGAGTTAGGAGCCTCTGTGGGCCCCTAACTTACGACCTGTGGATCATAAGCTCCTCTCTTCTATGTACGGGTTATTTGTGTATCGTTCCGGTCACGGTATTGTGCCTTTTCTCGTTATTTAATAAGGGATACTATTATTATCAAAATTATGTACTCTCAGGGGGCTCACACAAGCAATATGAGTACGATTCCCGTCTGGGAATACTGAGTAGCATGTATTGTGGTTAAGCTACGTGTAAGTAAATGCAGAGGAGAGGCCCAGTTACCTACTTATTTCTATACACTGAGGCCGTCTTGTAACGGGTATAAAGACCTCCACCAGACCCTATTTAGCAATAACCTTGGAAAGACTGAATAGGGTTAACAGGTAAACTCTCACTTAAACTGAACTAGGTGCTAGTAGAGTTACCGCCAACACACTTACAGCCTGTAAAAACACAGCAACAGACTTTTGACTTTTATGGTAACGAACAGATTCACAGATGTAAGCATTCTTGAAGGAAGACCTCGGAGTCACACCCAGCCGACACCCACACACGCCAGCTAGCCTGAAGGAAGACCTCGGAGTCACACCCAGCCGACACCCACACACGCCAGCTAGCCTGAAGGAAGACCTCGAAGTCACACCCAGCCGACACCCACATACGCCAGCTAGCCTGAAGGAAGACCTCGGAGTCACACCCAGCCGACACCCACACACGCCAGCTAGCCTGAAGGAACACCTCGGAGTCACACCCAGCCGACACCCACACACGCCATTTAGCCTGAAGGAAGACCTCGGAGTCACACCCAGCCGACACCCACACACGCCAGCTAGCCTGAAGGAAGACCTCGGAGTCACACCCAGCCGACACCCACACACGCCAGCTAGCCTGAAGGAAGACCTCGAAGTCACACCCAGCCGACACCCACATACGCCAGCTAGCCTGAAGGAAGACCTCGGAGTCACACCCAGCCGACACCCACACACGCCAGCTAGCCTGAAGGAACACCTCGGAGTCACACCCAGCCGACACCCACACACGCCATTTAGCCTGAAGGAAGACCTCGGAGTCACCCAGCCGACACCACACACAGCCAGCTAGCCTGAAGGAAGACCTCGGAGTCACACCCAGCCGACACCCACACACGCCAGCTAGCCTGAAGGAAGACCACGGAGTCACACCCAGCCGACACCCACACACGCCAGCTAGCCTGAAGGAAGACCTCGGAGTCACACCCAGCCGACACCCACACACGCCAGCTAGCCTGAAGGAAGACCTCGGAGTCACACCCAGCCGACACCCACACACGCCAGCTAGCCATCATTGGAACAAGACCCATGTCAGGACGCTGTGACTGACAAATAAACGTGTGAAAGCAACTTTAAGCCTCGGCATGATTACCTGGAGTTTACCTGGAGAGAGTTCCGGGGGTCAACGCCCCCGCGGCTCGGTCTTCTTAATAATTAAATTACGAAATGTAAACACACACTCAAACTTAGCCAGAAATAAACTTTTAATTTAATATACTCTTCCATCTGGTGCTGCCTAGTGAGAGTTGAGTACAACTGGTGCTGCCTGGAGAGAGTTGAGTACAACTGGTGCTGCTGGTGAGAGTTGAGTACAACTGGTGCTGCCTGGTGAGAGTTGAGTACAACTGGTGCTGCCTGGTGAGAGTTGAGTACAACTGGTGCTGCCTGGTGAGAGTTGAGTACAACTGGTGCTGCCTTGTGAGAGTTGAGTATAACTGGTGCTGCCTGGTGAGAGTTGAGTACAACTGGTGCTGCCTGGTGAGAGTTGAGTACAACTGGTGCTGCCTGGTGAGAGTTGAGTACAACTGGTGCTGCCTGGTGAGAGTTGAGTACAACTGGTGCTGCCTGATGAGAGTTGAGTACAACTGGTGCTGCCTGGTGAGAGTCGAGTACAACTGGTGCTGCCTTGTAAGAGTTGAGTACAACTGGTGCTGCCTGGTGAGAGTTGAGTACAACTGGTGCTGCCTGGTGAGAGTCGAGTACAACTGGTGCTGCCTGGTGAGAGTTGAGTACAACTGGTGCTGCCTGGTGAGAGTTGAGTACAACTGGTGCTGCCTGGAGTGAGTTGAGTACAATTGGTGCTGCCTGGAGAGAGTTGAGTACAATTGGTGCTGCCTGGAGAGAGTTGAGTACAACTGGTGCTGCCTGGTGAGAGTTGAGTATAACTGGTGCTGCCTGGTGAGAGTTGAGTACAACTGGTGCTGCCTGGTGAGAGTTGAGTACAACTGGTGCTGCCTGGTGAGAGTTGAGTACAACTGGTGCTGCCTGGTGAGAGTTGAGTACAACTGGTGCTGCCTGATGAGAGTTGAGTACAACTGGTGCTGCCTGGTGAGAGTTGAGTACAACTGGTGCTGCCTGGTGAGAGTTGAGTACAACTGGTGCTGCCTGGTGAGAGTTGAGTACAACTGGTGCTGCCTGGTGAGAGTTGAGTACAACTGGTGCTGCCTGGCGAGAGTTGAGTACAACTGGTGCTGCCTGGAGAGAGTTGAGTACAACTGGTGCTGCCTAGTGAGAGTTGAGTGCAACTGGTGCTGCCTGGTGAGAGTTGAGTACAACTGGTGCTGCCTGGTGAGAGTTGAGTACGACTTGTGCTGCCTGGAGAGAGTTGAGTACGACTGGTGCTGCCTGGAGAGAGTTGAGTACAACTGGTGCTGCCTGGTGAGAGTTGAGTACAACTGGTGCTGCCTGGAGTGAGTTGAGTACAATTGGTGCTGCCTGGAGAGAGTTGAGTACAATTGGTGCTGCCTGGAGAGAGTTGAGTACAACTGGTGCTGCCTGGAGAGAGTTGAGTACAACTGGTGCTGCCTGGAGAGAGTTGAGTACAACTGGAGCTGCCTGGAGAGGGTTGAGTGCAACTGGGGCTGCCTAGTGAGAGTTGAGTACAACTGGTGCTGCCTGGTGAGAGTTGAGTATAAGTGGTGCTGCCTGGTGAGAGTTGAGTACAACTGGGGCTGCCTGGTGAGAGTTGAGTACAACTGGTCCTACCTGGTGAAAGTTGAGTACAACTGGTGCTGCCTGGTGAGAGTTGAGTATAAGTGGTGCTGCCTGGTGAGAGTTGAGTACAACTGGGGCTGCCTGGTGAGAGTTGAGTACAACTGGTGCTGCCTAGTGAGAGTTGAGTACAACTGGTGCTGCCTGGTGAGAGTTGAGTACAACTGGGGCTGCTGGTGAGAGTTGAGTACAACTGGTGCTGCCTAGTGAGAGTTGAGTACAACTGGTGCTGCCTGGTGAGAGTTGAGTACAACTGGGGCTGCCTGGTGAGAGTTGAGTACAACTGGTGCTGCCTAGTGAGAGTTGAGTACAACTGGTGCTGCCTGGTGAGAGTTGAGTACAACTGGGGCTGCCTGGTGAGAGTTGAGTACAACTGGTGCTGCCTAGTGAGAGTTGAGTACAACTGGTGCTGCCTAGTGAGAGTTGAGTACAACTGGTGCTGCCTGGTGAGAGTTGAGTACAACTGGTGCTGCCTGGTGAGAGTTGAGTACAACTGGGGCTGCCTGGTGAGAGTTGAGTACAACTGGTGCTGCCTGGTGAGAGTTGAGTACAACTGGGGCTGCCTGGTGAGAGTTGAGTACAACTGGTGCTGTCTGGTGAGAGTTGAGTACAACTGGGGCTGCCTGGTGAGAGTTAAGTACAACTGGTGCTGCCTAGTGAGAGTTGAGTACAACTGGTGCTGCCTGGTGAGAGTTGAGTACAACTGGGGCTGCCTGGTGAGAGTTGAGTACAACTGGGGCTGCCTGGTGAGAGTTGAGTACAACTGGTGCTGCCTGGTGAGAGTTGAGTACAACTGGTGCTGCCTGGTGAGAGTTAAGTACAACTGGTGCTGCCTAGTGAGAGTTGAGTACAACTGGTGCTGCCTGGTGAGAGTTGAGTACAACTGGTGCTGCCTGGTGAGAGTTGAGTACAACTGGTGCTGCCTAGTGAGAGTTGAGTACAACTGGTGCTGCCTAGTGAGAGTAACCCGGCCTTGGCTCCCTGTCTTGGGAGTGTCTGACATCTGTGTCTACCATCTCCTCATCTTCTGGGACCAACTCTCCCTAAGCCTAGCCCCATTCCCCGCCCTCACGGAGCTCATAGGGTCTCTGGTCTGCTAGGTCTCTGGTCTGCCATCTTCCCCGCCCCAGGGGGGCTCGTGAGAATGGCAGTCCAAAGGCCTAGCCCCATTCCCCGCCCTCACGGGGCTCATAGGGAGAAGCTAGGTCTCTGGTCTGCCATCTTCCCCACCCCAGGGGGGCTAGTGAGAGTGGCAGTCTTGTGAGTTGCAGATGGCAGCAAGCTCTGGCACTGGCACCTTCTCCGCCCTAGGGCGGCAAGTGTGAATGATCTTGTTAAGGTCGAGTCCACATCACTGACGCACAGTGACGATTATATTAATATTACAAGTCGATCATTTACAGTTACGTTGTTATTACAAGTCGATCATTTACAATTCTCCGGAACAAAGTTGTTGAAACTACATCCTGGGTTGAGCCAACAACGTTACGGTTGAAATGAATGGTATAAAATACCGACACAATGGCAATATAAACACAAATGCAGTATAATGTGATCCTTTATTGACTACGTTTCGCCCACACAGTGGGCTTTTTCAAGTCACAAACAGAACTACCTGGGGTGGAAGGAACGCGAGTATTTATAGTCCGGCTGAGGTCAGGTGAAGAATGCTGCATCTGATGATGTACCGAGTGGGGTTATAGAGTCTAAAAACTTGGGTAGCTTGGAAAGGAGATTGGATAAGTTTGTGAGCAGACCTTCTACAGTGTTCTTATGTGAGATAGCGATGAAGAAGTTTCTTGGCAAGTGGTTCAGCTATGTTATAGAAGCCACTATTCTGGTTGAAGTTGTCGGATGTAGAAATAAGTGATGATTCCAGGATTCTTCGGTATTGAGTGTTGTCTTCTGTGGCGATAAGTCTTGAGTTTCTGTAGTTTATCAAGTGGTTGTGTGAATTACGGTGTTGTACGCAGGCATTCCTTGTATCGTCAGACCTGCTTGCGTATTGGTGTTCTGAAATACGTGTTTGGAGGTCCCTTGATGTTTCGCCCACGTAAAACTTGTTGCAGTCATTACAAGGGATTATGTATACCCCTGCAGAGGATGGAGGCTTGTCCTGCCTACTACATCCGACAACTTCAACCAGAATAGTGGCTTCTATAACATAGCTGAACCACTTGCAAAGAAACTTCTTCATCGCTATCCCACATAAGAACACCGTAGAAGGTCTGCTCACTAACTTATCCAATCTCCTTTCCAAGCTACCCAAGTTTTTAGACTCTATAACCCAACTCGGTACATCATCAGATGCAGCATTCTTCACCTGACCTCAGCCGGACTATAAATACTCGCGTTCCTTCCACCCCAGGTAGTTCTGTTTGTGACTTGAAAAAGCCCACTGTGTGGGCGAAACGTAGTCAATAAAGGATCACATTATACTGCATTTGTGTTTATATTGCCAACGTTACGGTTATAATTATGATAAATGTTATATATTATTCCTTTAAATAAATGTTTTGTGCACGAGGAGTTAAATTACCGGGAGTGAAACTGAAAGAGAGTCAAATTACCGGGAGTGAAACTGAAAGAGAGTCAAATTACCGGGAGTGAAACTGAAAGAGAGTCAAATTACCGGGAGTGAAACTGAAAGAGAGTCAAATTACTGGGAGTGAAACTGAAAGAGAGTCAAATTACTGGGAGTGAAACTGAAAGAGAGTCAATTACTGGGAGTGAAACTGAAAGAGAGTCAAAATTACCGGGAGTGAAACTGAAAGAGAGTCAAAATTACTGGAGTGAAACTGAAAGAGAGTCAAATTACTGGGAGTGAAACTGAAAGAGAGTCAAATTACCGGAAGTGAAACTGAAAGAGAGTCAAATTACCGGGAGTGAAACTGAAAGAGAGTCAAATTACCGGGAGTGAAACTGAAAGAGAGTCAAATTACCGGGGAGGGGAAACTGAAAGAGAGTCAAATTACCGGGAGTGAAACTGAAAGAGAGTCAAATTACCGGAGTGAAACTGAAAGAGAGTCAAATTACTGGGAGTGAAACTGAAAGAGAGTCAAATTACTGGGAGTGAAACTGAAAGAGAGTCAAATTACTGGGAGTGAAACTGAAAGAGAGTCAAATTACCGGAAGTGAAACTGAAAGAGAGTCAAATTACCGGGAGTGAAACTGAAAGAGAGTCAAATTACTGGGAGTGAAACTGAAAGAGAGTCAAATTACCGGAAGTGAAACTGAAAGAGAGTCAAATTACCGGGAGTGAAACTGAAAGTTAAATTACCGGGAGTGAAACTGAAAGTTAAATTACCGGGAGTGAAACTGAAAGTTAAATTACCGGGAGTGAAACTGAAAGTTAAATTACCGGGAGTGAAACTGAAAGTTAAATTACCGGGAGTGAAACTGAAAGAGAGTTAAATTACCGGGAGTGAAACTGAAAGTTAAATTACCGGGAGTGAAACTGAAAGTTAAATTACCGGGAGTGAAACTGAAAGAGAGTTAAATTACCGGGAGTGAAACTGAAAGTTAAATTACCGGGAGTGAAACTGAAAGAGAGTTAAATTACCGGGAGTGAAACTGAAAGAGAGTCAAATTACCGGGAGTGAAACTGAAAGTCAAATTACCGGGAGTGAAACTGAAAGAGAGTCAAATTACCGGAGTGAAACTGAAAGAGAGTCAAATTACTGGGAGTGAAACTGAAAGTCAAATTACCGGGAGTGAAACTGAAAGAGAGTCAAATTACCGGGAGTGAAACTGAAAGAGAGTCAAATTACTGGGAGTGAAACTGAAAGTCAAATTACCGGGAGTGAAACTGAAAGAGAGTCAAATTACCGGAAGTGAAACTGAAAGAGAGTCAAATTACCGGGAGTGAAACTGAAAGAGAGTCAAATTACCGGGAGGGGAAACTGAAAGAGAGTCAAATTACTGGGAGTGAAACTGAAAGAGAGTCAAATTACCGGGAGTGAAACTGAAAGAGAGTCAAATTACCGGGAGTGAAACTTAAAGAGAGTCAAATTACCGGGAGTGAAAATGAAAGAGAGTTAAATTACGGGGAGTGAAACTGAAGTTAAATTACCGGAGTGAAACTGAAAGAGAGTTAAATTACGGGAGTGAAACTGAAAGAGAGTCAAATTACCGGGAGTGAAACTGAAAGAGAGTTAAATTACCGGGAGTGAAACTGAAAGAGAGTCAAATTACCGGGAGTGAAACTGAAAGTCAAATTACCGGGAGTGAAACTGAAAGAGAGTCAAATTACCGGGAGTGAAACTGAAAGAGAGTCAAATTACCGGGAGTGAAACTGAAAGAGAGTCAAATTACCCGGGAGTGAAACTGAAAGAGAGTCAAATTACCGGGAGTGAAACTGAAAGAGAGTCAAATTACCGGGAGTGAAACTGAAAGAGAGTCAAATTACCGGGAGTGAAACTGAAAGAGAGTCAAATTACCGGGAGTGAAACTTAAAGAGAGTCAAATTACCGGGAGTGAAACTGAAAGAGAGTTAAATTACCGGGAGTGAAACTGAAAGTTAAATTACCGGGAGTGAAACTGAAAGAGAGTTAAATTACCGGGAGTGAAACTGAAAGAGAGTCAAATTTTCCGGGAGTGAAACTGAAAGAGAGTTAAATTACCGGGAGTGAAACTGAAAGAGAGTCAAATTACCGGGAGTGAAACTGAAAGTCAAATTACCGGGAGTGAAACTGAAAGAGAGTCAAATTACCGGGAGTGAAACTGAAAGTCAAATTACCGGGAGTGAAACTGAAAGTTAAATTACCGGGAGTGAAACTGAAAGTTAATTACCGGGAGTGAAACTGAAAGAGAGTTAAATTACCCGGGGGTGAAACTGAAAGTTAAATTACCGGGAGTGAAACTGAAAGTTAAATTACCGGGAGTGAAACTGAAAGAGAGTTAAATTACCGGGAGTGAAACTGAAAGTTAAATTACCGGGAGTGAAACTGAAAGAGAGTTAAATTACCGGGAGTGAAACTGAAAGTTAAATTACCGGGAGTGAAACTGAAAGAGAGTTAAATTACCGGGAGTGAAACTGAAAGAGAGTCAAATTACCGGGAGTGAAACTGAAAGTCAAATTACCGGGAGTGAAACTGAAAGAGAGTTAAATTACGGGAGTGAACTGAAAGAGAGTTAAATTTACCGGGAGTGAAACTGAAAGAGAGTTAAATTACCGGGAGTGAAACTGAAAGAGAGTCAAATTACCGGGAGTGAAACTGAAAGAGAGTCAAATTACCGGGAGTGAAACTGAAAGAGAGTTAAATTACCGGGAGTGAAACTGAAAGAGAGTCAAATTACCGGGAGTGAAACTGAAAGAGAGTCAAATTACCGGGAGTGAAACTGAAAGAGAGTTAAATTACCGGGAGTGAAACTGAAAGAGTTAAATTACCGGGAGTGAAACTGAAAGAGAGTCAAATTACCGGGAGTGAAGCTGAAAGAGTCAAATTACCGGGAGTGAAACTGAAAGAGAGTCAAATTACCGGTGTCAGTTAACAACAGAGGAATTACCGGTGACAAGTGAAGATTTTTCTTTTTTTGGAGGATGGAAGCATTGTGTAATGCGGAAAATATATTAATCCCTCGAGTATTTTAAATTGTAAAAGTTCTGATAACAGTAGTGGTAGAGATAATAGGGTTTGTAGAAGTCATAGCATTTGTTGTAGTAGTAGTAGCAATAGTAGTAGTTGTAGTGGTGGTGGTAGTAGTGGTAATAGTAGTAGTAGCAATAATAGTTGCAGAAGTAGCAACAGTAGTTGTAGTGGAGGTGGTAGTAGTAGCAGCAATTGTAGTAATAGTAGTAGTTGTAGTAGCAGAAGTAACATTAGTAGTAGTTACAGTAGTAGTTGTACAGGAGTGCAAGTAGTCGTACATGCAGTAATTGCTAAAGCAGTAGTCATTTTATAAATAGAAAATTTAGTAGTAGTAGTAGTAGTTCTTGCAGTAGTAGTAGTAGTAGTAGTAGTAGTTCTTGCAGTAGTAGTAGTAGTAGTAGTAGCAGTAGTAGTAGTAGTAGTAGTTCTTGCAGTAGTAGTAGTAGTAGTAGTAGTTCTTGCAGTAGTAGTAGTAGTAGTAGTCCTTGCAGTAGTAGTAGTAGTAGTTCTTGCAGTAGTAGTAGTAGTAGTAGTAGCAGTAGTAGTAGTAGTAGTAGTAGTAGTAGTTCTTGCAGTAGTAGTAGTAGTAGTAGTAGTAGTAGTAGTTCTTGCAGTAGTAGTAGTAGTAGTAGTAGTAGTTCTTGCAGTAGTAGTAGTAGTAGTAGTAGTAGTAGTAGTTCTTGCAGTAGTAGTAGTAGCAGTAGTAGTAGTAGTAGTAGTTCTTGCAGTAGTAGTGGTAGTAGTAGTAGTAGTAGTAGTAGTAGTTCTTGCAGTAGTAGTGGATGGTACCACTATGATCCCGCCTCCGTCTGCTTCACCTCACCTCACTACAGTATATAAGCCACGTCTACGGCCCTATGCTGTACATTCTACAAGATTGATGGACTGAACACATCGACTCCAGGCTGAGGGACTGATTACCTCATACTCCTCCTCTCCTTACTCCTTCCTCTTTGTATTGGACTGATGAAGCCACTGTGTGGCGAAACGTTTCCTGAATAAAGATTCCCATATGCTGCATAAGTGTCTCAATCTTCAAAATCTGTGTGCGTAGCACCGTTGCTCAGCCAATTTGTAAACAGAAATCTCCACTCCACACAAGCCTAGTGCGTATATTTCATGAGGCCAGTTTGATGTCAAGGTTTCTAAATAATAACAGAAAAAGGCACAATACCGTGACTGGAACAATACGCAAATAACCCGCACATAGAAGAGAGGAGCTTACGACGACGTTTCGGTCCGACTTGGACCATTTACAAAGTCACACTGTGACTTTGTAAATGGTCCAAGTCGGACCGAAAAGTCGTCATAAGCTCCTCTCTTCTATTACCTGGAGTTTACCTGGAGAGAGTTTCGGGGGTCAACGCCCCCGCGGCCCGGTCTGTGACCAGGCCTCCTGGTGGACCAGCCCCTGATCAACCAGGCTGTTGCTGCTGGCTGCACGCAAACCAACGTACGAGCCACAGCCCGGCTGATCAGGAACTGACTTTAGGTGCTTGTCCAGTGCCAGCTTGAAGACTGCCAGGGGTCTGTTGGTAATCCCCCTTATGTGTGCTGGGAGGCAGTTGAACAGTCTCGGGCCCCTGACACTCTGACACTTATTGTATGGTCTCTTAACGTGCTAGTGACACCCCTGCTTTTCATTGGGGGGATGGTGCATCGTCTGCCAAGTCTTTTGCTTTCGTAGTGAGTGATTTTCGTGTGCAAGTTCGGTATAGTCCCTCTAGGATTTTCCAGGTGTATATAATCATGTATCTCTCCCTCCTGCGTTCCAGGGAATACAGGTTTAGAAACCTCAAGCGCTCCCAGTAATTGAGGTGTTTTATCTCCGTTATGCGCGCCGTGAAAGTTCTCTGTACATTTTCTAGGTCGGCAATTTCACCTGCCTTGAAAGGTGCTGTTAGAGTGCAGCAAATTTCCAGCCTAGATAGAACAAGTGACCTGAAGAGTGTCATCATGGGCTTGGCCTCCCTAGTTTTGAAGGTTCTCATTATCCATCCTGTCATTTTTCTAGCAGATGCGATTGATACAATGTTATGGTCCTTGAAGGTGAGATCCTCCGACATAATCACTCCCAGGTCTTTGACGTTGGTGTTTCGCTTTATTTTGTGGCCAGAATTTGTTTTGTACTCTGATGAAGATTTAATTTCCTCATGTTTACATATCTGAGTAATTGAAATTTCTCATCGTTGAACTTCATATTGTTTTCCGCAGCCCACTGAAAGATTTGGTTGATGTCGCCTGGAGCCTTGCAGTGTCTGCAATGGAAGACACTGTCATGCAGATTCGGGTGTCATCTGCAAAGGAAGACACGGTGCTGTGGCTGACATCCTTGTCTATGTCGGATATGAGGATGAGGAACAAGATGGGAGCTAGTACTGTGCCTTGTGGAACAGAGCTTTTCACCGTAGCTGCCTCGGACTTTACTCTGTTGACGACTACTCTCTGTGTTCTGTTAGTGAGGAAATTATAGATCCATCGACCGACTTTTCCTGTTATTCCTTTAGCACGCATTTTGTGCGCTATTACGCCATGGTCACACTTGTCGAAGGCTTTTGCAAAGTCTGTATATATTACATTTGCTTTTCTTTTTGTCTTCTAGTGCATTTAGGACCTTGTCGTAGTGATCCAATAGTTGAGACAGACAGGAGCGACCTGTTCTAAACCCATGTTGCCCTGGGTTGTGCAACTGATGGGTTTCTAGATGGGTGGTGATCTTGCTTCTTAGGACCCTTTCAAAGATTTTTATGATATGGGATGTTAGTGCTATTGGTCTGTAGTTCTTTGCCGTTGCTTTACTGCCCCCTTTGTGGAGTGGGGCTATGTCTGTTGTTTTTAGTAACTGATGACGACCCCCGTGTCCATGCTCCCTCTCCATAGGATGGAAAAGGCTCGTGATAGGGGCTTCTTGCAGTTCTTGATGAACACAGAGTTCCATGAGTCTGGCCCTGGGGCAGAGTGCATGGGCATGTCATTTATCGCCTATTCGAAGTCATTTGGCTTAAGGATAACATCGGATAGGCTTGTGTTAATCAAATTTTGTGGCTCTCTCATAAAAAATTCATTTTGATCTTCGACTCTCAGTCTGGTTAGCGGCTTGCTAAAAACTGAGTCATATTGGGACTTGAGTAGCTCACTCATTTCCTTGCTGTCATCTGTGTAGGACCCATCTTGTTTAAGTAGGGGCCCAATACTGGACGTTGTTCTCGATTTTGATTTGGCATAGGAGAAGAAATACTTTGGGTTTCTTTCGATTTCATTTATGGCTTTTAGATCTTCCCGCGATTCCTGACTCCTAAAGGATTCTTTTAGCTTAAGTTCGATGCTTGCTATTTCTCTGACCAGTGTCTCCCTACGCATTTCAGATATATTGACCTCTTTTAGCCGCTCTGTTATTCTTTTCCGTCGCCTGTATGTGCGGGTTATTTGTGTATATTTCTATATAATATTAGGTTTGAAATATTTTGCAAGCTCTGTGTCAGAGTCCATTTAGCTCTGCTTAATTGCACGGTAGGCAGTTCAACCTACCATACTCCTTTTACAATATATTGCATGATAGGATAAAGATGCTAGTTCATCTCCAGTCAATCTCGACAAAATTTGACAGTAGTTTTGCTAACCCCCTTGTTCATAGCGGCAGCAGTAGTGAGTGTATCATGAATAAAGAGAACTTTGTGCTATACTCTCACCTAACTTGTCTATAAATAAGCAATAATTTAGCTATTTCAGTAGAAAAAAAATTTAGTGTTTACCCAAAAACCTTCCGTAATATATTTTCCTATATGTATTAATATATTCTGTAGCTTTCCACTTATTTCTTACTATTGTTAAGCCCTGTCTGATTGTCTTTATATTCCAGATAATCCAAGTTCTCTGCGGGGAGCGGCACCTGTATCATTTACTGGTGAAAATATATATGATGAGTGGGTGGAGATCCCACCTGCAGCCTCTGCGTCGCCTCACAAGGACAACGTCAACAACGTGACAACGAACACTTCTGGACAAGACTTAACCAATGGCCGTTTTTCTCCTCACAACAGTGAGAACGATATTTATGAAGTGATAACGGATATGGAAGAACAGCTAAAGTAATCTAATGGCTGTTTTTCCGGTAACAATAACGAGGCTTTTGTTTATGGAATAATGGTAAAGGTTACAGAACAACGGAAGTTGTCCAATGTCCATTCTTCTCCCTTCCCCACAGGACAGTGAACATGACAGCAAGTGAAGCTGTCAGTTACCCTTCCCTCCATAATGAGATCGGTGTTAATGACATAATGGTGATTATGGCAACAAGAACTGTTCATTTGCAAGTAACAGGGTGAGAAAAGCATACCAACAACAGTTCATCCACAGACAACGAGTTTTGAGACTCTCTGACCTCGGGTTCAAATCCCGCCCGTGGTATGGTTTGTTTACAATCGTGTCATTACGATTTCGTGAGTTACAACGTGTCTTACAGCTAGCACAGTCCCCCATGCAAAATATATCTTAAAAATTACACTTCTAAAGACTTGCAGTAAATTTGACACAACAGTTAGATATACCTTTTAAAATACAGAGCATTAAGTAGTAGCTACGAGTACCTTACATCAGGGACGACCACAAAATATTTTAAAATACCTGGAAACAGACTGGGAAAATAAAAATGTACTCTATGGGCCACTGACATGCAGTAAGACCGAGTTAATCTCCAGTACTTTCAACAATAATTTTGGTCAGGGAGTTGAGTGAATTGTGCCCACTTAAGACAATCCTCGAAATCTTACTGTATATTCATAAAATGTTGACACTTATGTAGTTCTGTATTACAGATGCAAAATAGACATATTAGACAGTTACCGTTGTATACCATTGTCGAATTCTGATCAGCTGTTCATTTTGAAACACTGCCATTTGGATTTAAGTAAATACTATCTGCGTTTTGTAGACCCATAAATTATATTCTAAACTTTGTTATGGAAGGATTTTCACTCGTTTATCTTGATAAGTTTCCAAGTTTTACCCCTACAAAACTAAAACAAGCTAACTAAAACATTTTGGTTTATTATAGTTGAGAAACACTTGAGTGATTTATCAGATTAACTGTATTGTATAAATGCGCAATAAATACAACTCATAGACCAACATGAATACATGTTTGTGACAGTGAAAAAACATCAAGTACTGGATCACAATCTATGCTCTGACAAACCCTTATCTAGACACTGCAGTAGTCTACAATATAACTAGGTGTCCCGTAGTTCGATCGGTAGCGCACTCAGCTCACACTCTGAGGTCCGGAGATCGAATCTCCGGACCTCAGAGTGTTTCCATAAGACAACTGCTGTCCCTGTCCACCCATCAATTTAAAATAGTGTTAGTGGACTGGTGTGGGTCACATCCTGGGTGTTAGTGGACTGGTGTGGGTCACATCCTGGGTGTTAGTGGACTGGTGTGGGTCACATCCTGGGTGTTAGTGGACTGGTATGGGTCACATCCTGGGTGTTAGTGGACTGGTGTGGGTCACATCCTGGGTGTTAGTGGACTGGTGTGGGTCACATCCTGGGTGTTAGTGGACTGGTGTTGGTCACATCCTGGGTGTTAGTGGACTGGTGTGGGTCACATCCTGGGTGTTAGTGGACTGGTGTTGGTCACATCCTGGGTGTTAGTGGACTGGTGTGGGTCACATCCTGGGTGTTAGTGGACTGGTGTGGGTCACATCCTGGGTGTTAGTGGACTGGTGTGGGTCACATCCTGGGTCACATCCTGGGTGTTAGTGGACTGGTGTGGGTCACATCCTGGGTGTTAGTGGACTGGTGTGGGTCACATCCTAGGGTTTAGTGGACTGGTATGGGTCACACCCTGGGTGTTAGTGGATGGTGTGGGTCACATCCTGGGTGTTAGTGGATGGTGTGGGTCACATCCTGGGTGTTAGTGGACTGGTGTGGGTCACATCCTGGGTGTTAGTGGACTGGTGTGGGTCACATCCTGGGTGTTAGTGGACTGGTGTGGGTCAAAATCCTGGGTGTTAGTGGACTGGTATGGGTCACATCCTGGGTGTTAGTGGACTGGTGTGGGTCACATCCTGGGTGTTAGTGGACTGGTGTGGGTCACATCCTGGGTGTTAGTGGACTGGTGTGGGTCACATCCTGGGTGTTAGGGGACTGGTGTGGGTCACATCCTGGGTGTTAGTGGACTGGTGTGGGTCACATCCTGGGACAAAACTGACCTAATTTGCGGGAAATGCTCAGCATAACAAGGGACTTTCTATATAGTAGTATGTCACTGATGTCAGCTATGGTCTGTATACCTTGTACATGTACTTGTATACCTTGTACATGTACTTGTAGAAATAAAGATATATATTATTATTATTATAATCAAAAAGAAGCGCTAAGCCACAAGGGATTTATTATTATTATTATTATTATTATTATTATATAACTATTGCTATTCATAACATAGCGAGACACAGACGCCGGGTGAATACTATTGGCATTGAAGTCGTTTGTGGGGCTGTTTTTCCCCATTCGGCACAGCTACTGTTACCGGCTATCATCAGGGACACGTATGGCATAGCGACTGAAGAGCTATACTGAGTAGCATTGAATGGGGCCTACAGAATCTTCGTAAAATTCCGTAACACCAGTGTTTTCGAGGATATCGTCATAGGATTTCAAGACGTCAACATGACAGTGAATCCGGCGGTAACGGTGACTACATGATGTATCTCGGTTTTTCTCATGGGTGAAAATTAGGAACGTGCCGTTCGAAGCAGACGAGGCGGATCTACGAGCTGTATTTGAGGAATACGGAACTGTACACCTGGCGACGATGGGTACATGCAAGGACGGATCATACGCAGGAATGCCTGAGGGTAGTTTCTCGCTAGAGGTGACGCTACGACACCCTCTACCTTATGTGCAACTGGAGGATTTCAGGACGCAAGAACTTGTCACATACGCAGGGCAACAACTGACATATAGATTGTGTGGCGCCTACGACCACATTGCAGTGAACTGTCCTCGTCGTCGGAACGTACAAGAGCCGGAGCAACACCAGGAATCATCAGGGAATCAAGGGGAGCCTGTGGAGGCATCTGCGATGGGGACAGCAGGTCACAAGGCGTGGAGTGTGGAGGCTGACGAAGAGTTGTCACAGGATGATGCATGCGCCACGCTGACGGGTGACCAGGAAACTACAGGGACGACACAGGTTCCCGTGAGTAAGGCGCCACTCGAGGACGCAGGGGATGTGAGGAACCCCATAGACTCCATGATTCATGACCTGCTGGGTTCCCCAAGAGCAGTTCTGTAGAGGGCCTTGTAAGTGCTTTGGAGTCAGCTCCGCCCACCGTGCAAGTGGTGGAGGATGTGTCGGGGTCCAGTATGGACGACGCCTTGCAGCATGAAACTGTAGAAGCGGAGGTGCATGATGCAGGCTTTCAAAAGATTGTGAGGAGGAGGACCACAGCGTCTCGGAAGAGGGCGGCTGCATCGTCGGACATAGACGGCGTGCTTGCACCTGCCCAACGTATAGGGAAGAAGGTTTGGGCTAATATCGATGAGCGGGGCCCTGGTGGACCCAGGGGTAAAAGTCCTGTTAAAGGAGGCCACAAAGGTCCGGCTGAGGGCCTTGGGAATGTCCGGAGGAAAGAGGATAGAGGTTCCACAGTGCATAAGGGTAAACCTCCAATTACAGTTTCAAGAGATTCACAATAAATGTTAATGGTTTAAGGAATGAAAGGAAGCGCGACTGGTTACAGAAATTTGTGGTACGATGTGGAGCGGATGTGGTTTTGGTACAGGAACATAATTATAAACCTGGATGTATGTTGGTGGTTGAGGGCTTTGTTGTCTATGCAGGCCATTCGTCACGTTTGAGAGGGGGTGCTGCAATTTTAATAAGGGAGACTAGCCCGTTTACTGTTCACCATTGGGAAGAGGGAAGGGAGGAGAGGATAGTTCGTGTGATGGGTCGTGAGGGAGGGTGAGAGTATCTTTGGTGTGTGTTTATGGTCCGGCGGAGAGAGACAGAGGGGTTAAAAATAACTTCGTTTGGGATCTACTGGTTTAACACTTACGATCGTTGCCGGCAGTTGTGGTGGTGGGAGGGGACTGGAACTGTGTGATTCTGTGCAGGGATGTGGAACCAAGATGGACGGGGTTTTGTTCAGGAATGTTGGGCGAACTGATAAAAGGAGTAGGGTTGGTAGATGTAGCAGGGGGTATGACGTGGAATGTCGAACACAAATTTGTATGGCAGGGATTTACCTGGAGTTTACCTGGAGAGAGTTCCGTGGGTCAACGCCCCGCGGCCCGGTCTGTGACCAGGCCTCCTTAGGTCAGTGTCCCAGGATGCGACCCACACCAGTCGACTAACACCCAGGTACCCATTTTACTGATGGGGAACATAGACAACAGGTGGAAAGAAACACGTCCAATGTTTCTACTCTGGCTGGGAATCGAACCCAGGCCCTCACCGTGTGAAGCGAGAGCGTTAACCACCAGGCCACCAGAGCCCTACGCAGCTCGGCTGGATAGAATCTATATTACTAAACCTGTGGTGATAACGATTGTCAGGGTTATGGATGTGGGGCTTTCGGATCATAGGGGCATCATGGTGACTTTGGATTGGGAGGGGTTACCACATACGTATAGGGGTTATTAGAAATTAAATGTACGACTCTTACGGGATGATGAGGGGGATTCTTATTTGTGAGGTTCTGGGGGGAATTGTGGGAGGGTGGGAGAGAGAAGGGTGATGTGTTGGCATGGTGGGACAGAGTTGCAAAGTCGAGGATACGGGAATTTTATATTCATCTGGAGCGTCGAGAAAGTCAAATGGCTTATGGACTTATTAGGTATATCGAAGGGCAATTACGGTATGCTATCAAGGGGGGGGGTGGAGGATATCCAGTGGAGGATATCGTAAGTTTGAAAGATAGACTCAGGGACCTACATAATGAAAGGTTTAACGCGGTGTGGGTAACGGGTGATTTGGAAGAGGTATTATGGGGTGATAGACCATCAGCACTTGTCCTGCATGGACAGACGCGACAGCGTATGGCAACGGAAATAGTTGCATGGCAGGATATGTGGAGGGACACGAATTGGTGTCAACTGAGGGGATGGGTGGGTATATGGATACTTGGGTTGCAGATTACATGGACAGTGTGGGTACAAGTGAGGAGGCTATACGGGAGATGGGGGAAAGCGTAGAGTGTGTGCTTACCGAGAGTGATAGGGCGTCGATGGGTGGGGCCATCACTGTGGAGATGTGGGAGGCTTTAATGGGTATGTGTCGAGGCAAGGTTCCTGGTATTGACGGTTTGCCCAGTGACTTATGTGCAACATTGGGGATTTTTTGGTAACCTTATTTAATATTATGAAGACACGGGGGGGGGGAGTTAGGGGCGTCACAGACAACGGCGATAGTGTTAGTCAGCCAACAATCAAGGATTATCGTATGATATCACTTATGTGTGGGGACTTTAAATTATTTGCGAAAATTTTAGGTAATTGCTTAAAGAAAGTCATCAATAGAGTAATTGTTACAGGCCAACTTGGCATTCTATGTATGAGGGACATGGGGTCATAAGACATTTTATTGGGAGTATGAGTGAGAATGGAAGGGGGTGTTAGTGATTGATTGGGAGGTGGCTTATGATAGTGTGGAGCATCAGGTGTTGCGGCACTTTATGAGATGGCAGGGTTTTGGAGAGGAAATTGTGCAATGGGTGTGGTTGTTATATAGGGACTCTGGAATGTGTGTGCAAGTCAATGGGAGGTTGGGAATGCGTGCGAGGTTGGCACGGGATTTGAGATGGGTGCCCTCTGTCTCAAATCCTGTTCGTGTTTGCAGAACCCTTTTTATAGGGCGGTGGAGAGATGTGTCCATGAGGGTATGTGGGAGAATAGAAGTGGTGGTCAACCGGGTATCATAGGATATGTCGATAACACAACGGTTCTAGTGAGAGGGAGGGAAGGGTTAAGGTGATTGGGGAGAATTGTGGATGTGTTCGGGGCAGCGACAGGTATGAAGGTGAATGTGGATAAGTCTAAACTTCTAGGTTTGGGTGGGTGGGGAGAGGGAGACGAGATGTGTGCAAGGGAAAGGTGGCGAGTAGTGGACAGACTCAAGATTTGTGGGATTGTGTATATGGCTAATGAGGTTATTGCCAGAGAAGAAAATTCCATGTGTGTTGTGAATAAGGTGCTGGGACGCTTGAATTGGTTGAGAACGCCTCACCTTTCTTTACATCAGAGGATCATTGTGGTGAATGCGCTTTTGTATGGCAAAATTTGGCATGTTGCTGCGGTGTACCCGTTGGTTTCAGGCTATTAGGTAAAGTTTTTAAATATATATGGGGTTTGGGGTGTGACTGGTTAAGGAGGGAGGTAGTAACACTTCCAGTAGCCAAGGGCGGGCTGGGTTTAGTTTCCCTGGGAAATAGGTTAAAGCGAGTTTATATCAAGCATGAGTTCAGGTGAGAGTATGGGGAAGGGGTGGGGGGGGGGCTGTGTGAAATGAGAGAAAATATACAGAGGTGGTGGAGGGGGAAGGATCTACGAGACTGTGAAGCTATTTTGCAGATATTTTTGCAGACCCGTGCAACAACAAAATGAGGGTCGTGTCAGTAGAAAGGAGGGTTTGGCCTCAGACAACAGTCCCTGTGGAGGGACAGTCCCTGTGGAGCGTGGTACAGCATTTGGCGGCATTTGAAGAGATTGCACTTACGTTCACGTATGAGGGAAGTGATGTTCCGATTCTTACACGGCATCCTACTATCAGGGATGATCTTAAAGAACAGACGAATTCGAGAGAGTGGCGCGTGTTCCTATTGTGAGGAGGAAGAGACTGCATTCCATGTCGTTTATTTCTGTAAGCGTTTAGGAGTCGGGAGGGAATGGTTGGGGAAAGTGTTTCGACAGGTGGGAGGGGGTGGATTGTTAGTTCTAAGGGCTTTAAGTTTAGATCTGGGCAGGGTGGAGAACAGGGTTCAATGGGCGTTGGCTTACGTAATTGTTGATTTTGTTTACATGTCATGGACGTCGCGAGAAAGGACGGTACGAGAAAGACTAGGGGCATTAGCAGCAACGTTTATAAAACTAAGTGTAGCAATAAAGGGATGTACGGAGGTAGGTGGGAGCGAGATTTTTCAGAAATTTACAGTTCTTTTACATTGGGGGATTTGTGGCGACTGTAGTTTCAGGGGTAGAAACGGGCTCGTCTCGCAGAGGACATGACTTTTGGAGTGTGTGGTGTATGCTTGACGAGGACGAGTTTTAATCGCTCATGAGTGGAAATGGGGGAGGGGTGTAAGGTGTGATTTCGAGAGTATTACTCTCAGCGGAGATTATATGGTGAAAGTAGAGGCAGGAACGAACCTTGATGCCATTCAGCATAGTTTCCTGTTGTGTAAGGTGTAGCATACCAGGTAATGTACTTTGAGGCATCTCAGTTTAGGGTACCAAGACGTAATGTTGGATCTGGCTTTACGTATTTCATGTATTCCTGTGTTATACCCACCATGTAACGTTTATAGTTTGTTGTGTTAAGTCGCACATTGTGTTGTCTTTGGTGTGACCTGTGAGGAAGTCACTACATATACTGTAATGGATTACTTTATTCCCATATGAACTTTAAGATTACCTTATAAGCAGTAATGTTATTGATTGTGGTGTGGCAAACCCTCATGTGTATTGCCTTGATACATGCAGGTATGGCCCCTAGAGTTGGGGTATGGGTGTGTGTGCCGGGGTTGTGTTGGAAGGGGAAGAGAAGAAGTGGGTGATGTTACAGCGTGTGTGCTTTTATGTATCTAACATGTACTATGTCGAAACATATATTGTCGAAACATATATTTCCATAGGCATTCATTGCGTGGATAGTACAGACATTGTTAATTTTGTATCACTTGACCTCGGTTATTTTGCATATATGTTACTGTTCCATGTATCTAATGTGCTCCTATGTTTTTTTTTCTAACCATGTGAATTATATGATTTGTTGAGCGAAGTCAACTATTGTATTGTGTTTGGTGGGACTTTTCAGAAGTTCTACAGGGATTATCATTATTAGAAAAGTGATGCTTCCGACTACCTTTCAGGTTAGCTATGTTTTGTTTGTAGTTTGACACGTTTTAACAATATTCCTTGAGTGGACTGTATGGGCAAGTGTCCCTTATTTATTTTCTGTACTTGTTATTGTTGCTTGTATGTTTCTGGATTTTGTACCTGAGATTTTCAATAAAATATATAAAAATATATAAATATATAAAATATATAAAATATATAAAAAAATACTATAATAATTTAGGCACTTAATTGTTCAGTATTTTTGGTTTTCAAGCACAGATGGAATAAAATCATATAAAAAATGGAACAGCTAATGGGAAAAAAGCTAATGGAACAAGCTAATGGAACAGCTAATGGAAAAAATGTTGATTGATTGACATAAGGTAATTGACATAAGGTAATTGACATAAAGTAATTGACATAAGGTAATTGACATAAGGTAATTGACATAAGGTAATTGACATAAGGTAATTGACATAAGGTAATTGACATAAGGAATTGACATTAGGTAATTGACATAAGGGAATTGACATAAGGTAATTGACATAAGGTAATTGACATAAGGTAATTGACATAAGGTAATTGACATAAGGTAATTGACATAAAGTAATTGGCATAAGGTAATTGACAAAAGGTAATTGGCATAAGGTAATTGACATAAGGTTTAAATTTACATAAGGTAATTGACATAAGGTAATTGACATAGGTAATGACATAAGGTAATTGACATTAAGGTTTTGACATAAGGTAAATTTACATAAGGTAATTGACATAAGGTAATTGACATAAGGTAATTGACATAAGGTAATTGACATAAGGTAATTGACATAAGGTAATTGGCATAAGGTAATTGACATAAGGTAATTGGCATAAGGTAATTGACATAAGGTAATTGGCATAAGGTAATTGACATAAGGTAATTGATATAAGGTAATTGACATAAGGTTTAAATTGGGAATAAGGTAATTGACAAAAGGGAAAATTACATTAAAATCTTTTTCCTACAGGATGTGAAAAAAGAAAATATCGTACGGGTAACAAGTAGGGAATGTTCCCTTGTTTTTAAAAAACTAATATTTATTCTCCTATTTTTGTTCCAGATTAAATTTTTTTCTAGTAAAATTGGGGTCCTTTAAAAATAGTGGAATAAGAAAATATTTAAATTTCCCCCCAAGGGTTGCCCCCAAATAACCTTTTTTTGGGGTAAATTAAATACCATAGGGGAAAGGGGTGAGCGCACCCTGGGAAAAAAATTGCCCTAATTTCCCCGAAATTTTCGGGCCTAACAAGGGGTTTTTCCCCTGTAGTATTTATGTTACAATTTTAAAGTTTTGGGTCTGTATCCCTTTGAAAAATGTATTTTGTAGAAAAAAAGATATCATTATATTATTATCCCCCTTTTTAAATTAACAAAATCGGCCGCCCTCCCACCAAGGCTGGGGGCCCCGAAAAAAAAAACTTTTCACCATCATTCACCCCCATCACTGTCTTGCCCAGAAGGGTGCTTTAAAAAACTAATTTTTTTAAAAAACTGCCAAAAAAAATTAACACCCCTCCTTCAGAGTGCAGGCACTTTTATTTTTCCCATCTCCAGGACTCAAGCCCGGGCCCCTCCCGGGTTTTTCCCTGTACCCCTTCAAAAATTGTTACCTTGCTTACCCCTTTCCAAACAGCACGTCAAGTTCAAAAACTTTTTGTCTCCACTGGCTCCTAACACACTCACCCCCACGCTTGCTGGAACCCAAAGCTCCTCGCACAAAAAACCCCCCCCTTTAAACCTCCTCCCCCCCCCAAATTCCCTAGGCCGACCTCTACCCCCGCCTTCGCCCCATTACAAAAATTTAAAAAAACACTCTCCGGGGTCTTTCTATTTGGTTCCTTTTCGTCTTTTTAAATTGGGGAAAAAAAACCCCAGTTTTTTGTGTCCAAAGGGGCTGGGGTTTTCCCCAGGAAACTTGTAAAAGATTTTTTTAGATAGAAGTGAAGGGAGAAAAGTAGCCTTTTATGCCCAAAAAAACCAAAATTTCCCTTTTACAGCAACAGATAAATCGACACAAATAGTCCCCCTAAAAAAATAAAAAGGAAAACAAAAAAACCCCGATTTAAAAACCCAAACCCCCCCCACACAGGGGCCTAACCCAACCCCCTTTCCCCCACCCCTTTGCACTACTCCCCACAGAAATGGTGCTGGCCCCGGGGGCCTCAGCCCCACCCTTAGTACCGGGTCCCAAAATTCCCGCTGGGGAAACTCTCCCAACAGTCCCACAAAACCCTTAAATATACAACCACATTGCAGAAAAACCGTCCTAGGATACTTTTCCAGATGTATTTGGAGGAGTCTTCTTCGGGGGAAATTTGTATTCCCCCAAAAGGGAGGAGGGAGGGGCCCGGTTTTGGGGTACGGGGGTTATAGTGCTGCCCAAAAAAAACCCTCCCAAAAATTTCAAAAAACTCACCAAAAAATAATTCCAAAACAACCCCAAAACCGAAATTGAAAATTCTATTTTGGGGGGATCTGTAAGAAGGGGAATACGGGGAAAAAAAAAAATGTGACATAAAATTTTTGAGCATTCCAGAAATGTAGTGACGCCCTGCCCAAAAGGGAGTGTGTCGTTCCCCTTTTGTAAATTCTTCCCACCCGAAATGTTCCCAACCCCCTTCTTTCCCCCCCAAAAACCCGTGCTACAACACCAGCGGGCCCCTGAAAACCCAAATCTAAGAGTTACCAAGAGGTACAGACCTCAAGAAAAAAAAAGAATTTTACGACAACCCAACCCAAGGGGTTTTTTTAGTGGCGGGCAACAAAAAAAAGGGAATTTTAAAAAAAAAATAAAAAAATTTACCATCTGGGAGCATTTTGGACGGGAAAGGCCCACACCCCAAAAGGGCCCCCCCCATGGCCCTCCAGAACCCACCACTACTGTTTCCAGTAAAAAAAATTTCCCCCAACAAGCAAAAAAATGAAAACCCGTTTATTTTTTGCTAATTTATAAGGCCTTAACCCATCCACCAACACCAAAATCCCTTTTAAATCAGTGGATTTCTAAAAGGAGTCAAATGCATTTGGTTTTACAGCCTTCCCCAAAAACCCAAAAAAAAGAAAAATTTTGGGAAAAGAAAAAAAGGATAAATAGGAACAACTTTTTTGTTTGTGACAGAATAAGAAAGTTTATTCATTTAACACAGAACATTTTAAAATAGTTTTAATCTCATAGCACATATGTTTTAAAGGGAACCCGGCAAACCCCCAAAAAAGCCCTTTTGATTTAAATTTCCCAAATTGGGGAATTGGAAAACAGGGGGGGGTTGGGCCTATTGTAAATGTTTTCACTCCCCTTTCACAGAAAATGCGAAAAACAACAAAATGATTTTTGGAATTTTCAAAGCCCTAAAGATCGAAAAACCCAAAACCCAATCTTTCTGAACAAAAACAAATAATGTTGAAGTTCTAGCACAAAAGATCGAAAACCCAAAAAACCCAATCTTTCTAAACCCACAAAAAAATGATTTTTGAAGTTCTAGCACTAAAGATCGAAAACCCCAAAACCCAATCACTGAACACAAAAATTTGATTTTGAAGTTCTAGCAAAAATGATGGGAAAACCCAAAAACCCCAATCTTTTGAACAAAAAAAAGGATGTTGAATTTCCTAGCACTAAAGATCAAAAACCAAAAACCCAAAAACATCTGAACACAAAAATGATGTTAAAGTTCTAGAAACTAAAGACGAAAACCAAAACCCAATCACCCTAAACACAACAAAATGATGTTGAATTTCTAGCACTAAAAGATAAAAGCCACCTGATGTAACCTCAACATTTCAAAAAAGATATTTTGAAATAAAAATTGCTGTAGGGAAAAAGGCCTTCCATTTCCATCCTCAAACGTTTTTCTCCCTTAAAATGTTTTTCAATCTAAGGCTAAAAAAGGGAAGAATGGGGGGAAATTTAAATGTAAATAGCGAAAAAAAATTTCCCTGGAGGCACGAAAAATGAAAGGTAAAACCCGGGGGCCGGGAAAGCTTTTGTTTTCAAACCCCCTGCAACCACAAATAGGTGATTACCGAGCTACTAAATCTTTTTAAATAAACAAAAACCAAAGTAGCGATAGTTGAGCCAACAAGACTGGAAAACAACTTTACTTCTTTCCCCGAATTTAAAGAGGACCTGGGAAGAGCCCTCAAAAAACAACTAATTCCCCCATGACATTTTTTTCCCGGGTCAACGTTTTTGCTGAGGTTTGTTTAGCTGGGTTTTTGCTCAGTCGTGACACCTGGGGGGGGAGCTTTTGATACATCAACAAAAAAATGGGGACGGGTTTTTCACCCGGGGAGTTTTTTACTGTTTGTTTGAAACCCCAATAAGGGGCACAATCACCAGCGCCATCGATTATCGTGTTAGTGCCAGCGATCATTTTTGTGATTTCATAAGGCATCCCCCGAAAATCCCTGTGGGGCATCGCCTTGAAAAGGCTTTTTCCCGGGGGTTTTCTTTTTTTTTTTTTTAAGTTTTTTGTGAAAGCCAATAAGAGCAGAATTTTTTCAAAAAACCCTTCCAGGATGTTTTGCAAGAAGTCACCCCACAGTTCACTGTCCGTTTTCCCCCCGACGTTTTCCCCGATTACTATACGTGGGTAAGTGGTGAAACGGGGCCTTTTGGGAAAACAATTTAAGTCGGGCCCTATGCGACGCTTTTTGGGAAAATTAGGGAAGGGCTACCCCGGTTTTTAAAGGGCGATGGTCCCGGGCGGCCTCTAATTTCGGGTCTTTTAAGAGGGGTCCTTCCTTTGAAAAATGCCCTACGCCCGCCAAATTTCCCTTTGTACGGACACCTGGAATTTATTTTCGTTCCCCGGTTCGTTAAAGTATCCTAGACAGAGAAAGAACCTGGGCCCCCCTCTGTGGCAAATTTGGGGTCACATCGCGGCACAATGTTTTTCAGCCCCCACCCCCCCCCCTCGGGTGCTTGGTGACGGAAAAGAGAAAAAGGGGGTGGGGGTCCCCCAAGGAAAGCCCCTTTGGCAAAGTTAAGGGGTGTAACTAAATTTAAAGATAATGGTTTGAAAAAATCTCAGAAAACGTTGGGGAGGTACGTGGTGGGTTTAATCCCCTTTTCAGTTTGGGTGTGTTTTTTTTTAAAAACATAACAAAAAAAAATAGCAAGTTTTTTTTTGAGATAGATGGTTTTTATGTTTATTTAAAAAGACTCACTCGAGACGCTGAAAGGGGGGGAGTGGCTGTGTTAAAAAATTTAAAAGGGGACCCCGCCCGTTTGTGATGAAACATTGGGGGGAAAGGGGGGGGGGGGGGGCGGGGGGTGAAAGTCATGGGAGATTGGGGGAATAGAAAGGGGGTTTGGTTTTGAGGAGTATATGGGGGGCCCGGGCCCAAATGAAAGTTTAATTTTTAAAAATACTTTTTTTAGAGATGGGTTTTAGTGCACTATTTGAGGTCCCTTTCCCGGGTATTACAGTCTCCGGGGGGTTTACGGAACTGTTGTTTGGGGCGCCGTTTTAAAAACGTTTGAGCCCCCAAAGGGGGGGGGGTTTTTGTTTCGCTTTTTTTGGGGGGATTTGTTTTTTGGGGTGGGGTTGGTGGATGTAAGTGGAAAAACCCTTGGGGGGTTGAACCCTACCCAAAGTGCATAGGGGCTAAGCGGCACGCTTTTTTTAGGGTGTATGGCTCGGGGGTCGTAATCAATATGTGTTTGTTTTAAAAAACGTTTAAATTTTTCCGATAATCGTGGGTTCTTGTGGAGCTTGACTGGGGGGGGTCTCCCGAACCGTTTTAAAATTTGGTTTTTGGAAAATTTTAAAAACGCGAAATGCTACAAAGTGCAGATGATAGGGGGACTATTCACGGACTTATGGGCGTCTATGGGGGTAAATCCGGGGAAAGGGTGGGGGTTGAGTGCAAAAAATGGGATGGGTTGTAAAGCCTCGGGAAATTTAAAGGGTTTTATGGCCCTCAGGGGAAGGAGGGCCCCCTTTGGGGTATGGTTTTTGGGGGTACCTGGAAAAGGGGTTTTTTAACCCGGGATTGTTTTTGTGGAGGGGGGGAAAAGGGGTCCCGGAATTTAACCCCGTGGACGAGATTTTACGTTTTTAAAGGAAAAAAATCCTGGTACTGAAAAAAAAAGGTTTTTTGATGGGGCGCATTTTTTTCGAGTGGGGGGGAGGGGCGTTTGGGGGGGGAAAAAGCCCTCCTACTTGTTTTTACGTAGTTCCCGGCAAAAGACCCAAAAGGGGACCCGAAAATTTTTGAGTTTAAATGGGTGCAGGATGGGGGGTTGACGGGGTTAAATGGGGTCAGGTTTTAACAAACCCGAAAAAAATAAGTTTTTTAAGTCGATACATGGTGGGAGCTCCCAAAAGCGAATAAAATAAGTTAGGAGCATTTCATACAAGAATTGGGGCGGGGGGTACCTTGAGTTTGGAATGTTTTTGATCGCTTTCCCCCATGGGGGCCCCTGGCGGGGGGTTTTGGGGGGGAAGGTTTTTTGGAGGTTTTTTTGCAGGGAATTACAAAGGGGGGGGGGCCAGGCACTGACAAGCAACCCTGGGAATTTTTTTTTTCCAACATTGGGGGGTAATTTTTTCCCCGACTTTTTTTTGTTCCCTTTACTTTAATGCGATGAAGGAGGGGGGGGGGGGTTTTTTGGTGGGGTCTCAGCGTTTCGGCGGTTTTTTTTTATTTTTGTGGTTTGTTTTGGAAAAATTTGACATACCCTTTTTGCATTAAGGACATCCCCCCATATCGTTAATGTGTAGTTGACTATAAAATGTATTCCAAAAAAATTTTTATAAATAGGGGTTAAGAAAGTGTTTGATGAGGAAACCATAAGGGCCCATTTTTGGGGGCCAGGGGGAGGCGATGTTTTGTGGTCCCGGGGGGTTAACAAAGGGGGTTTTGTCGAGGGAAAGCGGGAAAGAGGGGCGGGGGTGGTGTTTTGGCCTTTAACGGCAAGCGCTTTTTTATAGTTTTGGAAAGGGGGGGTAAATGGTTTGGAAAATTTTTCCCTGAGATGGCAGGGTTTTTGGGAAAGGGTCGCCCAAGGGGGGCCCCTTCATTTTAAAAATGGTGCTGGTTTTAAAAATAAAAAATTAAAAGGGAAGTTAGGGGGGCTTTGTCCCCTTTAACAGGGGCATTCGACAGGGATTCCCCCCGTCCCCAAGTGCTTTTGCATGTAAAGCAGGGGCCCCTTTTTTGGGCCTTTCCCTGGGGGGGGGAGTAGGGCCCTCGTGGGGTTTTGAGTAGTGGGCGAAAGGGCCCCTTTTTTTATGGGAATGATACTACTGTGCTATTATGTACGAGGGAAACCAAATTTGGGGTTTTTTTTTGGAGGGCTTGTTGATGTATTTGGGTTTTAAGGGTACAGGGGTGTGTGTTTTAAAATTTAGAAAAAAACGAAAATTTTTGGGTTGGGGGGGTGGGGGGGGGTGGGGTGGGTTCCCGAGAAGGGGAACGGGTTGGGGTTTATGTATGTGGTTAAAATTTAGTATATTTCGGGGAAATTTTTATCAGAAAGAGGGGATGTAACTGGGGGGGGGGGTACACCCCCTTTTTGAGGGGTTTAAAAAGTTTATGGCCGCAACATTTTTAAACCCGGCCAAACCCAAAGGGGGGCGTCATTTAATTTTCCCCCTCTTTATAGCAAAAGTATGGCATGGTGCTGCTACTGTATACTTGATGCCAGGGGATGGCAAACTTCTTATGACAGTAGAGTTTATAGATTGTGTTGTGGGGCTCCGGTGTTGTGATGGCTCAGAAAGAGCGGTAAGTAGAGACACCAATGCGGCAGGGAGGGTTAGGGTCATCATTCCTCTAGAGGCTCGTGAGTCATAGCGTGTGTACGTTGTTGCGTCGTTTGCTCAGACTGGGTGGGATAAGAAATAAAGGGTACATAAGAATGTTGGAACACTGCAGAAGGCCTACTGGCCCATACGAGGCAGGGTCCTTTAAAAAACGCACATCTACCTAAAGCTACTCAAGAAAAACTCCCGCACCCCACAAACCACCACAAACCCAGCCACTTCCCACTCATATATTTGGTCCAGTCTCTTCTTAAACGCTACCCAACAGGTCCTAGCCTCTAATCAACCCCACTGGGTGAAGACTGTTCACGCATCTACCATCTTGTTTGAAAACCAGTACTTACCTTATGTCCTTTCTAATCTAAATTTATCCAACTTAAATCCATTTATTCTGGTTCTTACTGGTTCGACCAACCATCAGTTTCTTAATGTGTTCCGCTTGTTTATGCCGTCATCCACTTATACCTTCAATGATATCTCTCCCTCATTCGCTACGCATCTCCAGAGAGTGGAGATTTAAGGCTTTAAGTCTATCTTCATACGGGAGGTTCCTTACACCGTAAATCTTTTTAGTCATTCTTCGCTGTTTGTTTGTTCTATTGAGTCTATGTCCATCCATGTAGTTATGGGGACAAATTGGCAGCATAATCTAAAATGACGGCCTTCTTAGGTGATGTATAGAGCTGTAAAATTAACTTTTGGAATTCTGTTACTATATATTCTTGAGATAAATCCAAGTTATCTGGTGGCCTTGTTGCGCACACTGAGGCACTGCTTGTCTTGGCATTTAGATTTCTGCTTTAAACATGACTCTCCAGTCTTTCACATTCCTGTATGACCAGCTTACTTCACTAAGATTATAGCTTCGAGGGTTTATTTTCATCCAAGGCTAGTACCTTACACTTATCCACATTAAACTTCATCTGCCATTTCTCAGACCAAGACATTAATTTGTTCAAATCGTCTAGGAAGTTCATTGATATCCTCCTCAAGATGTGAATTATCTATCGGCCTTATATTTGTATCATTCAGCAACTTATCTCATTGTCACTAGTTAATCCTCATCAAAGGTCCATTATATGTAACTTATCAGAGAACAGAGTGGGTCCTAAAACTGATTCCTGTGGAACGCCACTAGTACTGACTAATCCCCATTCAGATTTCACTCCATTAATTGGTAAACTCTTGCTTTCTATTGGGAATGCCATGCCTCAATCCATGCTAGAAAACTCTTTTACCTCCTATACATGAGCTGCCTCTTTTATTAGGGGAGTCGTCTTGTGAGGTACTCTGTCTCGAAGCTTTACTGTAAAATCAATAATACAATATTATCATATTCTTATTCACTGTACTACTGCCTTAAATGTTCTTTTGAGAACGTCAGTAAGTTTGTCAGGCGAGGAACGACTCTAGTGAATCCATGCTGAGATTTTTCATTTATCAAGTTTTATAGCTCTTCAAGGTGCTTTGATAATGTCTGTTATAATTGTGTTTTAAATAACTTGCCCACTTAGTTGTCAGGCTTATTGGACGGTAGATGAAAGGTAGTGGAATTATCCCCCTGATTTGAATATAGAACCACATTAGCTATTCTTCACATCTCTGGCACAACATGGTAAGGATGGAACGCATTGAATAACACTCGTTAATGGGCTCTCGACTCAAGCTCCATCTTGCATTCCTTAAGTACCCATGAAACAACTATAGAGGGTTCCCGGGGACTTTTTTTGTTTCAGTTTGTCTTTCTGTTAATAACCATGTACCTTCGTGACAGTAATATTAGAATTGAACTTAAATTCATCAGGAACTAAATAATTGTTAAGTACTGGAAATTCATTATACAATCTTTCCTGTGGGTAAAAATGAAAAAATAGTCATTAAATATGGAACAAATTTCAGTTCATTATCCGTCAGTGTCCATTCACCAGATTCAGAGGTCCCCATGTTACTTTTTTCTTCACCTTCGTCCTATAACAACTTGAAAGAACTCCTTTGGATTTAGTATTTATTCATTAGCGACTCTCTAGTTTCATAGTCACGTTTAGCTTTTTCTAATCGCCTTTTTTACTTCTCTTTTAAGTGAACATATTGGTCAGTACAAGGATTAACCATTTCCTTCTTCTGATGCGCCTATAAATTCCCCTTTTCTCCCCTAATAGATGCTTTAACCTCCTGTTAACCATTTGGGATCGTTATTATTAGAACCTTATTGTCTCTGGGGTATTGGTATGTACTCTGGCACTGTGTGTTCATTATTAGAAAAACAATCATAAATAAGCAGATCCCTTCATATTCCATAAGTATGATTTATCGTCAATAAAAATCATTTTAGCTAGAATAACCCCAATCAAGATAGTCAGATGTTACCCTAAGTACATTATAATCGGCAAGAACGAAAATCGGGGGGATTTTTACTGTATTACAATTATTCTTGCATTACCAATTAATGCTTAAGGTGATGGCATATTTCGTGATCACTATGCGCCTAGCTCTTCAAGTGATCTCCAGATTATTCTCTTAGTGTTTCTTATTTGAAGACTAGGATCTGTAGCAAATATATTACCCTGGTTGGTTCTGTTATCAATCTGTTTCAAGAAACAGTCCTGAACTGTTCAATGAGTTATTGGACTCTAGATTATGTCAAAGATTTCCGTCAATTTGGCTAAAGTGAAAATCCTACTTATGACTACGTTACTTGTGTCCAGGATGCCCTAAGCATATTCGTCCAAGAAGTTCCTCTATCGATTGATCCCAAGCCTGGAGGTCAGGTATATTTCATACACCATAGAACTTAGTTTTATTGACCCTCCACGAACTCTACCCAACAGACTACGGTTACCTGTACATCTATTTTTATACCTTTTTTATGCAACAATTAATATTTTCTCGAACATACAATGCAACTCCTCCCCCTTCCATTACATCTATCCACATTGAATAACTTAAATCCTGAAATTAACACTCAGCAGTCATATCCCGACTCTTTATAATCTTACCACGTTTCAGTTAATGCAATGATATCAAAGTTCCCAGCACATGCTACCAAACGTAGTTCATTAATTTTATTTCTTGCACTTCTACTGTTAGCATAAAATACCATCATATGTTTTTTCTTCTGCACATTTTTCCTATTCATCTTTGTTTTTACACAATTTTGAAATTATCATTACCCAGAGTTACTCCATGACAGTTACTATTAAGATTCTTAATATCAGAGCATAAGTCATATTATCCATACTCATTATTAATCATTTCTAAACCCATACCTCTAACTAATCCTAGTTTAAAGTCCTAACAACCCCTCAGACTGATAGGTTAGCAAGAAAACCCACACCTGCCCTGGATAAGTGAACCCATCCCTGGCATACTGTCATTTCGGCCATAGAAGTTGTCCAGTTGTCAATGAATGGTACTGCATTATCCTTACAGTGCTTATCCAGCCAACAATTAATACCAATTGCTCTGGAAACCTTCATTACCAACACCTCTTCTTGGCAAAATGCCACATATAACAGGGCGCCCCCCCTTTTTCTAATCATGTCTATAGCTGTCCTGAACTTTCTAACTAAATCCTCACTTCTATGCTTGCCTACATCATTGCTCCAGCACTGAGGCAAATAATAGGATTGATCCCATTACCGTTCATGATGTTGTCAAGCCGGCTAAACAATGTCCTCCATCCCAGCCCAGGAAAGCATACCCTTTGTCTCCTACTCTGTCCTTCAAGCAGAATGCCTATCCATGTATCTAACCTGGCTATCCCCAACAACAACATATTCTTACCTTCCTTGTCGTTCGTCGTGACGATCCCAGTAGAGACTCACTTGTGGGAAAGCACCGAGAATGCTTTGGGGGTTTTCCCGGGGAGTTTCCACAGCATCTCTTTTTCTTCATCGTTTTGGCTTTCCCATTTTTTTTTTCTTTTTTGATCGTCAATTCGTGCCCCTGCTGTCCGCCACTGACCCGACCCCTTTCCCTTGACCTGAGGGCCCAAAACAGGAGGCTATACAAAATTCCTTTTTTTTCCTCGGTAAATCCCCCGTTCCATTTCTTTTCCCTTCCCAATTTTTCCCCTTTTTTTTAAAAATTGTTTGGTAAGTTCCCGGATGGAGGGATTTGGGTTTAGTCACGGGAGCAAAAACAAAAACTTTTACGAGTTAAGTCAGGTCAGCATCAAATTTCAGGTAACCAAACCAAGAGAAATTTTTGGGAGTATCGGGGTGCTTGATGGGCATGAGAGTTTTGTTTAAAAGTCTTGCATCGTGTTTTTGACAGGGGAAACCCCTCCCCTAGTATGTCCCTGAGGGTAGTGTCATTTTGTGTATCGTGTGTGCTTGGGGTGTGTGTGTGTTATTGTGTTTTTTTGTTTTTTTAAAATGTTTTATTATTCAATCTACAAAATTTTCCCCAGTTTTTGGGTTTTGTAATATGAAAACCTTGTTGGGGTGTTCTTAAAAAAAAAAAAAAAACAATATCACTTTTAATTACGGTGTGTTGTGTGTGAGAGGAAATTACCACGTAATATACGGGTGTGTTGTGTGTGAGAGTGTTTACCACTGTATGTACGGTGTGTGGGGTGAGGAGGGTAATCCCCACTTTATGTCGGTGTGTTTGTGTTTGAGAGTGTAATACCACTGTATGTACGGTGTGTTGTGTGTGAGAGAGTGTAATCCCACTGTAAATACGGTGGGGTTGTGTGTGGAGTGTTTTTCCCTGTATGTACGGTGTTTTGTGTGTGAGGTTTAATCCCAACTGTACGGGTTAAGGTTTGTGTGTGTGAGGGGAAAATACCCTTTTTCTGTAGGGTTTTGTGTTGTATGTGAAGTGTAATCCCCATGTACTGTACGGTGGGGTTTGTGTGTGAGGGTAATCCTTACTGTCGGTGTGTTGTGTGTGAGAGTGAAAATACCACTGTCTTACGGTGTGTGTGTGAGAGTGAAAAACCCACTGAAACTGTGGGTTTGTGGGGGGTGAGAGTTTTATTCCCCACTGTACTGTACGGTGTGTGTGTGAGGTGTAATCCACTGTAATAAACGGTGTGTTTTTGGGGAGGTTAATCCCCATGTATTTGTACGGTGTGGTGTGGAGTTTTAATCCCACTTTTTACTGTAGGGTTTGTGTGTAAAGGTCCCAATACCACTGTACTGTACGGTGTGGGGTGGGGAGAGTGTAATAATGTACTGTTCCGGTGTTTTGTGTGGAGTTTAATCCCCACTGTACTGTACGGGTGTTGTGTGTGAGAGGGGTTAATCCCACGGTACTGTAGGGGGTTTGTGTGAGAGTGAAATAACCTGTACTTTTTACCGGTGTGTTGTGTGAGGGTGAAAATCCCATTTGTATTTTGGTGTGTTGTGTGAGAGTGTAACCCCTTGAAATTTTAGGTGTGTTGTGTGTGGAGTGTAATCCCATTTTACTGTACGGTGTGTTTTGTAGAGTGAAATCCAAACTTTTAAATCGGTGTGTTGTGTGTAAAGAGTGTAATCCCTGTAATTTTTCGGTTTTTTTGGTGGAGTGTAATACCCCTGAAATTTTTTTTACGGTTTTTGTTGTGTGTGAGAGGAAATTTCCCATGTACTGTGGTGTGTTGTGTGAGGTGAAAACCCAAACTGTATGTACGGGTGTGTTGTGTGAGATTTGAAATCCCACTGTACTGTACGGTTTTTGGTTGTGTGAGGGGTTTTAATCCCCATTTTATTTGTATTTGTGTTGTGTGGAGTGTAATCCAATGTATGAAACGGTGTGTGTGTAAAGGGTGAAATTTTAAATTTTGTACTTTTTCCGGTGTGTGTGGAGTTTTTAATACCACTGTATGTATTTTTGTGTTGTGGGAGAGGGTAATACCATGTACTGTGGGTTTGTGTGGAGAGTGAAAATCCCACTAATATATGGTGTGTGTGTGAGTGTAATACCCTAATTTTATTTTTGTGTGTGTGAGTGTAATACCCTGATGTACGGTGTGTGTGGGGGGTTTTTTACCATGTACTGTATGGTGTTTTTTTGTTTTGGGAGGGGTTGTAATCCCCTGTAGTACGGTGTGTTTTTTGTGAGGTTTAATACCACTGTATGTATGGTGTGTTGTGTGAGAGGAAATTTAACCTTGACTGTAGGGTGTGTGTGAGAGTGTAATACCAAATTAATAAACGGGGTTTGTGTGAGTGTAAATAATAATATACGGTGTGTGTGTAAAGTGTAATCCCACAAATAACGGTGTGGGTGTGGAAATTCCACTTTACTGTGGGTGTTTTTTGTGAGAGGAAATTTAACTGTACTGTACGGTGTGTGTGGGTTTTAATTTCCATGTACTGTCCGGGTGTTGGTGGAGTGAAACCAACTTTTGTATGGTGTGTTGTGTGAGAGTGAAATCCCCACTGTACTGTAGGTGTTTTGGTAAAGGTGTAATCCCCACTGTATGTCCGGTGTGTTGTGTGGGAGTTTTTTACCCGTACTGTACGGTGGTGTGAGGGGTGTAAAAACACTGTACTGTACGGGGGTGTTGTGGGGAGAGTTTTAATAACCCCCCACTGTACGTGGTGTGTGTGGGGAAGTGTAATACCACTGTACTTTAGGGTTGTTTTTGGTTGGGGAGGGGTGAAAATACCACGTATTTTTGGGTTTGTGTGTGAGAGTTTTAATACAACTGTATGTAGGTGTGTTGTGGGAGGGGGTTTTTTTTCCACTGTACTGTATGGTTTTGTGTGAGAGTGTAATAAAACTGTTTGAGGGGTTTTGTGTTGTGTGAGGTGTAATACCACTTACTGTCCGGTTGTGTGAGAGTGTAATACCACTGTACTTTTCAGGGTGTTGTGTGAGAGTGTAATACCACTGTACTGTGGGGGTGTGTTGTGTGAGAGTGAAATACCATGTTTTTGAAACGGTGGTTGGTGAGGTGTTTAATACCACTGTACTGACGGTTTTTTTTTGTGTGGGGTGAAATTTTAACGGGTACTTTTGGGTGTGTGTGTGAGAGTGTAATACCACTGTATGTAAAGTGTGTTGTGTAGGTGAAAATCCCACTTTACTGTACGGTGTGTTGTGTGAGAGTGAAATTTCCCAAATTAATATTGGTGTTTTGTGTGAGGAAAACCCACTAATATACGGTGGTTTTGGAGTGAAATTTACCTCTAATTTTAGGGGGTTTTGGTGGGGAAAGAATACCATTGTACTGTACTGTGTTGTAAAGAGTGTAATACCTTTTCTGTAACGGTGTGTGTGAGGTGTAATAACTTTCTGTACGGTGTGTTGGTGTGAGATTGAAATACCACTGTACTTGGGTTTTGTGTTGTGTGAGAGTGTAATACCACTGTACTGTAGGGTGGTGTGAGAGTTTTTAATACCACTGACTGTACGGTGTGTTGTGTGAGAGGTTTTAACCACTTTTACTGTAGGGTGTGTGTGAGGTGTAATACCCTTTTACTGTACGGTGTGGGTGAGAGTGTAAAAACCACTTATGTACGGTGTGTGTGAGAGGTTAATAAACTGTACTTTTACGGTGTGTGTGTGAGAGTGATTACCATGTAATATGGGTTTGTGTTGTGTGAGAGTGAAATCCCACTGAACTGTACGGTGTGGTGTGAGAGTGTTTTAAACCACTGTAATATACGGGTGTTGTGTGGGGAGTGAAAATTTACAAAATTATACGGGTGTTTGAGGTGTAATCCCAAATTTTCTGTCGGTGTTTTGTGTGAGAGTGTAATACCCTAATATCCCGGTTTTTTGGGGTTTTGTGAGTGAAAAATCCCCTTAATTAACGGTTTTGTGTGTGAGTGAAATTTTCCAACAAAATATAGGTGTTTTGTGTGAGTGTAATACCACTAATAAAACGGTTGTGTGGGGCTTAATCCCCAAACTGTATGTACGGTGTGGGGTGAGAGTGTAATCCATGTACTGTACGGTGTGTGTGAGAGTGTAATCCCCATGTACTGTACGGTTTTGTGTGAGGGGTTTTAAAACCACTGTACTGAAAGGTGTGTTGTGTGAGAGTGAAATTTCCACTGTACTGTCGGTGGTGTGAGAGTGTAGCCCCACTGTCTGGGGTTTGTGTGTGAGAGTGAAATTCCCAAGGGTACTGTACGGTGTGTGTGAGAGTGAAATACCACTGAAATGTACGGTGTGGGGTGTGAGAGGGGAAACCCATTTTAATATACGGTGTGTTTTTGTGAGAGTGTTTTACATGTATTGTAGGGGTTGTGAGGGGTGAAATACCACTTTTCTTTTGGGTTTTGTGTGTTAGGTGTGTACCATGTACTGTTTTTGTGAGAGTGAAATTCCCAAAATGTATTGAGGGTTTTTTTGGGGAGAGTTTTGGTCCCTTTTGTACTGCATGGTGTGTGTGAGAGTTAGTCCCATTTGGTATGTTGGTGTGGAGTGTTTTACCATGTTGTTACGGTGTGTGTGAGAGTGTAATCCCCACTGTACTGTACGGGTGGGGTTGAGGTGAAAATACCATGAAATTTTATGGTGTGAGAGTGTTTCCCACTTTTAACTGTATGGGGGATTTTAAATTCCCACTGAATGTAGGGTTTTGTGTTGTGTGAGAGTGTAATCCCAGGGTATTTTTGGGGTGTTTGTGTGTGAGGTGTAATCCATGTACTGTACGGTGTGTGTTTTGAGGTGTAATCCCAACTGTACTGTTACGGTTGGGGTGTGTGAGAGGAAATTCCCTGAAATTCTACGGTGTGTTGTGTGTGAGAGTTTAATCCCACTGTAGGTACGGTGTGTGTGGTGAGAGTGTAATCCCACGGGGGTTTTTTACTGTACGGTTTGTTGTTTTGAGAGTGTTTTCCACTTTTCTGCGGTGGGGTTGTGTGAGAGTGAAATACCACTGTACTGTAGGGTTGTTGTGTGAGAGTGTAATAACTGTACTGTAGGTGGGTGTGAGAGAGTGAAATTCCATGTATTTGTATGGTGTGTTTTGAGAGTTTTAATTCCCACTGTACTGTACGGTGTGTTGTGTAAAGGTTTTAATACCCTGTCTTTTCGGTGGTTGGTTGAGAGTGAAATTCCCACTTTTACTGTACGGTGTGTGTGAGAGTGTAATAAATGTATGTACGGTGTGTTGTGTGAGGTGTAATACCACTGTAATATAGGGTTTTTTTGTGTTGTGTGTGGGGTTTAAAATAACTTTAATTACGGGTGTGTGAGAGTGAAATTTCCCACTGTACGTATGGTGTGTGTGGGAGTAAAAACCCACTGTATGTATGGTTTTTGTGTGGGGTTTTGAAATCCCACTGAAATGTAGGGTTTGTGTGTGAGATTTAAATCCCAAATGTACTGTACGGGGGTTTTGGGAGAGTTTAAAAACCCCCTGTAATAAGGGTGTTTTTGGGTGGGGAGATTTTTAATCCCACTTTTACTGAACGATGTGTTTTTGTGAGGTGTAATACCCTGTCCAGTACGGTGTGTTGTGTGAGATTTGAAAACCCATGTACTGTAGGGTGTGTTGTGGGAGAGTGTAGTCCCAACTGTATGTACGGTTTTTGTGTGTGGGAGTGAAATACCCCCTGTACTGAAAACGGTTTTGTGTGTGGGGAGTAAAAATTTCCACTGTACTTGGTGTTTTGTGTGAGGTGTAATACCATTTGTACAGTACGGTGGTTGTGTGAGAGTGTAAAAACCCGTCCTGTCCCGGTGTGTGTGTGGAGTGAAATACCACTGTACTGTACGGTGTGTTGTGTGAGGTGTAATCCCATTGTACTGTAGGGTTTGTGTTGTTTTAGAGTTTTAATCCCCAATTTGTACTTTTCGGTTTTTTTGGTTTGTGTGAGAGTGTAATACCCTGTACTGTAGGTGTGTTGTGTGAGAGGTAATCCCCTGTACTGACGGTTGTGTTTGAGGTGTAATACCCCTGTACTGTCCCGGTGTTTTGTGTGGAGTTTTAATACCACTTTATGTACGGTTGTGTGAGAGTTAATACCACTGTACGGGAACGGGTTTTGTGTGGAGTGTAATCCCACTGTAATATAGGGTGTGTTGTGTGGAGGGGTTTTAATCCCACTGTAATATCGGTGTGTTTTTGTGAGAGGGGAAATTTCCCACGTACGTTACGGTGTGTTGTGTGAGAGTGTAAACCACTTTTACTGTAGGGTTTGGGGTGTGAGAGTGTAAAAAATGTACGTAACAGTGTGTGTGAGAGTGTAATCCCAACTTTTCTGTACGGTGTGTTGGTGAGAGTTTTAATCCCACTGTACTGTACGGTGGTTTTTGTGAGAGTGTAATCCCACTGTACTTTTTTCGGTGTTTTGTTTTTGAGAGTGTAATCCCAATGTAAGTGGGGGTTTTGGGTTTTGGAGATTTTTAATACCACTTATACGGTGTGTGTGTGAGTGTAAAAACATAATAAGGGTGTGTGAGGTGTAGTACCAAGTACTGTAGGGTGTCTTTTATTATGTGTTGGGGTTTTAAAGTAGATTTTGTGAGTAATCTTTTGTGTGTATTTTTTAAATTTATATTTCTGTCATTTTGATCCCCACTGTTTTAAATAAAATAAAAAAAAAATCCGTGAAATTCGTCACTCGCCCTTGTGGTGGGGGGAGTGCGTTTGACTGCCCTTGCGGCCTTTGGGAGCGAGGGGGGATTTCCCAAAACCCTGGGGCAGCAGGGAAGGGGGGATTAGCACGTTGTATGGAGTGGTGCGTGGGGCTGTGACCCCCCCAAACACCCTTGTTCTTCTCCCCCAATCATAAGGGATCAAAGGGAAAAGTGGTGTGAAGAACTAATGAAGTCCCATTAAGGGGGCCCCCAATCAGGTTTTTTGTTAAGCTCCAACAGTGTCTCCCGGAGCGGTCGTGGACAGATTTAAAGATGGTTAAGTGGTTTTAACCCTGTTTTCACAGTGGGGATTACCTCGTTATTTCCCGGGTGGGTTAAGGGGGGTAACGTCCCTTTCGAGGCCGATGGGGTTTACGAAAAGGTTTGGGCAAAATATGGAACTGAAGGGGTGACCTTTGGGGAAAAGTGGATGGAGGGAACATATGCTGGCCCCCTTAAAGGGTACCTTCGCTCTAAAGACGACATTGAAGCCCCCTTTCCCTTTGGGTAAGTGGGGGTTTGATGGATTTCGTATAAAGTGAGGGTTTTTCCCCCCCCCCTTTCCCCCCCCCCCGGGGCCCCCCTTTATTTGTCCCCCTTTGGGTGGGGCAAAATGCTCAAAATTTGCAGTGCAATTTGGTCCCCCAAAGTGGAAGGATGTGGGGCATACCCCCAGGGGCAGGGGCCCTCCGGGGGAGATGAGGTTGTGCCTGAGTCGGTTTGAAGTCAAAAGGGGACGGTCGTGGAGTGAGGGGGTGGAGTGGGATGGTGTTTTGAGGGAATGGGGGATATGGGGGTTTTTCCTCCGTTTGCCCCGGTTATAAAAGGGGGGGGAGGGAGGGAAAAACTCGGGGGAAAGGAGAGAGTGGTAGGGGACCTTTAAAACTACTTTTCCCTGCATGGTTGTTGGAATGTGGTGTGGCGGATGAAGGGGGGCTTTAGAGACCCAAGAAAAATATTTGGTCTGAGGTACAGGATTGGGGTGGATCTGGTTGGGGGGAAGGATGCCTCCCTTGGTGTTTTCATGTGGAGGTGGTGGTTTTCATAACGATGGCCCTTGGGGGTGGCTTTGGAAGCAGAGGGGGACGGGTCATCCCAAAAGGGGGGAGCGTGCCCAAACTTTGATGACGTCCTCCCCCCGGGTGCAGAGGCTGGCAAAAAGGTGTGGGCGGAGGTGGAGGGGGGCGGCCCTCAGGGGTAGTGGTGGCAAAAGGGAAAAGGTCTGTGTTTTGGGTAGTGAGAATGGGGCAGAACTGGCGGGGATTATTTGGGTGTCAGTCCCAAAAGGGGAAAGGTACTGCTGGTTTGGAAATGTCTATCAGTAAATTTAAATGGGTTGTGAAATAGTAAAGTATATGTGGCTCACGGATTTTCTCCGTAGGTATGTGGTGGATGTAGCATTTGTGCAAGATCACAATTACAAAGCCGAGTGCGAGTTGGTAACGGATGGTTTCGAGGCATTTGTGGCACATTCGACTTGATTGAAAGGGGGGATCTGCCATCCTGCTGCGAGAGACCAGCCCATTTGTTGTATACTGCAGTGAGGTGGGGGGAAGGTGCATGTTGTGTGAGTGGACGTGTTGTGGATGGTGGAGAGGGTGGTGCTAGTGCATGTCTATGGGCCAGCAGAGGGGGATGGGCGTGTCAAGAATGCCTTTGTGTAAGTAAATAAGTAAGTTTATTCAGGTATACACAAATAGTTACATAGAATTATCATACATAGCAGCATATGTGTAGAGAACCTAGGATAACCCAAAAAAGTCAGACAGAGTGACTTATTTCCATTGGGGTGAGGGATGTGTTGGTATATCTCCTCCAGTCACTTCCCCCTGTGGCAGTCGTGGGGGGTGACTGGAATTGTGTGGTGCACAGGAAGATGTGGAGCTGCAAGGGGTGGGGTTTTGCTCTGTAGTACTATGGGATCTTTTGCGGAGGGTGGGGTTGTGGGACGTGGCTAGGGGTGAAACTGGGAGGTGGAGCACATGTTTGTGTGGGGAGGGCATGCTGCTCGATTAGACCGTCTGTACGTAATGCAGACTGCACGGGTAGAGAGAGTGTGTGCGGTGGATGTAGCATATTTGGATCAGGCGGTATTCATGGAATTGGGGTGAAACAGGTTGCCAAGGAGGCATCGAAGTTATTGGAAATTGAACGTTAGGCTCCTTGAGGAAGGGGAGAGAAGGGAGGGGTATATGGGAATGTGGAAGGAGTTATGGTCAAGGATGGAGGCTGATGGGGATTTGTTGGCTTGGTGGGATGGAGTGGCAAAGGGAGGGATTAGGGATTATATTTGACAGGGAAAGGGGGAGGCTCACATAAATCGCGCATAAAAATTTACAGAACCAAGAAAGCTACGCATAAAAATTCTGGTTTTGGGAAATTTAAATTCAATTTAAAACCCTTTGACCCTTACTGGGGAGAAGGCTGCAGAGGGGTTATTAGAAAGTATCAGCCCCAAGATACTAATCTTGTTAACCCAAGGAAGCATTTTTTTTGGTTTGGGCATTTGGGCCCCTGTGAGCGTAACCTAAAAAAACGTTTGGAAAGGGGTTTTTGGATAGGGGTTCCCCCAGGGGATTTCATTACAAAAAATGTTTTAAAATAAACTGAAACTTTTGGCATATTCCCCCAAGCCTTTCCATAAACTCACGAGGTAGAACGGATTTTTCCCAAAACCCAAAGGGGCCCATATTTTTCTATACTGAAATAAAGCCCTTGGTGGGAAAAAAAAGCTTAGAAAAGGATCTAACTTTACTTGATGATATCCCCGGCAATACCCAATTCTCTGGAAGAAGGAAGCGCCCAAAAATTTGGTAGATCGCTACCCTTTTAAAAGGGCCCTTTTTTTCAGCATCCCACCGATTTATAGCTTTTAAGGGGGCCTTGAAGCAATAGAAAAGTCATAGGGAATTACCCTCCTTCTTAACCATGGACTACGGGTGAGCAATATGCAGATACAAAGGTTTTAAATTGATTTTTTAGTTTTAATAATTTTTCCCCCGGAAAACCCCCAAGGGAACTGGAAGGGAAAATTTTTGTTTGATAGGATTGTCCCCCAAAAAAAAGGGGTACCGGGGAGGTTAAAGGGTTTTTTTAAAAAGGGAAAAAAAAAAAATTTTTTTTTTTTTTATGGTCATCCAAAAATTTTATAATTTTGGGGTTTTTGGGGGGAAAAACCCCCCCTTTTTTCCTTTATTTAAAAAAAAGGGGGAAACAAAAACTTTTTTTTTTGGGGAAAGGGGGGGAAAAAAAAATTTTTTTGGGGGGTTAACCAAAATTTTTTCGGTAATATTTTTAAATTTTTTTTAAAAAAAACCCCCCCTTTAAAGGGGCCCCCCCTTTTTTTTTTTTTTAAGGTTTTTAACCCCCCCTTTTTTTTTTTAAAATTTTTTGGGAAAAAAACCCCAAAAAATTTTTTTTTTTTTTTTTGGTTTTAAAAAGGGTTTTTTTGGGGAAACCAAATTTTCAAATTTAAATTTAAAGGTTTGGGGAAAAAGGAAAACTGGGTTTAAACCCCCTTTTTTTTTAAAAAAAAGGGGGGGGCCTTTCCTTGGGGGAAAAAAAAAAAAAGGGGCCCCCCTTTTAGGGAAAACCCCCAAAAAAAAAAAAGGGAAGGGGGCCCTCCCCTTTTTTTTAAAAAGGTTTTTTAAAAGGAAATTAAATTGGGCCCCCCCCCCGGGGGGGGGGTTTTAAAAAAAGGGGGGGGAAAAAAAGGGGGGGGGGGGAAAAAAGGGGGAATTTTTGGGGGGGAAATTTTTTAAAAAAAGGGGAAAAAAAAAAAAACCCGGTTTTTTCTTTAGGGTTTTTTGGGGGGGGGAAAAAAAAAAATCAAAAAAAAAAAAAAAAATTCCCCAAAATTTCCCAAAAAAAAAAAAAACCCCCTTTACCCAAATTTTTGGGGGGGGCCCAATTTTTTAAAATTTCAAATTAAAAAAATTTTAAAAGGTTTTTCCCCCCTTGGCCCCCTTTTTTTTTTTTCCCTGGGGGCCCCCCCAAAAAGGGAAAATTTTTTTTTAAAAAAAACCCCACGGAAAATTTTTTTAATTCCCCCTTTAAAAAATTTTTTTTTCCCCCCAAAAAATTTTTTTTTTTTTTCCCCCCTTTTTTTAAAAAAAAATTTTTTGGTTTTTTTTAAAAAAACCCCCCCAAAAAAAATTTAAAAAAAAAGGGTTTTTTAAAAAGGGGGCCCCCCCCCTTTCCCCCCCCTTTTTTAAAAAAATTTCCCTTTTAAATAATTCCCCCCCCCCCTCCTTTCCCGGGTTTAAACCCCCCCCCCCAAAAAAAAGGGGAAAAACCCCAAAAATTTCCCCCTTTTTTTCCCCCCCAAAAAAGGGGGTTTTTTAAAACTAATTGGGTTTTTTTTTCCCCCCCCCCCAAAAAACCTTTTTTAAAAACCCCCCCCAAAAAAAAAACGGAAAACCCCCCCCTTTTTTAAAAAAGGGTGGGGGCCCTTTTTAAAAGGGGGGGTTTTTTTAAAAAAAAGTTTAAATTTTTTTTTTTTTCCAAACCCCCCCCCTTTTTAAAAAAAAGGCCCCTTTTTTTTTTAAAAGGGGGGGCCCCCCCTTTTTTTTTTTTTTTAATTGGGCCCCCAAAATTTCCCTTTTTCCCCAAAAAAAAAAAAAAACCCTTTTTCCCAAAATTTTTTTCCCCCTTTTTTTTAAAAATTTCCCTTTTTAAAACCCTTTTTTTTTAAAAAGGGTTAAAAAAAAACCCCCCCCCCCCCCCTTTTTTTTTTAAAAAAACCCCCCGGCCCCCCCGGGGGGGGCCTTTAAATTAAACCCAAAAAACCCAAAAAAAAAACCCCAATTTCCCTTAAAACCCCCCAAAAAATTTTTTGGGGGGTTTTTCCGGTTTTTTCCCCCAAATTTTTTTAAAAAAATTTTTTTTTAAAAACCCTTTTCCTTCCCCAACAGGGAAAAAATTTTTTTCCCTTTTTCCCCCTTTTTTTAAGGAATTCCCCCCCCCCAAAAAAAACCCCCCCCCCAAAATTTTTTTAAAAAACCCCTTTTTAAAAATAAAAGGGGTTTTTTTCCCCCCAAAAAAAGGTGGAAAAACCCTTTTTCCCCCCCTTCCCCCAAATTTTTGGGGTTTTTTTTTAAATTTTTTCCCCTTTTTCCCCCCCCTCCCTTTTTTTTTTTTCAAATTTTTTTTTCCCCTTTTTTTTTTTTCCCTTTCCCCCCTTTTTTTTCCCCCCCCCCTTTTCCCCCAATTTTTTTTTAATTTTTAAAATTTTAACTCCTCCCAAATTTTTTAAAAAACCCCTTTTTTTTTCTCCCCCCTTTTTTTTCTCTTTAAATTTTTTCCCCCCCCCCTTTTTTTTTTTTTTTTTCCCCTTTTTTTTTCCCCCTTTTCCCCCCTTTTCTTTTAAAACCCCCCTTTTTTTTTTTTCCCCCCCCTTTTTTAAAAAAAAATTTTTTTTCCCCCCTTTTTCCCCCCCTTTTTTAACCCAAAAATTTTTCCCCCCCCCCAAAAAAAAAAACCCAACCCAAAAAAAAAATTTTTTAAAAAAAAATTTTTTTCCCCCCAAAAAAAAAACCCCCCCCCCTTTTTTTTTAAAAAATTTTTTTTCCCCGGGGTTTTTATTCCCCAACCCAAAAATTTTTTTTTGGGGGGGACATCCAAAAACCCAAAAATCGGGGCCCCCAAAAATTTCCCCCCAAAAAATTTTTTAAAAAAAAAACCCCTAAAATCCCCCCGGCTTTTTCCCCCCTTTTTTAAAATTTTTTTTTTTAAAATTTTTTTTAAAAAAAATTTTTAAAAAAACCCCCCTTTAAAACTTTCCCGGCCCCCCAAAAAAACCCCCCCTTTTTCCCTTTTTGGGGGCCCCCCTTTTTTTTTTTTTTCCCCCCCCAATTTTTTCCCCCCCCCTTTTTTCCTTCCCCCCCGGGGAAACCCAAATTTTCCCCCCGGAAAAATTTTTTTTAAAAAAAATAAAAAAAAAATTTAATTTTTTTTCCCCAAAAAAAAAACAATTTTTTTTTCCCCCCCTTTTTAAAAAAAAAAAAAAAAAAAAAAATTTTCCCCCCCCCCAAATTTTTTTGGGGGGGTTTTTTTTTAAAATTTTTTTTTTTTTTGGGGGGGGTACCCCCCTTTCCCCAATTAAACCCCTTTTTTTTTTTTTGGGGGGGTTTTTTTTGGGAAGGGGGGGGGCCCCTTTTCCCCCCCAAATTTTTGGCCCCCCAAAAAAAAAGGGGGGGGGGGTTTTTCCCTTCCCCCCGGGGGAAAAAAAAAACCCCTTTTAAAAAAAGGGGAAAAAAATTTTTTATTAAACACCCCAAAAAACCCCCAAAATTTTTTTTTTAAAAAAAAAAAGGTGGGAAAAAAAAAAGGAAAAGGAATTTTTTAAAAAAAAAAAAATTTTTTTTTCCCCCAGGGGGAATTTCCCGGGGGGTTTTGGGGGGCCCCCCAAAATTTTTTAAAAAGGGGGGGGGAAAAGGGGGGGAAAAAAAACCCCCAAAACCCCCCAAAAAGGACCAAAAACTTTTTGGGGGGGGTTTTGGGGGGGGGGAAAGGGGGAAAATTTCCCCAAAAAAAAGGGGGTTTAAATTTTTTTTTTTTTAATTTTTTTTTTTTTACGGGGGAAATTTTTTGGGGAAAAAAAATTTTTTTTTTGGGGGAAAAAGGGGGGGGTCCCCGGGGGGGGGGGGTTTTTTTTAAAAAATTTTTTTTAAAAAGGGGGGTTTTCCTTTGGAAAGGGGGGGGTTTTTGGGGGGGAAGGGGGGGGGTTTTTTTTTTTAAAAAAAGGGGGGAAAATTTTTTTAAAAAACCCAAAAAAGGGGGGGTTTTTTTTCCCTTTTAAAAAAAAAGGGCGGGGGAAAAAAGGGAAATTTTGGGGGGGGGAAACCCCCCCCGGGGGGAAATTTGGCTTTTTTAAAAAAAGGGGGGGGGGGAAAAAAAGGGGGGGTTTTTTTTTGGGGGGGAAACAAGGGGGGGGGGGGGGGGGGAAAAAGGGGAAAAAACCTTTTAATTTTTTTTTTGGGGGGGGGGGGGGAAGAATTTTATGGAAAAAGGGAAATTTTTCAACCAATAAGTCCACTAAAAAAATGATCAGGCGTGTACTTACAGTAGTGTTGGGAGCTGTGAGTCGAGTGATTTACTGTTTGACCGGAGCCCCACACATCACCTTTCGGGAGGGGGGGAGAAGAGGGAGGGGAAGGGATAGCGGGAGCTAGACTGACCCTACCTTAACAAGCAGCTGGCAATCAAACTATCACTTTCGGGGAGGTGGGAAATAAGGGGGGGGGAATAGCGGGAGCTGGACTTACCTTACCTTAACAAGTAGCCGGCAATGAAACTATTGTTACTATACACTCCCTCGCTACTCCTATCTATTGAACTTTTCCCTCACGGAAGGGAAGGCTTATGAGTGTATATGTAAAGAAGGGGTTCCTCCTATTGGATGTACAGGTGGGGAGCTGCATCTTTTGTATGAGGATGTCAGGAGGTGGTGGGGGGGGAAGGACCTGTGTGCATGTGAGAACATGTTATGGGTGCTTTTGTATGCATGGGATGATGCACATATGCAGGTAGGGGTTATGGAGAAAGCAGTGGAGGAGAGGGAGGTGTCGACAGTGGAAGGAGTGTATCCTATGTATGCATGGGGGGATATTTGGGGTAGGTTGCAAAAGTTCGGCATACTGCCAGGCAGTGGGAGGTTATGTTCCGGTTCCTTCACAGTATCCTGCCATCAGGTGCAGTTCTCAGACAGGAGGATTCGGGAAGAGTGTGCATGTGGGGGGGAGAGGACACTGCTTTTCATGCAGTGAATTTCTGCGAATGGTTGGGAGATGTATAGGAGTGAACGAGAAGGGTAGTGAAAAGGGTGGGGAGGGGTTTTATTTTGGTTTTGCGGGCATCGAGTCATTGGCGACGAGGGGTCAGGCAGAGGGGGGGGTGTGGAGAAAGGTGTTGGCAGTGACCTTTTATCGTATGCTGTGTAGAAATCGGGCTCTGTGGATATGGTGGGAACGGGATTTCCCTTGGGGGGGGGGTTGTGTGTGTGTATAGACAAACCTATTGTATGTTTGGAACGATTGGTGTATAACTGTAGGTCGTTAGGGTATTGGGGGTTGGAATATAGGTCCTGCTACAGTTTGTGTATTTAATGTGAATATTGCTTATTCTGGGGAAGGGGTATGAGGGATTATGTTCTTTATTTCACATGCTTGAATTATGTGACCATGTGTGCGAGATTCTTTTCTCATAAGTAATGGTGATGATACAATTTTATATGTGTATGTATGTATGTATATAATATATATATATATATATATATATATATTATATATAATATATATATATATATATATATATATATATATACCTGTATGTGTGCATATATAGAGCGAGATGCCCCTCTTGTGGAGGAGCATCTAGTACATTTTTTGCCACATTTTACAGCATGGGTTTGTTGATTGGTGTAAATATGGATATATTGTGCTTTGATTGGCCTTTGTTGTCGCTATGTTTGTGAAATTACATTCTTTTTGTAAAAGTATGCTTTGTTTCTGCAAGCTGTGTGTATGAAGTGTGTATGTCAGTGTTGGTGGCTGTTCACCTTAGTAATGCAGATGTTCGGTGGATACGTGCAGGTCTATGATTACTGCAAGTGTTCTAATGCGATAAAATACAGGGCACTTGGAATGCCTTTCCACTGGGTAGGGAGGGGGGGGGGAGGTTTAGTGTGTAGGAGGCATGATGTATACTATTGAATGATGCACCCGTTGGTACTAGTTACCGATGTATTTGCTTGTGGGTTGCTTGTTAGGTCAGCTTGTGTTATGCATGGAGTGTTCTTAGTGACCTGATGTAGTGTCGGGCTGAGTTAATGTTTATTACCACCTAAATTGGTATCTGTACTATCCATGTCTGTATAGGTGATGTGCATCGAATAAAATGAAATTCGGTGACAGTCTAATCGAAAATCGACTTTCATGCACCAGGGATCCTGATCAGCAAAAATGCATAGTCTGTGAAGTGTTCACGAAAAAAAAACTTAATCAACCGGAGACCAGGTGAACCGATGTCTTAAATAAACGTGTTGGGAAGATATTTTGAGTATAATGGATCCAAACATTGCCTTGAAAGAATCACTTCCTGCAGCTGAAGTATGTTAAAGGTATATTCCCTTAAGAAGAAGATGAAGTAAATACTGACACTCCCATCTAGCAGAAGGAAACCACTAGCTCCTCAAAACGCTAGATTTATTCCGATACTCAGAAGGAAGCGCTGACCAAGGGTAGTGAAAGTATCGAACTTCGAGGAACTCTAGAGGACCCATGAGAGACGTACCACTAAAAGCGATTAATAAGAAATTTCTTATGCCAAAAACGAAGGGCAAATACCAACAATATCGAGAGCCCTTGCTCAAGACAAGGTATAGTAAATGTATCGATAATGCCATTATTAACTTGAATGAGCCTCAAAAACACCAATCAGTGTAATGCCAGACTTTCAACATTAACCCCAACTCCGATGGACAAAGCCGTCCGAGAATGGGTCCATGCAGCTCGTGGTACTCTGTATTCATTAATGACTACAAGTAATGCCTTTCGCGTGCCCTAAGCATACTATGGATTAGCTTAACATGGTGAAATTCCAGTAATTAAACAACGGATATAGCCCCACTCCGATGAAGGTGGCAGCAAAGCTTTAGCTAACGACTGTAACCAATAGCTCAAATATCTCGAAAATTTTAAAGAATTAAAGCACCACGATGGCAACCACTAGACTACCAAAAACTGCAACCAATCCATCCTTGTATCCTCATAATCAAAGGTTAATCCATAGCACACCGCATCATCTTTGCAGACTATACAGGATCCTGCAACAGTCATCGACTCAAGACACTTAACCTTGAAGATTAACCAAGTTTCAATGGCAACGGACAAAATGTTAAATGAAAAATTCCAGCTACACCTATGGAAAGCTGAAGATAACCGAGGGTAAAACTTACTACAAACTAATAATATAATAAACCGAAAAAAAACATGCAGGGACCCCGTGAGTAGTGTTGTCCTGAGGTCTTTCAAGGATCACAACAGTACCACGAATCACAGCGCAAAGAAAGATATATGGATGGATAATAGAACGTTCAAACGAGAATGCCCAAGCCAATGAGTACCATCTTCAAATCCCTTTTCTAGGGCTGAATATTGCTGCACATTAACATCGTTCCAAAGTAGGCGAACTTGGATCAAGAGTGTACAGAACCTTTTTACTGTCACAAGTTCTATCAAACACCTACTGGAAAAACTTGGAAAGCACTTTTACTTCACGGAACGAGGCACGAGATGTATCTTTTACACTTAAAAACTCAGGAGGAGATGGTCCCGATTCTGTGGTGCACACAATCACTTGCATTGGAATGACTGGGGCAGGCGGTGCAAAATACTCCCAGTGAAAGGTAGGGTGCCGGTTAGTACACTGAGAAAGCACAATTGTCCGGGGTCCACCAAAACTGTTCAACAGCCACCATCAAGTGTCCGGGGAATTACCAGTAGGCCCCTGCTGGCCCTAAGAGGGAGCTCGACATACGATAAGTGTGCCAGATCCCCGGCCGAGTTCGTGCTCTGATTATGTACGGTCCACAGTAACGAGCCTGGTTATCAGGCAGTTACTGCTGCACGCTGTTTTTGTTTTTTTACAAAAAGAGGCTGATCCACTAGGGAGTAACGGTTGTGTACCGGGGCCGTTGATCCCCGGAATACCCTCCAGGCAGGTCGTGACGTGCTGTTGCAGTGTGGGCCAAGGTAATGCCTTATGAAGATACTCGGGTATGGGGAAACGGTACTGAAAACTTTATGTAGCCTTCCTGCACGCTGAAGGAGAGACAGTTGTGTGTTAATTCGGAATTGGCGTATTGGTGCCCCTCTGGCAGAGGGGAAATTTTTCTTTTGGTTTCCCTCTTGGTGGGTAAGAGGCTGGGTTAAGAAGGGCGGGGGTTGTGAACAATATCATATTTCTGCACAACATACTAAAATCAGACAATGTATAGTTTATTCAACGATTCTTTGTATATCCATGTGAAGATTTACAATAGGCCCCCTTCCCTGTCAGACCCGGAGAAAGACTAGACAAGGTTGGCGTCCTCGTACGAATATTAGACAAATCAGTAAAGATCCAGATTTAATTAAAATCATTAGCGAGTTATATAAAACGCTAAATTAATTAATCCTAAAATAAGAACAATTGAAAAGTGAATGCTCTTGATCCGAAGGTAATAGGAACAATGAATTATGACGGGGCCGTGCTCGGAGCCGGACCCGTACTTGGAATGGTTTCGGAAACCAGAAGCCGGTGGGGGGGATGCCAGCTGTTAGTGATTAGCTATACGAATGTCCCAACACTGTATATTCGCCAAGGGGTGAACTGGATCAACCAGTGTTGATGACAGTTGTAAGTACATTTCGAGACACCAGAAACACTGGAGTTTTAAAACTGGAGAATGCCGGTGTAGTTGTGTTTAGCTGGCGGGCGATTGGATATAGGTGGAAGGGGTCCAAACCCATGTAGGTAACTGGTGTAGTACGTTCCGGATTTATCAATACCCACGTAACTATCTCTGCATCGTGTCGGGAGATCGAGCCAACAAACCTAATTACGGATAAAAGAAAAAGTCAGTTCTCACACTCGATAAGTCACACACGATAGCCCTAAGGCCTTTAAAAGAAATGAGGATTAAGAAAAATTGAAATTCAGATAGAGGCAGAATAAATTTAAATCAAAATAAGAGAGAAACTCACAAGACAAAATGTCCAACAATAAATTGGACAAACACAAAACAAATTCTTAACCGACTCTTTTGGAGCCGTCCAGTCAAGTGGGTCTCCACAGGTCTGAGACCCCCTCACGTCACCTCCCACCGGGGGTAGAAAAAAAAAAGGGGGGACAGCAAGAGCTTAGTCACCCACCCTACCTTAACAAGCAAGACTGCCCAGTGAACTACCATCACCCTACATTCATACTTAGCACTGACGCCTATCCAAGATCTTTTCCCTCATGTTTACCATGAAGCAATCATTGTTTAAAATTTGGACTTTGAAATGAGCCATCCAAATCGACTAACTTTTTTTTTTATATTTATTTAAAAACAATACAATCATTAACTAAACAAAAGTATATACAGTATCAAATCACGACAGACGAAATAAAATCACATTGTCTAAACCAGCAATATCAGTATTGTCAAATATATAGCACTGTTCATGCAGCTGATAGATTATAACTGCCATTATACATAATTCCATTACAATTCAATTTTCGGCTGCCTGGCCACAGTAGAGGGAGGTTGTGCTCTGCACCCCTCTGCTGTTTTCAGCGAGCTACCTCTTTCTCCTCTCAAACCTTTGAGTAGTGAGAGACGTGCGCTGCTGTGCCCCTGGCATTGATTTAGGTGGCAGTTACATTTTCACAGCATGGCGCAGGCCAGCCAAACCCGCATAAACACAGTCAGTGTTGAGCTTATGATCCGTGGGGCTGTGACAGGAACTTTTATGGACCTGCGTACTACCTGCAATCATACGAGATACTATGGTATTGCTAACGAGAGGAGATATGTGGAGTAGCACCGAAGGCACGAAGAGGATCTTGTCCAAGTTTAACTTGGGCAAGGTGTGTATGAGCCGGTGATGGACAAGTACCCAGGAGGTTACTTTGACAGTTAAATCCGCTGGACCATGCGACTGTCACGATGTATCTCGCCATTACACATGGTTAAGATTAAAGAATGTTCCATTTCGATGGTGGATGATTCTGACATCTGTCCTGCGATGGGCAAATATGGTACAGTACATATGGAGACTGTTGGGAAAGTGAGGGCTACTGGGCATATGCAGTGATACCCAAAGGAACGTATTCTGTGAAGATTACGTGTACTTAGCCTATTTCGTCGTACGTAGTGCTGCCAGAATTTGGGCGGACCCTAGGTGTTTGTGACATACCTGGGCAATGCTGGACCTGTCGGTTGTGTAGGTCATATGATCACAACTAGCGGCACTGTAATGGAAGGAGCGTGGCAACATGGAACACGGCATAGAGAAGGGGTGAGGAGCAAGATTTGCCTTATGTGACTGCCTACACAAGGTGGGTCCTGGATGAGAGACCGATAGAGTGCGAGGAGATGGAGTCAGCAGGTGTGACGAGGGGAGCACCCCTTCATTGAAACGCAGCTCAGGTGTTGGAAGAAGAACACCCCGAATGCGAGTGATAGCGATGTGGAAGACTCGAGTAGCCTGGCTTTAATGTGTATTGGCTGGCAAGAGTATTGGTGAAGGTTGGGAAGTCCAGATCTAGTCTTGGGTATGCTGTGGACAGGCTGGGAACAGATCTGGGTCTGCACAGTGATAAGAATTCTTGATGCAAGCGGTGGAGGTGGAGGTCCACCGGGACAATGTAAAAGACCGACATGAATGCAAGCAGAGGGGGCATTACAGAAGCGTGCTCTGTCTGTGCTATCTGACTCCGAAGACGAGATCACGCCTGCTCACGCACTGCAAAAAGTCCTGGCGGAGTACTGCAGAGAGGAACAGCGGCCCTAAGGGGCAGGAGTTGAGGTTAATTGAGCATTTCTAAAGGGGAGGGGAGAGGGACCGAGTTGTCAACGGAAACGATCTGGTGGCAAGACAGTAACAGGTCAAGAAGGCAAACCACTCTGTAAGCTTTTCAAGTGCATGACATAGAACATTAATGATTGAGATCAGAGAGAAAAGTGTGGTATTGTTTAGTGAATATTGGTGCGTAATAGTGTTGATGTGGTGTTTCTGGCAGGAACACAACTACAGACCAGGCATGAGATGAAGGTTGAATGGGTAAAATGTGTCTTGATTTTTGGAGCTTGCGATAGAGTTGAAAGGAGAAGTTGGCCTCCTGTAAGGGCACTAGCCCGTTCCGGTAGTTGGGAGGGCATTGTGAGGGTGGGGAGGGGACGGAGATTCGTGTAGATGGGTGGTGGGGTAGGGTACAGATGAGAGTTTGTGTGTATGGTCCGGCAGAGGAGATTTGCCGTATTAAGAATAAGATTTGTGAAGGATGTCCTAGTATATTATTTGCATGCTTTGGCGGGTGTAGCTGTAATTGGTGGTGATTGGAATTATGCGATATGGCGTAAGGATGTGGAACCTAGAGGAGCAGGGTATTCTATCGGGATTTGGGGGAATATAAATGGGGTGGGGTTAATGGACTTTGGGGGTGGGGTTGTAAACTACTTTTGTAACTTGGAATGCGGCCCTAGACTGGATCGATTAGTATGTGCCCTGGAACGTAATATGTGAGCAAGTGGGTTTTTTTTGTGGTGAACGCGGTTTTTTCGGATCACCAAAGAGGAGTAATGGTGACCTAGAATGGGAGGGATTTTGCCTAGAAGGGGTCAAGGTTATTGGAAGTTAAATGTGAAGCTTTTGCAGGTGAGGAATGTTCGTCAGGTCTTTTGCACAATTGTGGGGAACAGTTGGTGGATGAGGCGCCGAGGGATGATGAACTGGTAATTGTGGGATTTCGGTGGCTAAAAATCAGTCAAGAATATCATATTTGAGTCGTGGGAGGAAAATAAACGGTTAAAGTATGGTTTCAAGATATCTTGAAGGGAAGCTCTTGACTGTTATGGCGCGAGGAGGAGCACAAGCTATCCAGTGCAGACATTTGAGGGCTTAAGGAGAGTAATTAGGGTATTGGAAAACGAGCGTTTTGAATGGTGCGCGAATTAATGGAGGATTGGAAGAAGTTGCTATTGGGTGATCGGCCATTGGCTTGCATGTAAGAAGGCCGGAGAAAGAGATAGTGACGAACGGGATGATGGGTAAACGTAAATTTAGGGATGGAAGGTATTAGAGGCCGGGTCAAGCAATTGTAATGACAGAGGGTATGAGTGGTTGATGTAGAACGCATCGGTTAAGTCAATACGCAAATGTGGGCCAACCGTGAAGTGGCATTGGGGAAATGGGAGAGTATGTGCATGTGGAGCTTTGAATGGTGCCAGATCGGTGGCATTATGTGGTGCCGATTACGGAGTGTGAATTTGGCAGGCGTTGTCAGGAGTGAACTTGGAAAGGCGCCAGGTATAGACGACTTGCCAAATGATTTCTATGTAAAGACATTGGGGGTTCTGAGGTTTTTTTAGTAAGGGCTGTTTTATCATACTTAAGGCGGCTGAGGTAATGGAGAACAGCAATGGACGCGGCCGTTGTGGTGTTGGTACCGAAAGGGGAGCAGTCAACGGATAATGGATTATCGGGCACTTTCGCTTATGTGTGAGATTATAAGTTGTTCACGAGAATGATTAGAACAGAATCAAGATGGTGAATAGGCAAGGTAATTGATAGGGCAATATGGGGTGCCAGGAAGTCGATGTATGAAGGGCATGGGCAATGATTAGAGAATTTTTATAGAGAAACGGGGGGAGTTTGGGTGATGGAGTGTATTGGTGTTAGATTGGAAGGCGCTTTATGATAGTGTGGAAATGAAGCGTTATAGGAAGGTTCTCATAGCGTTGCAGGTTTTGGGAAGAAATAATATCTTGGGCAAAATTATTGTATCAGGGGGCGTCGATGAGGGTGCAGGTTTAACGGGAGGCTAGGAGTTAAAATACAGATGTGACGGGGACTTCGCCAAGGCTGCCCATTATCACAAATATTGTTTGCGTGTATACAGGATCCATTTTAATAGGCCATTCGGAGGTGTGTTGCGGGAGGTGGGGAGGGTACTGACCGGGGGGATGGGGTGGGCTGGTATCGTAGGTTATGTGGATGACACGGCTGTTTTGGTGAGAGGTAATGGGGACTTGCTTAGGGTGGGTAAGGTGGTGAATGTGTTTGGGGAGGCTTCAGGGATGAAAATTAATGTTGAGATGACTAAGTTTTTAGACCTAAGGGATAGTACAAAATGGGGATGAAGTGGTAGAGGGTGGGTGGAAGGTGGTGGATCAACTAATGATATGTGGGATAATTTATGTGAGAAATACACGGGTGGCTCAAGAGGTGAATTTGGTGCGAATAGTGGATGGAGTATTGAAAAGACTTGGTGGTTTGAGGGCGGCGCAACTAACGCTGCATCAAAGAGTAATAGTGACGAACGTGCTATTGTACAGCAAGTTATGGCATGTCGTTGTCATGTACCCGCTGATGAGACGTGAGGTGAAACGTTTACAACATGGGGTTTTTAGGTTTATATGGGGATCGGGCTGTGAATGGTTAAGTAGAGCGGTGTTAACACTTCCAGTCAGTCGAGGAGGGCTGGGACTTTTACCTCTGGAAAAAAGGATGATGAGCGTGTACCTAAAACGAAGTTATATAAGGGAGGGGGGCGGGAGGGAGGTGGACTTGTGCGAGTACGTAAGGATATGCAACGGTGTGGGGGGGTAGGGATTTAATAGTTGGTGAGGCCATTTGAGGTTATTAATGACAGTGAGGGATCCGTCGTGTGTTAAATTGCGGGTCCTCGAAGGAGTGGAAGGTAGGTCAGTGGTGGCTGCTGTTGAAGGAGCATACCCTATGTATGCGTGTAACGAAATATGGACGCGTCTAAAACAATTACGTGTAAAACCGTTGTTCGGGAGGTAATGTTTAGATTTTTACATGGGATTTTGCCGTCTGGGGTTGTCCTATTCAATAGGAGGATAAGGGAGGGAGGGGAATGTAGAGCGTGTGGGAGCATGGAGACAATTTTGCATGCGGTATATTTTTGTGACTGTATAGAAGTTGTGTGGGTCTGGTTAGGAAAGGTGTTCAGGTTAGTGGGTGTGGAGGGTTGCAGGTGTTGTGGGCTTTAAGTTTGGATATAGGTGGGGTGAGTAAGATGGTGGAGAATGCAGTGGCGTAATTGGTCACGGATTTTATATATACGTCATGGGCCATGAGGGAGGTGGGCGTGGATGAGAGAATAAAGGTGTTAGCTGCGACATTTTACAGAACTAAGTGTCGTAATAGGGAAATTATGGAGGGAGTTGGGAGACTGCTTTTACTGAGGGCTATCGGAGTTTTCGGTTGAGGGATTTATGGATTTACGTGCAATGTAAGGGGTCGCGGCGGGCTGGCTTCCCCATAAGGACAGTGTGAAAGGGTTTAGTGTGGAAGAGAATGAATAAGTACCGAGACATAAGTGCCTTTGACTGTATGATGAGCGGTGTGTGTTGTGAAACGATACAAGTTCTTCCACTTTAATTATATTATGCAATTGGACAAAGGACGACAGATGTCGTAATGTGATGGAATATTATAAATCTGCAACGAAATAATGGTATGTTGTGTAATGAAATGACACTGTGGGTGCACTGTGTGAATGCGAATATATATATACACATGAAGTATTGCGTGTGGTAGGAAGGCTTCAGTATTATCGACGTGTGAAGGTCACGCACTGTTATTTTTGTGCTAACAGACTTACATCTTAGTAGTGGTTATAATGATATGGGCGAAATATTTTTAGAAAGCTTGACTTATCCTGTTTTCTTAATACATTTGTTTTTTTCATGGAGCTCTATAGAGCCCGTAGGTTTAGGTTACCATTGAATTGATATATATTAAGGGTAATTGATGGATGACATAGGATTAGGTTTGTGTAGTTTCACTGGTTGTGTTGTAAAGTGTATGTAACATATGTATATATTTATACCTTCCTGGAGAAGGTGATATGTTTGGGTGTTTAGTAGATATACGTTGTACATGAATCATGTAGAATTAAATTTTTAATTTTATATTAATACTTTAGTGATACTAAAAACGTTTGTTTTTAAATAGGAATAATGAAAGTTTTTCAAAAATAACAGTTACATATAAAAAATTGTTAGTGCAGGTGGTTTGACATGCGGGGAAAGGGGGGGGGGGTATTTGTTTTCAGAATGTAAGGTGACATTCCGTGCGGATGTACAAGAAAGGGTACTTCCGTGGCAGGATGTACAATGTAAGGGAAACTTTCCCGTGGCAGGATTAAAATCGGGAATTAGATGATTCCCAAAGGGGTTTTTATTAATTTAGGTTCCAAATAATTTCATTATTTTCAAGGATTGGAGGGGTCATTGTTTACTGTACAGATTTGTGTTTTTCAGATGTAATATTTTAATGGAAAGTAATGACTATCAAAATTTTTCACCACTGTTTTTCACTATGTAATTTCGTTTCTTTTATTACTATGTAGGGTTTTAAAAAAAAAAAAAAAAATTTGTGGCAGAGGTCCATAGGGGCAAAAAAACAGGTGACGAGGTGTGGGGGGGGGAGTTCCGTAAGAGAACGCGGAAGTCGGGAAAAAACGATGTTCTTACTCCGGGGACAAAACAGGAAAAAAATCTTGGAAAAGGATGAAATGTCATAAGGGGAAGGGGGGGAGGGGAATGAAGGGTTTAATGGTTCTAGGAAACGAAGGGATGGGGGGGGTGAGTAAGCAAGCTGTCAAAAAGACGCAAACAGCAGGACGGTTAGGAGGGTGTGTGCCAAGAAAAAAGGGGTAAACCACCACTTTTAAAATAATTCATGGTATAACTGTAAAGTAATGGATTGAGAATGAAGTAAAACGAGTAGAGATGGAATGGTTTTTTTGAGGAATATAATGTGGATGAAACATTCTCTGCTCAGACACTGTGCTGCCCGGGCCAGCTGCCCCTCCTCAGCCCCCGACACCTGGTGGAGGAGCTTGCGATACAACAAAAAGGCGATTGGTTTTTAAAGGGAAGTTAAACTGTTTGTTTTAAACCTCAAAAGGGGGCACAATCCCCAGCGCACGATTAATGTTTGGGCCGAATCACCCCATATTAGGCATCCAGCATGAATCCCTGTGTGGCATTGCCTTAAATGGGCTATCCCCCATTTTTTCAAGTTTTGTGAACCCAAAACCTACAAAGATTTCAACCAATCGGATGTTAGCAGCAAATCACCCCCCCATCCAGTTTTGTTCCGACGTTTCACAATACTATACGTGGGTACTGTGCGAAAAGTGCCTTTGAGGGTAACGAAGTTGACATTAAAAGTGACCCTTTAAATACCCATGGACGATCCACCAGGACTAGTGTCGGGGGTCTGTGGGGCCCCTTTGCTGGTTTTCAAAAAAGGGTCTTTCACGTTTAAAAAGTCCCTGCGCCAACCAATACCTTCGACTAAACCTAGAGGAGTTCCCTACCCAGGTGTATGTTAGTATCCTGGGCAGAGACGAATTTTCGCCTATGCGGGGCATTGGGTCACTTGCGTACAAGCGTTAACACCACCGCCCTCAGGGGCGTGGTTTATCGCCGGATGGGGGAGGGGTCCTCATCGATTCTGGGATGAAAATAGTCGAGGACTTACCCCCCTCCTGAAATCGTGGAGTGAAGGTGGACGGGCCATGCCGTGGGGTCATCCCGGTGACTCTACCCGCTCAGTCAACCATGGTTTGGGAGAACAGGGGGACTTTAGAGCCCTCAAGCAAGAGAGGATGCTGAATAGAAATAACATGTATGAAATTGAGCGACCTTTTTAGCGTGCAGGAGTAATTCTGTGCCATGTGTGCCTCCCTTGGAGTGTTCAGATGAGGAGAGAACCAGTTTTAAAAGGGTTCGATCGTAAATTTCGAATGAGGTAAAATTTGAGAGTTCATACTGTTGCGGGGAGAATTCATGAGGGGAAAAACAATCCTGATAAGCGAGGAGCGTTTCTAGGAAGCGTGCGGAAACCCCCCCAAATCCCGATGTCTTGACCCCTGGACAGCGTTCTGGAAAAGACTGGTCGGAAAGTCACGGGTGGGGGGGCGTGGTTCCCGGCCCGCGAGTAATTAACGAGAATTACAAGGTAAAGGGGCCCTTAGGGGTTAGTCAAAGTAAAGGGAAATGGGTGTGGTGGTCCCTCGAGGAAAGCCACCGTTTTGCAAAATTAGGTGTATAAAACCCTAAAAGTTAAGGTATGAAAAATAAAGAAGCAAAATGCAGGGGACATGAGGGTTGCATCGCTTTGCAGAGAGTATGTTTCGGCAAGAACATAACCTAAAATTGAAGTTCGTTTGCGAAAAATGGTTATGATGTTTTATGGCTCATCGAGTCGTTTGAAAGGTGGTGGCGTGTTTTTAAAGGGACCAGCCCGTTTTGTGTGAAATGGGGTAAGGGGGGGGGGGGGGGGGGTGGTGAGAGTCATGGGAGATTGAGGTAATAAAAGGGTTGGTTTGTAGGAGTAAAAATTTGGGGCCGGCCGAACATGATGTTTAATAAAAAATACTTTGTTAAGATGTTCTAGTGCACTATTTGAGGTCCTTGCCGGAATTACAGTCGTCGGTGGTGCTGGAACTGTTGGGTTTCGCCGTAAAGAGTTTTGCCAAAGGGGGGCGGGTTTTTGTTCGCTTATTTTGGGTTTTATTTTGGGCTGGGGTTGGGGATGTAAGTGGGCGGTGACTTTGGGATTGAGCACATTTTTGTACGTAAGGCATGCTGCTGCTTAGGGCAGGTATATGTTCTCGGGGGTAGTTGTAACCAAAGTGCGGGGTTAACGTTATTTTTTCCCCACCATCGCGGGGTTCTCTAGAGCTTGACTGGAGGTCTCCCCACTCTTTTAAATAATTGGGAAGTTAAAAACTCGTTTACTTCAAAATGATGAAAAAAAGACACTTTCCGCACTTTTTGGACGTCTATGGGGTAGACTCCTTGGAAGGTAGTGATTTTGTGGGACAATGGGACGAGGTTATGAACCCGCAAAAT
>NC_069464.1:30218890-30242190 GCF_026875155.1 Cherax quadricarinatus | reverse complement strand
GTCTCTAGCCTTGGTTACTGGTCTCTACCTTGGGTTTTTATCGGGTCCTAGCCTTGGTTACGGGCCCTTAGCCTTGGTTATATGGTCTTACCTTGGTTTTTTGGTCTCTACCTTGGTTATTTGGTCTCTAGCCTGGTTTTTTGGTCCTAGCCTTTTTTATCTGGTCTCTACCCTTTGGTTATCTGGTCTCTACCCCTTGGGTTTTTTTTGGGTCTCTAGCCTTGGTTTTTTGGTCTCTATTTGGTTTTTTTTGGTCTCTAGCCTTGTTATCGGTCTTACCCCTTGGTTATTTGGTCCTCCCTTTGGGTTATCGGGTCTCACCTTGGTTATTTGGTCTCTAGCCTGTTTTTGGCTCTAGCCTTTTTTTATTTGGTCTCTACCCTTGGTTTCTGTCTCTACCTTGGTTATTTGGTCTCTACCCTTTGGGTTATCGGGGGCTCCTTTTTTATTTATATACTATATTCTTTCTTTCCTCCATAAAACTTAATTCTTTTTATATAAGTCACAAAATTTTGTAGTAGTTTACGTGTAATACAATAACTATAACTATTTTTTCCCCCTTATAAACATAAATCTTAAGACATGAAATAACATATTTTTTTAATTTAATTGAGCCCTCTGTTTTTATTCACTAGACAATGTATTTAATCACTTGTTTTTGTGATCCATCGTATTAAATGTATAGGGGATAATTAATCAATTATTACAAAATGTATTAATATTCAATAAAGATTTTGGCTAATAAATATAATAATTTTATTTTATGTAAAAATACATAACATAAAAGTTTTTCAAATATATTTGGTTAGGTAATATTTCAGTACAAATGTAATCTGCTTTCCTCTCTCAGGTGTTATTTTTTCTGGGGCCTCTTATGTGACGTTGTTTAATCAGGTTGTTTGTGGGTGTGCCGCTGTGTGGGTGTGCCGCTGTGTGGGGTGTGCCGTGTGTGGGTTTGTCCCGCGTGGGGTTTGACGCTGTGGGTGGGGCCCCTGTGGGGGCCCGGCCGCGGGGTGTGGCCGCTGTGTTGGGTGGGGCCGCTTTTGGGGGTTTGTGCCGCGTGGGGGTGGGGTGCCTTGTATGGGTGTGCCGCGGGTGGTTGTGCCCCGGGATTGGGGTGGTGGGGTCGGCGGGTGGAAAAAAAGGAAGCGGAAATAAATTGATTTTTGGGTTTGGAGGTCTCGGGAGGTGAATTTTTGGGTGTCCACTGCCGATACTAAATCATTTCCAATATAAAACCGTTCTTACTCACGCAAAAATGATAAAAAAAGGTAAATTCTCCCAAATTTTCGTTTTTTTCTTAATTTTTTTTTTCCCAAATTCCTGCTCTGTTTTTGGGGCGATGCGTTAGGGGAATTTCCCCGGGTTCTTCGGAAAAATTTCAGTCATCAAACCAGGGGGAAAAAAAAAGCTATTCCGAAAAATTCGTGGCCCACCCTTGGTTGACGGTCACCCCTTTTCTGATGGGCAAACGTTCCTCTCCCTCTTTCGGGGTAACGTATGAAACCCCTTTTCTAGTTGATATTCAAAAAATTTTGTTTGGTAAACTAATTTCTTTTTTAAATGGGTTATCCTTCAAAAAATTTTTCGCTGTGGCATTTTCTTTTGAAAGGAGAGTTACATAAGCCGAATCACTCAGGGAAAGGGTGGGGCAGGTGAGCATCATCGGGCTAATAAGCCCCTCAAAATTTTCTTGGAGCTCTTCGTCCCTTTCCCTTAAACGTGTTTTTCACTTCGGGTATAAAACGAAAACAGAAAACCTAAAAATGAAAGGGGAAAAATCTTTTGCATGAAAGCAACTCTGTACCGCAGGGTTTAAAAAAATAACTATTCGCCACGTTCAGGGATTTTTCGAAATATTATTTCAGCATTTTTTGCCCCTTCTTAATTAATTAAAATTTCATTTTTTAAAATTACTTCCCCCATTCATATGGGGGCACACATAAACACACTTTTTTTCTTTTTTCCCATCATTCTTGAAAAGGTTACACACTAAAATAGTCATTGCCCCCACCGGGCAGTTTTATTTGAAGCCATAAACAAAACCCGGCTTTTTTAAAATTTAAGAAAAAAAAATATCAAATTTTTCAGCTTTTATTTTTATTTTTTTTAAAATTTTAACCACTTAATAAAAAATTAAAAACACAAACCCCAACACTCTAAATCATTCAAAACTCATAATCTTTAAATTAACAATTAACACTTTAATCACGTTGATCTTTTAAATCACTCTTAAAAAACCTTTTAAACTTCTGGTTTTAAAGTTTAAATTTTTCACAAAAACCCCTTAAAGGTAAAAATCATTTAAAAAACTTTGTCGGTTAAAAATACTGAAAAAAAATCATTTAAACTCCTGAAAACCTATTTATCACAAAGAGAAGAAGAGAGAGAAAATAGGGGCGGGGAGGGGGAGAGAGAGAGGGGGGAGAGAGGGGAGAGAAAAAGGGGAGAGAGCCCGAGACAGACAGCCCGAAAACAGAAGACAGACAGAAACACAGACACTCAGTAAAGGGCAAGTAAACAGAAGGACGTAAGATGGGTTAGCCCATTTCAGCGGCTTTCAAAAAAGGAGGGATGGGGTTTTACCCTTTTTAGGGTTATGTAAAAGGGCCCCAATTATTGTCACGGAAACCACCATTTTTTGGCTGCCCTTCGAAGCCCCAGAGAAAAGGTGAATTTTCTACCAACAAGACGAGCAGAAAATAGAGAAACTACCCCTGGACTGTACCCCTTCTCAAAAACATCATTTCCATTGAGTTCAATTATTCCTAGGATGGCTTTAGTTTTGAGAAATGTTTCGTACAGATACGAAAACAATGAACAAAAATCGGGTTAAAAAAAAAATAGCTGGCATAAAAGTCTCGTAACAAAAAAAAAAGACATTAAAATGACCCTTGTGTAGGTATCAGCTCTTGGGCTCTTTAATAAAGACGGGAACCCCCAAAACCCCAAAACCCCTCATAAAAACAACTCAGGTAATAAAAAAAAAAAAGGGGGGGGGGGGGAAGGGAGAGAGAGAGAGATTGCCTGTTTTCTCCTTAGGTTTCCCTTTCAGGTAGATCTATAGTAGTTCCAATGGAAACATTTTAGCAGAGAAAACTGATAATTTTCAGGGGGAAAGGGGTTGTTTACTTTTGGGAAAACCATGCGGGCAAAACCCAGGTATATAACAGGTGGGTCTTCTTTATGTAACTGATACACTCCTGGCCGTTTAAAAGAAAAAATTTCCTCTTTCTAAAAAAAAACATAAATAACTATGAAAAAATAAGGATTATGTCTGAGACTATGGAATTCCATTTTATTACTTATTTCTTTACCTTTTTCATTTAACATTTATACTTTGGGTGAATCTTATTTATGTATACATAAAGTGTTCGCCTTTTAAATTTTGGGGGCAGTTTTAGCCCAAAAACTTTTTAAATTTTTATTATTTCTTGTCATTACGTGGTGATTGGAGGCAGACAGGCGGGAAGGGAAACAAGTGGGGGGTTTTTGGGTTGAGGGAAAGGTAGGAAGGGGGCCCCAGCAAGCTTTTGGCAGCCCCCGTGCTGGCGGGGGGGAAAGGGGTTTTGGGGCCCAAAACTGGGAGGCCCTGGGCACGGGTTTTTTAATTCCGTCTTTGAATTTGCTGGGGTTTAAATCCTTTTTTCCCTTCTTATAAGTCTTTATTTAAATTTGTCGAAAAAATAAATTTTTGAGTAATTTTTTAGGGTTTATTCGAAAAAAAAATGGGAGGGGTTGCTTGCGGGGGTTGACGCATACAAAGTAAAAATGCTCAACGAAATCCGCTTCAAGCGCAAAAATGCAAATTTTTTTTACCACATTTTAAACAAATTCTCTCTAAAAATAGGGTTTCCCATGCACCCCCAAATTTTAAACCAAATCCCTTTAAAGGTAAAAGAACGTCCAAAACCCAAAGTAAGTAATGTAAGATTTTTGACGATATTCATTGTGTTTAATGAATCTTTATTTTAACGTTTTTCAATTACCTTATGTGTACTTAATTTTTAAAAAAATTTAGGTTCCCCGGAGCCCGGCGGGGAATGTGCGGTGAAAACAAAGGAACCAAAATGAGCTCCACGGACCCAAAAACAGCGAATTAATTCCCCTTTTGCCATGCCAACCCGGGGGATAAAATTCACTAACTGAGCCCTTGGTAGTATATAGAACTCACCCTTCAGATGAACATTTACCCCGTTTTAAATGGAAAAATGAAAAGGAGGTAGATCCAAAAACATTTTTTTTGGAAAAGAGAAAATTTTTGGGGGGGAATAATAAATTTTCCCGACTTTCCCTTTAAAATTGGAAGTTTTTTGTCTCTCATAAAAATTTTATTTTTAAGACGTATTATTTTTGAAAGGACGGGGGGGAAAATTTCCCACAAAACCCACATTTTATTTTTTAAAGCAAAAACTTCTTTAAAGAAAGTACAATATCCTGAAATTTTTTTTTGCAATTTGTTTAAAGGCCAAAAACCAAAAAATTGAGGTGCCCCCCAATTGCAAATTTTTTAAAAAAAAAACAAAAATCCCCCCTTGCAGGTTGAGAAACCAAAAAAAAAAATATAAAGAAAAATTAAAGGGAAAAAGGGAAAAAATCAAAAATTTTAAGATAAAAAAATTGAAAAATTGGGCCCAAAAGTGCAACACTTGGGTTTTTTTTAAAAAGGAAATCGAAGGGCCCCCAAAAATCCCAAAAGTTTTAAACGGAAAGGGAAAGAAACTAAAAATTTTATATATGATCCCCAGATATTTTTCCCAAAATGCATAAGTTTTTGAATGGAGCATTGTGTGGACCCCGTCTGTTGGTAAAACGTGATGAAATATTAAAATAAAATTTTTTAAAATCTTATGTACAAGCGAAAAATTCCGGAAATTATTAGAAATGTGGAGATGGAAGGAAAAAAATCAAAGAAGAGGTATTATTGCAAAAAAAATTCCCCACAAAACTCGGTATAAGTCTTTAATAAACGCCCAGTAAATATGTCTATGAATTTCTTTTTAAATTTCGTAATAACAAATTTGTAAACAAGAAAACCAAATGATGGAGGGGGAAAGACTAAACCTTTATTTTGGGGTTTAGCACGATCAAAAGATTTCCCTTTCCCGTGTCTTTCCTATTAAACTCGGTAAAATCACCTGTAAAGGTTTAGATTTAGCAATGGGGGAAACCAAGGGTTTAAAGTACTTCCGTCATCAAAAGACTGGAGTAAAAAGGGAGGGGGTTTTTTTGGGGGTTCAACCCCCCCGCACCCGGTCGGGACCAGGCCCGTTTTTTTTTTTTGTCCTAATGATGAGGGAAAAGACTTGCTGTCCAAAAAAAAAAGCGTGATTTAAAGCGGGGAAATTGCTAAAAGAAATTCAAAAATAAACTTTGCCCACACAAATTAATTTTGACGAGGAAATTTAAAATCTGGGGGGGCCTCGAAATTTCCCCCCTTTTGGGAAATACCCTTCATTTTAAAAAAAAATTTTTAAGAGGTTAGAAAAAAGATCTTTCCCAAACCCAAATTCTTTCAAAAAAAGAATTAAATTTTTTTAAAGGTTTTTGAAATCGGGGAAGGCTTGATTTCAAGATTAAATGAAGTTTACTAAATGTTTTTCTATTTGGGTTTGTACAAAATCGAGGCGCAAATCTTTAAATTAAAAAACTCACTTTTAAAAGTTTTGGGCCCGCACCAGGTATTTTTAAAGAAAAGGGGGAAAAAAATTTGTTTTTCATGACTGAAATTTAATAGGATGAAGGGAAGTATGGTTTAATGGTATCGATTTCTTTGGGGATGGGTTTCGGTAAAATTGGTTTCGATACCAGCCGATACTTTTTAAACTTTAAAAAAAAAATTTTAAAAGTATTTTTAAAATTTATAAAACACAGCCCAGGGATAAGAGTTGTATTGTCCTCCGCTGTTTTCCAAACCCCGGGTTTCCCCTTTATTTTTTTCCATTAAAAACAGGTACAAAACCTTTTTGGGGGTTAAAATTTTGAAGGACGAACTAAAGGTTTGCCAATTTCCTCCTTCCATTGGAAAGAAAGTTTTAAAATGAACCCCGTTCCCCCCCCTTGGACTTTAATTTGAATTACCCAGGATGAATACGATTTTAATTAAGCACAAAATTTAAGGGACTTAGGTGATTTTGATTGCTTTTTTTTCCAAAAATAAGGGTTGGATTTTAGCCAATGTTTTTGGGGAAAGGCAGAAGATATAAAAAAGAGGCCCAAACCCCTTTCGTTGTGGAAACTACATTTCTTTGCTTCTTTAGGTCAACTGTAAAATTTAAAAAAATCATTTGCGCGTATTTTACTTTCTTATCAAGAAATATTTTTGAACAGGGGGTTGACAAAGCAAATTGGGCCCTTTAAACAAAACCCGAAAATTCAAAAATTTAAACCAAAATGATGGGGAGGAAAAAAGTTCAGTTTACCATGAAATTTTCATGTCCCCTAGTTTACACATTACTCCCGGGTTTGGAAGCTTTAAACCCCCTTCAGTAATGGGCCCTAAAAATTTTTTATACCTCGAAAAAAAAGGAAAAAATTTATAAAACATTTTTTTTTTCTAAAAATCCTGCCCTCGGGCCCTTCCTCGTAAAAAAAGTTTTCTGATAGGGGGAATTTTAAATTTTGGGCCCCCCTTTTCTCGTACACTTTAAAATTCTTAAAAACACTGACCAAAAACCTGGCCCCCAAATTTCAAAATGGGGCCTTACCAACGATATACAGGGGTTAAAATAACCTGAGGCTTCGTTATTTATAAAATCCCAAAGAAAGTTTTATTTTGTTTTAAAACTCTTTTTAAAAAAAAAGAAACCAGAAAAATTTATTTTTCTGTTTTTCAGCGTGTAAAAAATTTTGTTATTTATTTTAAAAGCATCACGGTTTTTTTTCCAAAGGCTCAAATTCTTTAAAAAACGGCATCTGCCCCCTTTTCCGACCACGCATCAGTGCTTTCAGATCTTCCCCCAGTGTTTTTTTCCCCCGTCAAAATTTAATCCGACGGGCATATTTTTTGTCAGGGGGAAACCTGCTGATTTTCGCAAGGGAAATTTTTCCCTTCTTTATCTATGTTGTTCATGAACAAAAAAAGGGGCCCCCTAAAAACTGCCCCATGTGCAACCCACCGTTTATTTAAACTCTCTGTTCCCCTCTGTTAACCCCGCCGAATCCAAAAAAAATATTCTCCAATTCTATGTGCCTCAACTTTCTTCAAAAAATCCAGTGGAACAAAAAAAAGGGAATTAAAAATACCGACAGATTTTGGGAAAGGGAACAATATGAAACCCGGGTTAGGTTCTTTTTTTCGAAACGTTTCGCCACACGTGGGCTTTTTTCAGTCGGTACAGAAAAGTTGATAGAACAGAAGAGACTTGAAGACGATGAAATCAGCCCCACCCCCTTTAAATTTTTGGGGTGGTCAGTCCCTCATTTCTGGAAAAGGAGCATTGAACAATGCCCCTTCCCAGACAGAGGGAACTGACCCCCTTTCAAAACTTTAAAGGGTTGTTTTTGACTTATTAATCGCCCTTCAAGTCTTTCTGTTTCTACAACTTTTCTGTACTCGAGAAAAGCCACGTGTGGGCGAAAGGGTTTCGAAATAAAGATCCAAAAGTTCCCTTTATGTGCCCTTCCCTAAAACTCTCCAGTGTGGAACTATAATTTATCCCTGTGATCCATATTCAAATATCATTTTGATTACTAAAAATCTACCTCCTCAGCCCCCTTTAAAGTAAAAAAAAATTTAGAAAATTTCTTTAAAGCAAGCCCCCCTTTTGGGTAAAACTGCTAGTTTCATTGATAAATTTTGTCTTTTAAGGTGGTTTTTAAATTAGCCCCCGGGCAATTTTTTCCTTAAATTTTTTCCATAAAAGTAGGTGGGGCCCTTTTTGGCCCTTTAATTTTAAAAAAAGCTAGGGAAACCTTGGTCCGCTTTACAGACCCGGAAATAAACATTGCCTTTTTCCACTTATCGGGCCTATGCTATTTGTTTAGGAATTTTTAAAAAAAATTTCGCCCAAAGGGTTTTTTCCCCCAATTTTCCCCCTTTAAATTCCTTCAAAACCCCTTAAAGAACAGTTCATCGGGCCCGGGGAAATTCGTTGTGTTTTAAATCGGCCCAAATTTGTCACTAGTGATAGAAGTGCACAACAAAATTTGTCTAAACCCCCCACAATTTTAATTTTTTCTAAAATTTTTCTTAGTATCTTCCCCCCCACAAAAACTGAGAGGAAAAAAGTTTTAAAAGGGTTAAAGGCACCCCTTTTGTCACGTCAGAAAGCGCCCAAACAATTTAAAGTGGGCCTATCGTTCCCTAATCTTTTCCCAAACTACCTAAAAAGAAATTTTTTGGGTTAATCCTCGAACCCCCCTTACGCCCTTTAACTTAAAAATCTTTTTTGGGGGCAAAATTTTTTTTTTTATTTCTCTTTTTAAATTTTGGAATAATTGATTTTTTAATTCCCATTCCCCCCTTTTGATTCGCCTGTAAATGCCCTATTTTGAACAAAGGTGTCGGGCCCGGTTTAAAAAACTAGGGTTTTGGGAAAAAAGTCGTATTGGAAAACCAACCTACGGATCAGACCGGTCAAAATTAAATCATTTCAACCCACCGGGGAAATTTTTTTTCTTTCCTAAAAAAATCTGTTAAGGGGGGGAAAAAAAAGGGGCCATTACTTTATTGCATTTAAATTAAGGTTTTTAAATTTGATATAATGAAAAAATTAATTTCTGATCGCGTTCCCTAAGCTCAAAAAAAATTTTAAAAATTCAGAAGGGCATAAACTGAAAAAGGGAAAATAAATAGCTAATCACCCTTCCACAGGAGACCTCCATTTATAAAGGGTTTAAGGGAGCCCGAAACCCCGGGAAGCCCTTTCCACGTCACAGGGCCTACTGAATGGGGGGGAAACCCCTTTCCCCTTAGGGAACCACTCTACAAGATACCGAACATCATTGACTCTCTCTCTCCTCTCTTTCTCTCTTTTCTCCCCCTCTCTCCCTCTCTCTCTCCCCCTCTCCCCCCTCTCTCCCCTCTCTCTCTTTTTCTCCCCCCCCCGCTCCCCCCCCCTCGCTCCTTGGGGGTTTTTCCCCTCTCGCTCTCTTCCCCTCTCTCTCTTCTCCCCCTCTCTCTCCCCTCTTTTCTCTCTCTCTCTCTCTCTCTCTCTTCTCTCCCCCCTCTCTCCCCTTCTTCCCCTCTCTTCCTTTCATTAAATTCCTAGTGTTTCCCTTCCCGACAACTGCATTTCCTCTGATGGGGTTTGTGAGGTGAAGTTGTTCCCCAAATGGAAGTAAACTCCTGTTGGGTAACTTAGTGTGCTTTTTGAAACTCACAAAATGGTAAAAATTAGTTACAAACAAAAACCCACCCCAATAGTTACCAAAACAAGAAAACACAAAAGTATAACAAGAACACACAATAGTTCCACCCCAAAAAACACAATGTTACAAACAAAAAAACACAAAATAGTTATTACACAAAAAACAACAATAGTTACTAACAAAAAAACACACAATAGTTATACACAAGAACACAAAAATAGTTTTTTTACAAAAGGGAACACAAAATAGTTACTACACAAGAAAAAACCCCTTTAGTTACTACACAAAAAACAAACAATAGTTCCTACACAAGAACACACAAAAATTTTTACACACAAGAACACACAATAGTTATACACAAAAAAACACAAAAAGTTACCACAAAGAACCCAACAATAGTTACCAACAAAAAACACCCAAAAATTTACAAACCACAAGAACACAAAATTAATTACCACACAAGAACACACAAATTTTTACTACACAAGAACCCCACATTAGTTACTACAAAAGAACACATAATAGTTACTACACAAGAACACACAATAGTTACCCCCCAAAAAACACACAATAGTTACTACACAAGAACACACAATATTACCACAAGAACAACTTTATTACTACACAAGAAAACATTAATAGTTACTACACAAAAAACCCCCCCCCCAAAAAAGGTTTACCACACAAAACACACAATATTTAACTACACAAGAACACACATTGGGTTTACCAAAACAAGAACACACAATGTTACAACACAAGAACACACATTGTTACAAAACAAGAACCCTAAAAGTTACTAAAAAAAGAAAAACCAATAGTTAAAAACAAAAACACAAAATTTGTTACTAAAACAAAAACCCAAAATAATGTTACTACAAAAGGGGACAAAAATAGTTACTCCAAAAAGAACAAAAACAAAAGTTACTACACAAAAACACAAAAATATTACTAACAAGACAATAAGTTACTCCCAAAAGAAGACACCAATTAGTTACTAACAGAACACCAATAGTTCCCAACACAATAACCCCAAAATAGTTACTACAAAAAAGAACCCAAATGGGAAACTACAAAAGGGAACACACAATAGTTACTAACAAAAACCCACATAATAGTTACTACACAAAAAACAAAAATTTTTAATACCAAGAACATAATAGTTACACCCCTAAACAAAAAGTTACTACACAAGAACCCCACAATATTTACTACACAAAAAATTTTTTTAAAGTTACTACACAAAAAACACAAAATTATTTAAATTCCCAACAATAACACAAATAGTTACTACCCAAGAACCCCATAATAGTTACTACAAAAGAAGCCAACAATATTTTCCCAAAAAAGAACACACAATAGTTACTACAAAAAGAACACTTTAATAGTTACTAAAAAAGAAGAAAACAATAGTTACAACAAAAAAACCAAAATATTTACAACAAAGAACACTTAAGTTACTACAAAAGGGGAAACAAAATAGTTACTACAAAAGAACCCCAAATAGTTATTTAACAAAACAACAATAGTTACTAACAAGAACCCAAAATTTGTTACTAAAAAAGGGAAACACATAATATTTTTACTACACAAAAACCCAACACAATATTAAAACAAAAAACACCAAATTTATTTTCCCCCCCCAAAAGAACACAAAAATTAGTTACTCAAAAGAGAAACCCAATAGTTACAACAAAAAGGCACGCAATATTATTTACAAAGGGAGCACGCAAAAAGTACAAACCAAGGGCCCCGCAAAAAATTTCTAAAACAATAAAAAAACAATAGTTACTAACAAGAACACAAAAAATAGTTATACACAATAAGCCCCAAAAGTTACTAACAATAACACACAATAGTTACCACCCAAAAAACAACAAAAGTTACTACCCCAATAACACACAATAGTTACCACACAAGAACCCCCAAATTATTTTATACCCCAATAACACCCCAATAGTTATAAAAACAAAAACACACAATGTTACCACACAAAAAACCACAAAAAGTTACTACAAATAAAAACCCCAATAGTTACTACACAAAAACACACAATATTTTACAAACACAAACACACAATAGTTCCCCACACAAGGAAACGCAATATTTACAACACAAAACCACAAATTTATCCCACAATAACACCCAATATTTTTATACACAAAAAACACAAAAAGTTACAAACACAATAACACAAATAGTTACAAAACTAACACACAAATTTATACACAAAAAACCCCACAAAGTTACCAAAACAAAGGAACACCCAATATTTAACTACACAATAACAAAACCAATATTTACCCCCAAAAGGGAAAACACACAATATTTTTACTACCCCAATAAAAACAAATGGGTTCCAAACACAATAACACACAAAATTTTAACTACACAAAAAACACACAATAGTTTACTAACAAGAACACGCAATAGTTTACTACACAAGAGCACGCAAAATTTACTACACAAGAACACACAATATTTTACACAAAGAACACCCCAATGGGTTCCACACAAAAAAACACACAATAGTTACTACACAAAACACACAATAGTTACAAACACAAAAACACAAAATTTTTTACTAACAAAAACCCACCAATGTTACTACGCAAAAAACACACAATAGTTACTACACAAAGAAAAACACAATAGTTATACACAAGAACAAAACCAATAGTTAAACAAAAGAGCACGAAATAGTTACTACACAAGAGCACCCCCAAAGTTACTACACAAGAGCCGAAAAAGTTACAACAAAAGGGAAACCCCCAATAGTTACTACACAAGAAACACAATTGTTCCCACAAAAAAGAGCACGAAAAAGGGGTTATTTACAAAAGAGCACGAAATATTTTACTCCACAAGGGGAAACGAAAAATAGTTACTACAACAAGAGCAGGGCAATAGTTACTACAAAAAGAGCACGCAATAGTTACACACAAAGCACGCAATAGTTATTTAACACAAGAACACCCCAAAGTTATACACAAAAAACACACAATATTTTATTTACCAAAAACACACACTATGGGTTATACCCCAAAGAACACACTATAGGTCTACACAAGAACACACGATAGGTACAAACAAGAACACAAAAAGGGTTTACTCCCCAAAAGAACACAGATGGGTAAAAAACCCCAAGAACACACGAAAAGTTACACAAAAAGAACACACGTTTAGGTACTACACAAGAACACACGATAGTTTATACCAAAAAACAAAACCGATAGTTACTCCCACAAGAACACACAAAAAGTTACTAAAAAAGAACACACGATAGTTACTACAAAGAACCACAAAAAGTTACTACACAAAGAACACAAAATAGTTACAACAAAAAGAACACACAAAAGTTATTTTCACAAAAAACACACAATGCTCATCCCGAAAATTCACAATAAGGGTTACTGTACACCTTATTTTTATTAACTTTATTGCTGAAATAAAAGGGCCCGGGGGCAACAGGCTTCATCTGCCCGATGTGAGAATAAAACACTGGAGAAAAAAAAAGGGAAAAAAAATTTTGGGGGTGATCATTTTCTCTCACCCTTTGGGGCAAAAAGGGGTTTCAGCATCTTTGTCTCAGGACTTGGGGGCTGACCACCTTTATCAAGGCTGGGGGACAGATTCCCCCCAAAAATTACCACCCCCACTTTTTTTGTTTTTCACTATTATTTTTCTCCGGGGTATTCGACTGAAGTTATTGAAGCTTTTTTGCCCCTGGGAAAACCTTTCCGAAATAATGATACCAGTGTTGGATATAAAATAACTCACAATATTCACTTTATAAAAAATTACAGTATTGTTTTTTTGGGGAAAAACTTTCCAGGCCTCAGAATAACAACACATGTTCATCATTCCAAAGAATTTGGTTTACTTAAAAACGCAGGGGTCCCACCCAAGAACAAAAAACTTTACCACCCACTAAAAAAGATTGCTCACACAACAAAAAATTTCAGTTTTGTCACCATATAAAATAAACCCTTTTTCCCCCTACCCAGAAAACCCCCCAAAGCGACCCAAAAAACACCGTGTTAGCGTCGTCTTTATTACCCTTTTTAGTTTTCCCTAAATCTTTTTATTAAATAAAGCTTTAGTTTTTTTTAACATATACACCTTAAAATTTTATCGTTTTCTCCCCCAGAAAGGTTTTGAATAATTCACCAAAATTGCTTGCACCGTTTTTAAAGGGTTTTGGAAAACCGAGCTTTTGCTTTTTTTATTCCTTTTTTCCCCTTAACCAAAAGTAAAGTATTCTTTCCTTTTTTTTATAGGTACAGAAGCACAGTTTTTTCTCCTAATGTTTCCCTCTTCAACGTTCGTTTCTACAGACATTTTTTTATCCCCCTGTTTTAGTGACAGGGGGTTTTACAGATACAACACCTGGACGCAATTTTTTTGGTTTTTTACTATACTCAAAAAAATTTCAACTGTTTTGACTTTTGGTGGCAAGGGGGTTTTTAGATAAACATGTGGGCTAGTTTTTGGTTTTCCCGTAAAAAAACCAAACATCTATACTACCTTTACCGGGGGTGTTTATATAGTTATAACATACAAAGAAAATTTCTTTTCGTCCCCTATACTTCTATCTTTACTTTGGGGAAAAAATTTTTTATCAAAAGGGTGGGTTTCAGCTTAATTATGACAGTGGGATGCAGCAACGTAACAAAATTTAAATTTGCACTACATGTAAAAGGTTTAAAAAAGGCATCAAATGTTTTTTTTGTCCCGTTATTTATAAATTTTCGGGAATGTTTTTGTGCTGGTTTTTTTAAATTTTTTCTAAAATTTGCGACAACAAAAAGATATAAACACAAACTTCCCAGCCCTACTTTAAAAAACCGAAATTTTAAATTTGTGACCCCCACCCAATACACGTAACTTTACTATATTTCCCCTTTAATATTTAAAAGGTGTAAAAACCCAAACCTCCAAAAAACAAGTTTTTTTTTAAATTTTTTTTTGTCGGGATTCCTTAAAAAAAAAATATTTGCACACAAAATATTACAACACTAAAAACCAGAAACCTAAACAAATTCCATTGATTTTGGGGCAAACGAGCTCACATTTGTTGCCGGAAGGGGGGTCAAATCCTTTTTTTTTCAAAGCCTCTTCCCACCTCCCTGCAAATTCTTGGGGACGTCCCTCCACCCTTTTTCCTCCAGCTCAGATTTATCACTGCCTTTTTTGAAATTTTATTTTGCTCCCCACTCACTCTAATGGAAAAACATAACAGTCCCGTCTCCCCCCTTTTCCCTTATAACTTTTACCCACCACATCGTATTCAAATTTCCAAGTCATTCATATTTTTTACTTAATTTTTCTCACAAGATGTAGAAATGGAGATTTCCCTGCTTCAAAAACCCCGCGGAATTTTTCCCCGAACGAAATAAAGATGTCAAACTGAAATTTAACCTCTTATTTAAAATTTTTTTTTTTATCTTATCCATCTTTTCCCCCACCCCCCTAATAATTTTTGGGTTCATTCCCGTTCCCCAATTTTTTCCTTTTATTTCATATTGATCTCAGATGTTTTCATTTCCAAAATTTAACTTGTTCCTACCCCTTCCCCTTTTTTAGTGTTTACTCTTTTTTTTTTACTTTTAATTTCCCCTTTTTAGACAAAAATATCAACCTTAAAGTTCTTATCTCGTGAATTTCTTCAAAACCACAGTGTCTTTTGGGAAACGGCCCCAAAAATACAACTCCCAAATTAAAATCAGATTTTACTTTAGGTCCTTTTTTCCCAAAACCCTTAAAAAAAATTGATGTTTTCCCTTTAACATAATTCTAAAAAAATTAAAAACAACACCTGAACCCTTTTTTAAAAAAAAAAAAAAAGAAAAGGAAAAAGAGAAAAAAACCCCCCGGAAACATCTATCCAAAACTAAAAGGTACGGGTCGCAACAACCTTTTTAATTTTTGCCCCCCCTTTAAAAAAGAAAATGCCAAACCCCCCTATTTTCCCCCCCCTTTAAAATCTTTTTTTAATTTTTTAAAAACTCCCCCCCCCCCTTTAAATTTTTAAATTGATGGGTTTTTTTTGGGTTTCAATTACTATACCCTAAAATTTTCCTATTTAAAATTTTGCTTTGTTTTGAAAAAAAAAACCAAAGCCATTGGGGCCCAAAACTTGTTTTAACAAAAGGGCCCTTTTGGCGTTTTTTTAAATTTGTGGGAAGGTCAAGCACCAAAATTTAAAATTTTTATGTAATTTTTTTAAAGCCCAAAGAATTTTTAAGCCCCCTAAGAAATTTTAAAAACCCCCCCAAAAAAAAGAATCAGGAAAATTTTGGGAGTGCAAAACAAACATAAAAACCTTTTAAACCCCGTTTTAAAAGGAAAATAACAGGGCCGGGAACACAAACACCCCTTTTTGGGTTTTTTTCAAGGCCGTGAGGCCTTTTCCCCAAAGGGAAAAAATTTGATTCTGTGGTAATCCCGGGGGAATTGGACCCACTGCCCCAAAACCGCCCCAAAAAAAAGGGTCAACGTGTAAACCCTAATTTCAACCCACATAAAACCCGGTTTCCAACCCAAAGAAAAAGGAGTTAAGGTTCCTCTGGAAAACCAAAAACCCCCAAAAATTTTAAAGGGGTTAAAGGATTTCCCTACTCGGAATCCCTTTTATTTGTAAGGCCCAAATATCAAAAAACGGTTAAATTGTCCGGAGCCCTTTCAAACAAAGGTCCTTTTTCAAGGTTTTCTTCTTAATCTTTTTGCACACCCAAAATTAAAAAGGATTTTTTACCGGGGTTGGGAAAGGGGTTTTGGAAAAAAACCTTAAAATTTGGGGGGTTAAAACCCCCCGGTTTTTTCAACCTTTTTTTGGCAATTAAAAACAAACTTAACCCCAACTTAGGCTAATAACCCCTTTTTAACCCCCAAAATTTTTTTTTCGCCAACCCCAAATTTTCCTTTTTTTTGGCCCAGTTAAACTTGTTCGTACGTCTTCTCTACTACTGATGCTTCCAGAAAATTTTTTTTCCCTTTCCCCTGCCTTTTCCTCCCTTCCCAAAACTTTAAAAACTGGCCCGTTTTCTTTCTGACCCGACTTAACGAACACAAAAAAAATATTTTGACTTTCCGACCCTAATAATTTTTCTTTCTTTTTCATGTTAGGATCACAGTCATTTATTTTTCTGGTTCTCTGCCCAGAATGCTTTCCCCAATAGCCTTTTACACCCCGTTTTTGAAGCAAAACCCTTTTAAAACACCTTTCCCAATATGAATTTAGTCCCGGGTTTTGTTTCTGGAAATTTCCTTCGTTTTCAAACCCGTCCAAATGTTCCCAAAATTCAGAACACCCGTGACTTGACCTGACCTTTATTCTTTCCTCTCCTACCTCTTTTCCTTTTTCCCATTTTTTATTTGCCTTTTTTGGGCTTTTAATTAGGAAGAGTCTGTCCCCTGGGGCATTGTTCCCCTATAGTTAACCCCGGGGGGTCAATTGTTTTGGGAGTTTCTTTCCCCTTTTCGCTTTTTTCTTCTATTACTGCTACTTTTCTTTTCTATGGCCCAAACCCCCTCCCCCCTTTTTTTTCCCTACCACTAAATACCCTTTTTATTTCAAACCCCACCAAAGGCGTATTTCTTTTTTTTTGTTAAAGCCACTACTACAACCTCTTCCACCACTACTAAAATTCCACTAAACATTTCCTATTTTACTTTAATCCCGCCCCCATAGGGCCCCCTTTGTAAAAATTTGGCCCCCCCTTCCCTTCGCACTTCTTTGTGATTAGTTATTTTGGGCAAAATTGGCCCGGAAAAAATCATTAATTTTCAATTTCCGTTTAGCTCCCACTGAAAGGGGAAAACGAATGGCGTAAAGGGACTTAAGCCGCAAGTGAAATTTGTGGCAATTTACCAGTCTGGGAACCCACTCCCATTAAGTTCTGATTTTATAACCCCCTGTACTTCGATTAGGGGCCCTTTACCTTGCAAAAAGATTTTTGGTTGCCTTCTATTTAAAAGAAAAAAATTTTAGGAAATAAGAAAATCCAGTTTAGGTCCAGAGATTTCCCCGAAAATTTCTTAAATAAATTAAATCGTTGACCAGCGTCTTCGGGCCCCAAACCCCAAAAAAACTTAATTTCTTCCCACACAGAAACCTGGGGCTTTATATGTGGTTTAGATTGAAAAAAGACTGCCCCCGGGGTATTCAAACTAGGGTTGCCACAAAGGGCCCAAATTTTCTTTTGGGCTTAAATTTTCCAATCCCGGGAAGGAAGATAAAATTAAATCTCATGAAAATTTTGAGCTTTTCAGTCAATATGACATACATAAATTTAAGGTTTTTTGAAGTTTCCCTTGTGATACATAGCTTTCTAAAAATGAGCCAATGAAGAAATTTTTCAATTTTGAAAATGGAAGCCCATGTCCTTCTAAAAAGCCTCTACCCTTAAAAAAAGAGAAAGTTTGGTTTTAAAAAAAAAAACCGTTTAGAGATGGGCCCCCAAACCCCACTAAACCTTTGTGCGACAAGGGGACCCCAAAGGAAGAAAGGAGGGACAGGGGTACTCGGGAAATTAAATTTTCACCACAGCTTCCACCAATTTTAAAGGGCCATGAAAACTGACCCCAAAAAATCTATTTAATAAGCCCCAAGGGAGTCACGGGTAAGAAACTCGAGAGGATTTCACAGAAACAAAAACCCTAAATGTGAATTTCCCCCCAAGAGTCCCCAGTTCAGTTTGCAGTGGGATCCCCAATTCGGGGAACCCGGGGGAGCCATCCCCCGCTACTTTCACCCCTTGGTTTTTCCTATCCAACTGGAAATTTATTTAAAACCCCAATCAAAAATTTAAAATTAAATTTCCAGTAGAGCCATAATACCCCGGGTCATCCCCTTTAATAATCCCCTGTAAAATTTGGTAGGTAGCCCTAAATCCATTGACATTCAAGAAAATGATCACTTCCCTAAAAGGCACTGGGAGGGGGATGCATGCATTCTCAAAGGGCCGGAGGGCTGGACCCCCAAGAGTGCTAATCGGGCCCGGGCCCGTGTCGGGGGGTTTGAAAGGAAATTTCAAAAGCAACCCCAAGAACCCCCCCCTCTCTTGCTCCTTCATGTTGCCGAAAATGAAGGAGCAAGGAGAGGCCCCCAGACCCGTAAATTTTTAACAGCAGGGCCCCTGAAGGGCCTTTCCCAAACCCCCCCGAAATTGACAAGTAAACTAACACAGGTAAAAAATGGGCCGGAGACCCGGTTTGTAAAAGGGAATTTTGGGGAAAACATCGCCGTAGGCTATGATGAAAAATTTTTTCCTTCACCCCCTAAATACAGATTGAACAATTTTGTAAAATATGTACAGAAAAGAATCATTTAAATTTACCACCGGCCCGGGACAGATGGGCAAAGCAGAAGCCCCGGGGAAATGCACCCCAAATTAAAACCCGCAGGTAGGGAAGTCCCGCCAATTCCCTTTCCCCAAGTGAACCACGTTGCTTCAGCCCTTTGGCGGGTTGGGCCCGGATTGGTCAAAGAACCCCGGTACTGATAACGATGGGTTCCCCATTTTATCGTTAAAACCCCCAGCACTCGGGTTTCTGGTTGGAAGGCGCCTTTGTTTGGGGGGTGTGACATATACCCCAAAAAATTTTTAACATTTCACTTTGCTTTTTCTCGCTGGGCAAAATCAAGAGGGGGGAGCCCAACCCCCATTTGAAAAAACCCCTCGGCCTCACTCCACCCCGACCTTGGGCAAAACCCCGGGCCCTTTTACCATTTGGGGGAAAATAAAAAAGATTTTTTTTTTCCCTTTGGAAAAGGAACTTTGGTGGAATTTTCCGTGTTTGCCTAATCAAAAAGGGCGTGGGGAACCCCGAGAGGAGGGAACCCCCCCCGCAAAACCCACTCCTGCCACGAGTAAAGAGTGTGTTTTTACACCCCAAACCCACAAAGGTCCCCTTTCCCCCTTTCACTCTGCCTTGGTAAAGCCCGAACTGTTTTTCAGTTCAAAGCAAAAATATGGGAAGCTGGGGTGTAATGCCGACACGTAAATTTCATTATCGCGGAGGCAAAAAATCCAGCCTATCCGTTTTTTCCGGGCAAATTTTGAGTACCCCCCAGGGGCGTCCCCCGGCCTCTCGACTTTCCCCTTTTACAGGGGGAGGGCGTGCAAAACCCCAAAAGGTAAGAAAAATAATCAGCCAACTCCGGGCAAACCCCTTTTCCATCAAAAAGGGAAATAAAAGAAAACTCTTTTTCGACAAAAGTTTTTACCCTGTGCCCGGGTGAAAGGGGAAACCCCCTAAAAGCCCCGACACAGTGGCTTAACCGCCAACAAACCGTGGGACTTTTCCACCCCCAAAGTTCGAAACAGGGAAAACACCGGGTCGGTTTACCCGGGATTAAACTTTTCAAAATTTTCCCGCCCAAAAATTACCGTCCTTGCAGTTTTTGGGAAAAAAAACTTTTAGAGGAAGTCACATTATCCCTCCCACCGATCAGACGAACCATATTGGGCTTTGCATGTTAAACCACCACGACTACCGCTCTCTCTCCCCTTTTTCCCCTACCTTTTCCCCTCATGGGAGGTTTTCCCTTTAAAGGTGGGGAGGGGCTCTTGATCTAGGGAATTGGATCTGTACTTTCCCCGGGTTCCCCAAATTTAGCCTGAATGCCTTCAATCCCCCCCCCCCACATGCGCTGTATAAAACCCAAAACTTAAAAATACTTCCCCTTCCTGTAAACTTTTAGCTACCCCACACAAAACCCCGGGGGTTTTTTTTTTTTTCGTGATTTCCCCCCAATCAAAAAAACCCCCAAAAATCTTGGCTTTTTTCCCCCTCTACTTCCTCCTCATGTACCGCGGGGGGGCTTGCCTTGGGGGCCCCCCCCGGGGTAAGCCCACAAAAACCTCAAGGGAAAATCAAAGACAAAATAGCAATAAAAATATCAGACATGACCGGGCCCCAACCACAGCAAAATGGAACACCTATTAGAAAACGATTCAATTTTCTAAAAACAACAATAGACGTCCTAACACTAAATCTGAATTTTCAGTAACAGAGAGGTTTTTAAAGTGCATTTTTGAAACCTAAGGGTATTGAATTTCATTCCCTTTTTCTATTCTTTAAAAAATTTCCCTTTTTTCATAAATTTCCTTTTAACAAAAATTTATTTTTCCTTACAAAAATCAAGGGACACATTCGGCAATGCAAAACAGACCTTGAAACATATCATCCTTTCTGGTGGCTTTACTAAACCCTTTCCTGAACGCCCATGTAAGAAGGGGAAGGTTTTCGGAATGGGACTTTTTTCCGGCCCTTTTTATCTATTTCCCCCCAAAAGATTTAATTCTACGTCCCAAAAATTTCCGCAAACCAAAATTTATTTTTTCCCCCTCAACCCCAAGGGAGCTTGCTTCTGAACCCCAAAAAGGAATTTGATTTGTGTTCCGGTTCCCCAAATTTAGCCTTAAAACCTTTTCCCTGCCCCCCACATGCGTTGTGTTTAAACCTACGGGGTTTTGCCCCCCCCCTGTTTTTTAAAAATTCTGAACCCAAAAAAAAAATCACCTTTTGGGAAGGAAAGGGGGTGTAGAAACGACGGAGGCCCGTGAGGGGTTAAAACGTTTCCCCCAAAATTAAACCCTAAATTTTGGGAGGTTTACCAAAACCCCTTTAACATGAATCTTTTGAAATTTCCCAATACCCAAAATTTTAAACCCCTTTAACCCTGGGATAAAAACCCTTCCATTTTTTTTTTCATACCCCAGATCACCCAAACCCGTTTTATTTTTCATTTAAAAATCATATGTGGAAAAATTTTGTTGAAAAATTTACAGGTTCAATCCGAATTAACCATACAATAACTGGGGAGAAATTGGCACATCAAACCCCAGATTAAAAACTTTCTGATATTGATGACGTCGGAGACTTACCCTAGGGTTTTAAAAAAACAGGGCACTATAGTGTTTCCTTCGTCAAAGCCCCGTTTTTCAGTAATTTCCCAAATCAACGCTGGAACTTAAATTTGGAACATATGGTTCCTGAATAATTCCTAGAATTTATGCCAGTAATACTGAGAAATTATATGTAGACTGTATAAAAATTTATTAAGTGAATATAATTATTACAACATAACTGTTGATAAAAATTAAGACACCCAACTATTCGTTGGACTTTACTTCCTAACGCCGCCCTAAAGGTAGACAACTAATATTGGTCAATAAATAGTTATATTACCTATGTGAGAATTAAAACTCACTGGGAGGCGAAAACACTATTAATATCCACACTGTAGATGGTTCTTAATACTATCACCCCATCTCATTTTTTCTATTATTATCCACCTTAATCTGACATTTACAATATCACATTCGGTATTATTCCAGATGCTCTTCACTTTCTCATTTTTCAGAACCTGATTCACGTTGATATTATTCCTATCAGCTACGATTAGTCACGATTCAATTAACATCACTCATTAGAACAGCATATTATACCATCAAGTTGCAGCATTAGGGTTAAAAACAGCAGTTATTACCGGGATACCTCAGGGATATGTTTAAAAGACAAATATTCAAAATAAAATTGCTAGTAATGGCAAATCAATTGATCAACAAACAGAGATAGATAGTAGAGAGCAACGAGTAACTAGCTCCCTTAAGGTTTACTATACAAATAGTAGGAGTCTAAGAAATAAGATAGATGAGCTAAGATTACTTGCAAGTGTAGGAAATATAGATATTATTGGTATAACAGAGACCTGGTTCAACCTGAAAGATAGAGAAATGCCTTCTGAATGCAACATACAGGGTTATAAACTATTCCACACTGATAGGGTCAACAGGAAGCGTGGTGGAGTGGCGATGTAAGTCAGAGAAAATTTAAATTGTTGTCTTAGACGTGATATAAGATTAGAAACATCGAACACAGAATCTGTTTGGCTACAGTTCCTCGAGGGACGTGACAAATTAATTTTGGGTGTGATTTATAGGACACCAAACTTTGATAGGGAGTGCAGTAAGCTGTTATGGGACGAAATTCATAAGGCATCTAGATATGAAAATGTTGTGATAATGGGAGATTTTAACTTGAAACAAATTGATTGGAACAATATGACAGGAAATCTTGAGTCTAGTGACTTTCTTGATACGGTTCAGGATTGCTTTTTAGAACAGGTTGTGACACAACCAACTAGTGGAAACAATCTGCTTGACTTGATTCTTGCCAACAAAGATTCAGTAATTAATAATCTTGAGGTTAATGATGAGCTTGGGGAAAGTGATCACAAATGACTTAGTTACAATATATCATGGAATTACCGAGATAACTGCAATCAAATCTCTGTCCGAGATTTTCGCTTGGCCGACTACTTGGGACTGAAAAATTACTTGGGTGGGCTAAATTGGGATGTCCTGACTATGGGTCAGGTAGGTGATCTTGGTTGCCAATATGACGTTTCTCAGAGCATAGTTCTAGCTGCCAAGACAACTTTTGTTCTGAGTAGGGGAATTAGATCTAACAAAAATGATCCCAAATGGATGAACAATAGATTAAAACATCTCATTGGTCAAAAAAGAGGCATATATATAGGCGTATCAAAAGAAGGGATGGACAGTTAAGAAATCAATATATTCAATTAAAGAGAGAAAGGAATAAGAAAAGTAAAAAGGGATTATGAGGCTAAGGTCGCAAGGGATTCAAAGACTAACCCAAAAGGGTTCTTTCAGGTATACAGAAGTAAGATTAGGGACAAGATTGGCCCACTTAAGAGTAACTCTGGTCAGATCACTGACAGTGATAAGGATGTGTGAAATTCTCACTACCTACTTCCTGTCAATTTTCACCCAGGAAAATACTAGCGATATTCCTGAAATAATAGATTACGTAGAACAGGATGATGATAAACTATGTACGATTGCGGTAACTAGTGACATGGTCCTCAGACAAAAGAGAAACTAAACCTAACAAACCCCGGGCCCTAATGAACTGTTTGCAAGGGTGTTAAGAACTAAAGAGGAACTTAGCAT
>NC_069464.1:30203218-30218390 GCF_026875155.1 Cherax quadricarinatus | reverse complement strand
GAAAAACCCTTGTACATTCTTTATACCTTGACGTATTTGTATCCCTTTTCAGGTACTTGTAATCCTTTACAGTACTTGTATACCTTTTTTAACATTATTTTTATCCCTTGTACATGTACTTGAAATACCTTGTAAAATGTATTTTGTATACCTTGTACATGTACTTGTATACCTTGTACATGTACTTGTATACCTTGTACTGTACTTGTATACCTTGTACATGTACTTGTATACCTTGTACATGTACTTGTATACCTTGTACTTTTACTTGTATTCCTTGTACATGTACTTGTATACCTTGTACATGTACTTGTATACCTTGTACATGTACTTGTATACCTTGTACATGTACTTGTATACCTTGTACATGTACTTGTATACCTTGTACATGTACTTGTATACCTTGTACGTTTACTTGTATACCTTGTACATGTACTTGTATACCTTGTACATGTACTTGTATACCTTGTACATGTACTTGTATACCTTGTACATGTACTTGTATACCTTGTACATGTACTGTATACCTTGTACGTGTACTTGTATACCTTGTACATGTACTTGTATACCTGTATCATGTACTTGTATACCTTGACGTACTTGTATTCCTTGTACATGTACTTGTATACCTTGTACATGTACTTGTATACCTTGTACATGTACTTGTATACCTTGTACATGTACTTGTATACCTGTACATGTACTTGTATACCTTGTACATGTACTTGTATACCTTGTACATGTACTTGTATACCTTGTACATGTACTTGTATACCTTGTACATGTACTTGTATACCTTGTACGTGTACTTGTATACCTTGTACATGTACTTGTATACCTTGTACATGTACTTGTATACCTTGTACGTTTACTTGTATTCCTTGTACATGTACTTGTATACCTTGTACATGTACTTGTATACCTTGTACATGTACTTGTATACCTTGTACATGTACTTGTATACCTTGTACATGTACTTGTATACCTTGTACATGTACTTGTATACCTTGTACATGTACTTGTATACCTTGAGAATATGTATATACTGAAAAAGGAAAGAAATATTCCTCAATGGGACACTATTACTATAAAGTTTGGGTGAGAATTTGGTCTGGAGATCAGTGGTATAAAATACAGACACGATGGAGAAATATACACAAATGCAATATATTGTGAACCTTTATTGACTATATTTAGCTCACACAGTGAGCTTCAAGTCAATAAAGAGTCGTATTATACTGTATTTAGTGTATTTTTCCTGCCAAGTGTTTGGTCTCTAATAAGAATCAAAGATATTTCAGTAGTGATTATTATTCTATGACCGCGGGTTCAATCCCGGCCGGGGGTATGGTTTATTTGCAATCGTGTCATTACGATTTCTTAAGTCAAGTCATTCACAGACCTCGTGGCGAAGGAGCCACTGATCTGAGGAATTAGTCGTCTTGTCTCCTTCCTTAGACTCTAATCCTTCCCCCATACCTCCCTTCCTCTCTTCACCTGACATCTTTATTTGATGTCTCTCCCTTGTGTATTCAGCTATAGGGAGAGGAGAAAGGGTTCGTTATCAGTCCCTTTCCGGTGAAGACCTCGGGGGCCGAGCTCTTTGCCACTGGAATTGGATTAGGGTCACGCTGGGCCACCCTCCAGGTTCCAGGTGTCCTTGGATGATGGAAGTGTGCCTGGAGGCTGCCTTTCAGGAGATGGAGGTGTCACCGACTAGAAAAGCTAGACGTAGAACCCCTAGCTTTTCTAGTCTCCCACTTGTTGGTTGAGCTTTCTTTGGTTGATTCACAAGGTACCATCCAGGTGTACTGGGGCTGCCGGTATACCAGCAAGGTAGGGGGTTGGATTCCATGCTGCATCACCATATTGGCGTTATCCAGAGGTGATATACGTTGTTTCCCTCACTCTTACTCCTCAGAGTTGCCGCTCAAAAGCGCTGGTGCAAAGGGCCCCCCTTGCTTCTCTTTACATTTGAAGGACTCTTATTTCTTTTCACAAGATAGTCTTGCAGGCTAAGAGCTGTTATCCAACTTCAACTCATTTCAAAGCCCAGCTGTATCTGAGGTATACTGCCCCACCTAGGATGTGACCCACACCAGTCGGCTTAACACCCAAGTAACTACTTCCTGACAGGCGAACAGGTAAGAAACATACCCAACGTTTCCACCCACACCGGGGAGCGAACCCCGGACACTCAGTGTGTGAGCTGAGTTCACTACCAACCGAGCCATTTGGCCCTGGCACGCCAATGAACCTTCCTTCAAACTCTGCACCACTTCTGGGCATCACCTCGATGCCTGACTCTAGTACAGGCATTCCAGATGACACTTCGTGATCCATCTGTTATTCTCGGTACTTAACCACGCTTCCAGCTTCTCCCTCGATAGCGACTATAGAATGTGGACACAGAGCTTGAGCTCTTGAGTCCTCCTTGAGCCCCATTGAGTCCCCCTTGAGTCCCCCTTGAGTCCCCCTTGAGTCCCCCTGTCCCCCTGTGGTCAGAGATGCTATCCACGCAACCTTCCTTAAATATCTTTCAACTGCTGGGAGCTTACAACTTTAGTTTACACAGCCGGGAATAACTCGTGAAACCTCAACAAAGCACACGCTGCTGTCGCTTTGGCTACATAACCAAATATTGAAGATCACTGGCAGACTGCCCGATGTGTGGTGCAGCGTATCATAATCTACCCTGAAGCGTTTCCTCACCCTTTTTCCCTTACCTTTATTGTGGAGAAGCTTACCCAGTATATTATCAACGTTGCTTTGGATTTATTAAAGAGGGCAAAATTCGCGGTCTCGTGGAAAAGGAGGGTCTATTATATGCTATGACAATGGCTCAGTTAGGTCTCCAAGGAAGACTCCCACGTCTCTTCTATTCTGCTTGACACCCACAGGTCCCTACTGTTGTCTCTCCCACAGTAACCACTGTGTCTAATCCTTGTGAAATAATCATCTCTGACATTCCAGCCTCTTTGCCTTCTTCTCTTTCTTTTATTTCTTCGCTTATATAAGCTCTCCCGACTTGGCCTTCCACTCTTCCTGGAAACCCTGGAAGACCCCAAGCTCCCTCAGTCATCAAAGCTCTCTACCAGCCTATTGTTTCTCTACGATTAATATTCCCCACTTCTGTGTCTGACCCTTGTCTCTGCCTGAGTCTGTGTCAGCTGTGGAAATCCGTCCACCCTTGCACACTACCATTACTCCTTCCCCCTGTCCTCACCCTGATTCCTTCATTCCTTCATCCCAAAACACCCCCTATCCCCGTCCTCTCTCTCTCTGTCTCTCTGTTTCTCTCTCTCTCTTTCCTCCAATATGGGCAACTGGCAGTGTTTCTCCACTTTATTCCATTTACCTCTTCCGCCTCTTGTATCACGCTTCCTGCTGCTTCCTTGTCTTCAATAAACATTAAGGCCTTTTAGGCTTTTGTTAAGGAGACTAAGCCTGCGATGGACGTCGACCCGACCCCTTACCTTTAGAATCTCACGCTCTATAAACCCCTACACCTGCTCCTGCTCTACATCTATCCTCTATGGTTACGCACAAATCACATGTTTTTAATTAACTGCCATCACTACTAGTCAGTTTAGCCCAGTGTTTGTTTTCTAATATCATTGTCTTCTGTTTACAGATAATGGCTTCGTTACAGTTGAAGATCAGAGGATAAAGGGGCAGTCAGGTGAGTTATGAAAGTTATCTCAGTTTTGCCCTTCATGAATCTGTTTAGAGAAAGAGAATTGCGTTCCACTGTTGGAAATCTTAATCTCTTGTTAAGTTTATTACAGTTCTCATTCATTTTACCGAAAATACTTTCCAGTGGAAGCTTGTGGGCAGCGTCACGTATTTTTCTTGTCTTACAGTTTAATATACTGCGGCCCGTGTCTGTTCAGGTATACGATAGGCTACTCTTTCTATCCTACTCATTCTTGCCCATTATCTATCCCTGAAATATAGTTTCTGATTTCTTCCCTCGCTACCCCACTCTTTTCACTGGGTGAGTTTAATGCACATCATTTGCTGTGGGAGGATCTCACTGTGACTCTCGTGGGGGCCAGGAAGACTGCATGATTCCCTGAAGTGGTCACTGTCGAACCCTAATGGTCGATGGGGTTATCGAAGGGGTCAGTACATGGTTGAAGATGGTCTTAGTCATGTAAATGTATTTCTTTCTAAGAAAAGGGACAGAGTGAACCTGGAAGAGCCTGGTGACTTATCACTAAAACTCACCAGTTACCAACCAAATATCAGTGACCTTCCTGACGTTTATCAGTTACATTCCATTAAATAATATCAACCAAATATCAGTGACCTTCCTGACGTTTATCAGTTACATTCCATTAAATAATATCAACCAAATATCAGTGACCTTCCTGACGTTTATCAGTTACATTCCATTAAATAATATCAACCAAATATCAGTGACCTTCCTGACGTTTATCAGTTACATTCCATTAAATAATATCAACCAAATATCAGTGACCTTCCTGACGTTTATCAGTTACATTCCATTAAATAATATCAACCAAATATCAGTGACCTTCCTGACGTTTATCAGTTACATTCCATTAAATAATATCAACCAAAATATCAGTGACCTTCCTGACGTTTATCAGTTACATTCCATTAAATAATATCAACCAAATATCAGTGACCTTCCTGACGTTTATCAGTTACATTCCATTAAATAATATCAACCAAATATCAGTGACCTTCCTGACGTTTATCAGTTACATTCCATTAAATAATATCAACCAAATATCAGTGACCTTCCTGACGTTTATCAGTTACATTCCATTAAATAATATCAACAAATATCAGTGACCTTCCTGACGTTTATCAGTTACATTCCATTAAATAATATCAACCAAATATCAGTGACCTTCCTGACGTTTATCAGTTACATTCCATTAAATAATATCAACCAAATATCAGTGACCTTCCTGACGTTTATCAGTTATATTCTTACAATTAATAATGTCAATATTTTCAGTAAAAAAACACAAAGATATGTCAAGTTATATTTTTCGAAATTTAAATATTACCAATTTTTTGTGAAGGTATTTTCTGGTCAATAATATGACACCGATTTTAGGGTAAATTTGATATCCCGTTGAAAAAACGAAAATAAAAATGTGAAAAAAATATATTGATCAGGCGGGGCTGACTTACAAATAGCATTGAAATTAATTTTTTAGATCTTGCAAAAGGCAGATCACGAAATACATAATAGCATTTCGTTTTATATATTAATATAGTAAAATATCACTAATTACCATATTTGAGATGTAAGGTTTTTCTTCTATGTTGGTCATCAATACAGTCCCGTTGGAGGCTTCAGTGATAGTCTGCCATCATTGATGACTTGTCTAGGACTTTAAACTCATAGATTATAGAGGTATTGGTGTGTGTGCGAAACAATCAGGGTACAGTATTATTGTTGGAAACAGCAGATATTACCTGGATACACAAATAACCCGCACATAGAAGAGAGGACTTACGACGACGTTTCGGTCCGACTTGGACCATTTACAAAGTCACACTAACGAGAAGCAGAGAAGGAGGGAGTATATACACTCCCTTTTTCTCTCCTGTTGGTTAGTGTGACTTTGTAAATGGTCCAAGTCGGACCGAAACGTCGTCGTAAGCTCCTCTCTTCTATGTGCGGGTTATTTGTGTATTGTTCCAGTCACGGGATATGTTTAAAAGACAATATTCAGAATAAAGTTACTAGTAATGGCAACTCAATTGATCAACAAAGAGAGATAGTAGAGAGCAACGAGTAACTAGCTCCCTTAAGGTTTACTATACAAATAGTAGGAGTCTAAGAAATAAGATAGATGAGCTAAAGATTACTTGCAATTGCAGGTAATGTAGATATTATTGCTGTAACAGAGACCTGGTTCAACCTGAAAGATAGAGAAATGCCTTCTGAATGCAACATACAGGGTTATAAACTATTCCACACTGATAGGGTCAACAGGAAGGGTGGTGGAGTGGCGATGTATGTCAGAGAAAATTTAAATTGCTGTGTTAGACAATATGTAAGATTAGAAACATCAGACACAGATTCTCTTTGGCTACAGTTTCTCGAGAGTCGTGAAAAATTAATTTTGGGTGTGATTTATAGGTCCCCAAACCTTGATAGGGAGTGCAGTAAGCTGTTATGGGACGAAATTCATAAGGCATCTAGATATGAGAATGTTGTGATAATGGGAGATTTTAACTTTGGACAAATTGATTGGAACAATATGACAGGAAATCTTGAGTCTAGTGACTTTCTTGATACGGTTCAGGATTGCTTTTTAGAACAGGTTGTGACAGAACCAACTAGAGGAAACAAACTGCTTGACTTGGTTCTTGCCAACAAGGAATCACTAGTTAACAATCTTGAGGTGACTACCTCCACAGGGGTCAGTCCTAGGACTGACCCCTGTGGAACCCCGATCGTCACACGCACCCACTCTGAAACCTAGTCACGAACCATGATTCGTTGTTGCCTCCCTATCAGGTATTCTCTGATACATTACAGGGCCTTTCCTGTTATTTTTATTTTTTTTATTTATTATCACACTGGCCGATTCCCACCAAGGCAGGGTGGCCCGAAAAAGAAAAACTTTCACCATCATTCACTCCATCACTGTCTTGCCAGAAGGGTGCTTTACACTACAGTTTTTAAACTGCAACATTAACACCCCTCCTTCAGAGTGCAGGCACTGTACTTCCCATCTCCAGGACTCAAGTCCGGCCTGCCGGTTTCCCTGAACCCCTTCATAAATGTTACTTTGCTCACACTCCAACAGCACGTCAAGTATTAAAAACGATTTGTCTCCATTCACTCTTTCCTGTTATGCGTGCCTAATCCTCTAGCCTTTGCACTAAACTCTTGTGAGGAACTGTGTCGAAGGCCTTGTTGCAGTCCAAGAAAATGCAATCTACCCGCACCTTTCTCTCGTGTCTTCCGTTACCTTGTCATAAAGCTCCAGTAGGTTTCTCACCTATTTGTAGTTGCAGGAGTCGATTCATAGCTCCTGGCCCTGCCTTTTCACTGGTCGCTACTAGGTTCTCTCTCTCCCTGCTCCATAGCTTTATCATACCTCGTCCTAAAACTAGGTATGGTTCCTGCCTCCACTTTGTCGCTTACCATATCATTTCACATTGGGCAAATGTGACACCTCCTATGACTGCTGCACCTCTCCACCTGCCTACAGTATATAAGCCATTTCTTCGCACATATGCTGTATTCTTTTCAAGATTGATGGACTGATTACATCGACTCAAGGCTGAGGGACTGATTACTTCAAACTCCTCCTGCTCTTCACCATTCTCCTTTGTATTGACTGATGAAGCCACTGTGTGGCTTCATCAGTCCATTCAAGAGTTGCACATGTGTCTAATTTATTAGCGTGTCAGTTGTTTGAACCATTCATCTATAATTTGCCGAGTTGCAATGAATGTGCTGAAGGTTGTTGTTACTGGCACACTCAGCGTCTCTGCTCCCTCTCTAAGGATCCACGGATGCTATGTCTTTTTCGTACTGTCGCTGTGCCTCCCTCCTTATCTGTGCATACTCATTTCTAGCTCTTCAACTGATCTCTTTATTTTCCTGGATCCTTTGTCTTCTGTACTTTATCCATTTTTTGGCTCACTAAGTTTTTGCCTCCTTATACCTTCAGGTAAACCAAGGGCTCGTTCTAGTCTTCCCACTTTTTCCGTCGCCCTTGGGAACAAACCTCTCCTCTGCCTCCTTGCATTTTGTTGTTACGTAGTTCATTATTTCCTTTATTCATTTTCCATATAATTCTCTTTCCCACTGAATCTTCTGCAGGAAGTTCCTCACGCCTGTGTAGTTCCCTCTTTTGCAGTTTGGCTTCTCCCGTTACCCTTTCCACTTGTATCTCTACTATGTGTTCAAAGCTCAGGCCCACGTGATCACTAGCTCAGAGGAGACTTTCGTATGTAATGTCTTCGATGTCCGAACTACTCAGGGTGAATACATGATCCTGTCTTGCGGGTATTCAAACAGGAGGAGGCTGAAATTAATCCTTGAACATCCACTGCCACGAATGTCCTCGCAACATGAAACAAGTGTAGTTCACTAGGCTCGTGTTGTTTGTAGGATCGATGGATAAGGTAACACATACATTGTGTTGTCTCTTCAGGCAGGACAATGTGTCGTGGGGTCGAATCCTGGCCTGCCACAGTTTGGTAAATTGTTTAATACCACTTGTTTCGTGGTTTCATTGCGCTCTCTCTCTCTCTCTCTCTCTCTCTCTCTATACGAGTGGTATTGATTAATAACAACACTGCACTAGCCAAGGAGTCGAACCCATGCTGCTTCGGTCCGCCTCATGGTGATTGAAAAAGCATGGCTCTTTAGACCACCAAATCACACAGTCCTTAACATTGACGCTTCCAGCCAAGGTAGATGTTGTACCCGCTAGCGCAGCGTTGTTATTGACCAATATCAATATTGATCAATATATGTCACTGATGTCAGCTATGGTCTGTATACCTTGTACATGTACTTGTATACCTTGTACATGTACCTGTATACCTTGTACATGTACTTGTATACCTTGTACATGTACTTGTATACCTGTAATGTTACTTGTATACCTGTACATGTACTTGTATACCTCGTACATGTACTTGTATACCTTGTACATGTACTTGTATACCTTTTACATGTACTTGTATACCTTGTACATGTACTTGTATACCTTGTACATGTACTTGTATACCTTGTACATGTACTTGTATACCTCGTACATGTACTTGCATATGTTGTACATGTACTTGTATACCTCGTACATGTACTTGTATACCTTGTACATGTACTTGTATACCTTTTACATGTACTTGTATACTTGTACATGTACTTGTATACCTTGTACATGTATCTTGTATACCTTGTACATGTACTTGTATTTCCTTGTACATGTACTTGTATACCTTGTACATGTACTTGTATACCTTGTACATGTACTTGTATACCTTGTACATGTACTTGTATACCTTGTACATGTACTTGTATACCTTGTAACATGTACTTGTATACCTTGTACATGTACTTGTATACCTTGTACATGCACTTGTATACCTTGTACATGTACTTGTATACCTTGTACATGTACTTGTATACCTTGTACATGTACTTGTATACCTTGTGCATGTACTTGTATACCTTGTACATGTACTTGTATACCTTGTACATGTACTTGTATACCTTGTACATGTACTTGTATACCTTGTACATGTACTTGTATACCTTGTTACATGTACTTGTTTATACCTTGTACATGTACTTGTATACCTTGTACATGCACTTGTATACCTTGTACATGTACTTGTATACCTTGTACATGTACTTGTATACCTTGTACATGTACTGTATACCTTGTACATGTACTTGTATACCTTGTACATGTCTTGTATACCTTGTATATGTACTTGTATACCTTGTACATGTACTTGTATACCTTGTACATGTACTTGTATACCTTGTACATGTACTTGTATACCTTGTACATGTACTTGTATACCTTGTACATGTACTTGTATACCTTGTACATGTACTTGTATACCTTGTACATGTACTTGTATGCCTTGTACATGCACTTGTATACCTTGTACATGTACTTGTATACCTTGTACATGTACTTGTATACCTTGTACATGACTTACTTGTATACCTTGTACATGTACTTGTATACCTTGTACATGTACTTGTATACCTTGTATATGTATTGTATACCCTTGTACATGTACTTGTATACCTTGTACATGTACTTGTATACCTTGTACATGTACTTGTATAAATTGTACATGTACTTGTATACCTTGTACATGTACTTGTATACCTTGTACATGTACTTGTATAAATTGTACATGTACTTGTATACCTTGTACATGTACTTGTATACCTCGTACATGTACTTGTATACCTTGTACATGTACTTGTATACCTTGTACATGTACTTGTATACCTTGTACATGTACTTGTATACCTTGTACATGTACTTGTATACCTTGTATATGTACTTGTATACCTTGTACATGTACTTGTATACCTTGTACATGTACTTGTATTACCTTGTACATGTACTTGTATACCTTGTACATGTACTTGTATACCTTGTACATGTACTTGTATACTTGTACATGTACTTGTTATACCTTGTACATGTACTTGTATACCTTGTACATGTACTTGTATACCTTGTACATGTACTTGTATACCTTGTACATGTACTTGTATACCTTGTACATGTACTTGTATACCTTGTACATGTACTTGTATACCTTGTACATGTACTTGTATACCTTGTACATGTACTTATATACCTTGTACATGTACTTGTATACCTTGTACATGCACTTGTATACCTTGTACATGTACTTGTATACCTTGTACATGTACTTGTATACCTTGTACATGTACTTGTATACCTTGTACATGTACTTGTATACCTTGTACATGTACTTGTATACCTTGTACATGTACTTGTATACCTCGTACATGTACTTGTATACCTTGTACATGTACTTGTATACCTTGTACATGTACTTGTATACCTTGTACATGTACTTGTATACCTTGTACATGCACTTGTATACCTTGTACTTGTACTTGTATACCTTGTACATGTACTTGTATACCTTGTACATGTACTTGTATACCTTGTACATGTACTTGTATACCTTGTACATGTACTTGTATACCTTGTACATGTACTTGTATACCTTGTACATGTACTTGTATACCTTGTACATGTACTTGTATACCTTGTATATGTACTTGTATACCTTGTACATGTACTTGTATACCTTGTACATGTACTTGTAGTAAATAAAGATATTATTATTATTATTATTATTATTATTATTATTATTATTATTATTATTATTATTATTATTATTATTATTATTATTATTAATATAAATAGTGATGCTGATTTATATACCACTAAAGAATGCCTCACTGTATTGGCTTCAAACTTTTAACGATGATGCTATATTGTAAAAATACTGGTAATTAATGGATTCTAAGAGGCTCCAAAACTCTCAATGTTTGTTGACGGTATTGAGAAAAAGTTCGGTAAGTTGGTATTCACTCTGATCTGTGTAGACCTTAGTTCTGTCTTCAGTATTAAAACATATACCACTTCTGAGGAGGGTTTGAAGTCAAACCGAAAATATTCACTTGTCAGTGGCAGGTTCACACTTGGTTGAAACATATATGGTACAGGAGAGATGAATTTGAGATGGCCTTCCCATCTATACTTCCCCAAAGTCAACCTTAACAACGGTATCCTCACCTTTCCCTGGATAACGAGTCCAGGATTCAATCCGTGCGTCTCCGGATGTCACCCCCTTTTTCACCTCACGAAGGTTAGCTCATTCGGTGCCTTTCCCGTGTCCAGGAGTCCTTCTGTGTCGTCTCAGGTGTCATACCTTCCTCACTCTCCTGAGGTCACAGTTACCTCAGCCACCCCTTGTGAACTTTCCGGAATAGGAACTTGGTGTACAGTCGAGACCACCGGGTGAGTGGAATTACAGGAGGGGTTGCACAGTCCTGTAATTACAGCCACCAAGACTGCCACTCCTATAGACCACAGAAGGGAAGAGAGAATTTGTAGGCTTGTGGATAGATGGATAGCATACTAGGCGTGCCTAGTATGTTATCCGTTCCTAGCTACCTGATATTGTGAGGATATTACCTGATATTGTGAGGATACTACCTGATACTGTGAGGATACTACCTGATACTGTGAGGATACTACCTGATACTGTGAGGATGTTACCTGATATTGTGAGGATGTTACCTGATACTGTGAGGATGTTACCTGATAATGTGAGGATGTTACCTGATACTGTGAGGATGTTACCTGATATTGTGAGGATGTTACCTGATACTGTGAGGATGTTACCTGATATTGTGAGGATGTTACCTGATATTGTGAGGATGTTACCTGATACTGTGAGGATACTACCTGATATTGTGAAAATGTTAGCTGATATTGTGAGGATACTACCTGATATTGTGAGGATACTACCTGATATTGTGAGGATACTACCTGATATTGTGAGGATACTACCTGATATTGTGAGGATACTACCTGATACTGTGAGGATACTACTGATACTGTGAGGATACTACCTGATATTGTGAGGATTACTACCTGACACTGTGAGGATACTACCTGATATTGTGAGGATATTACCTGATATTGTGAGGATATTACCTGATATTGTGAGGATCTTACCTGATATTGTGAGGATACTACCTGATACAGTGAGGATACTACCTGATACTGTGAGGATACTACCTGATACTGTGAGGATACTACCTGATACTGTGAGGATACTACCTGATACTGTGAGGATACTACCTGATACTGTGAGGATACTACCTGATACTGTGAGAGATACTACCTGATACTGTGAGGATACTACCTGATACTGTGAGGATACTACCTGATACTGTGAGGATACTACCTGATATTGTGAGGATACTACCTGATACTGTGAGGATACTACCTGATACTGTGAGGATACTACCTGATACTGTGAGGATACTACCTGATACTGTGAGGATACTACCTGATACTGTGAGGATTACTACTGATACTGTGATGATACTACCTGATACTGTGAGGATACTACCTGATACTGTGAGGATACTACCTGATACTGTGAGGATACTACCTGATACTGTGAGGATACTACCTGATACTGTGAGGATACTACCTGATACTGTGAGGATACTACCTGATACTGTGAGGATACTACCTGATACTGTGAGGATACTACCTGATACTGTGAGGATGCTACCTGATACTGTGAGGATACTACCTGATACTGTGAGGATACTACCTGATACTGTGAGGATACTACCTGATACTGTGAGGATACTACCTGATACTGTGAGGATACTACTGATACTGTGAGGATACTACCTGATTCTGTGAGGATACTAACCTGATACTGTGAGGATACTACCTGATACTGTGAGGAATACTACCTGATACTGTGAGGATACTACCTGATACTGTGAGGATGCTACCTGATACTGTGAGGATACTACCTGATACTGTGAGGATACTACCTGATACTGTGAGGATACTACCTGATATCGTGAGGATACTACCTGATACTGTGAGGATACTACCTGATACTGTGAGGATACTACCTGATACTGTGAGGATACTACCTGATACTGTGAGGATACTACCTGATACTGTGAGGATACTACCTGATACTGTGAGGATACTACCTGATACTGTGAGGATACTACCTGATACTGTGAGGATACTACCTGATACTGTGAGGATACTACCTGATACTGTGAGGATACTACCTGATATTGTGAGGATACCACCTGATACTGTGAGGATACTACCTGATACTGTGAGGATACTACCTGATAATGTGAGGATACTACCTGATACTGTGAGGATGTCTTAAGGTGTACCTTCAACTTAAGGCAGAGTTAAGGGTCAGCATCCCTTAACAAAGACAGATCCTAGACTTCCTCTTACTAAACAGAGAAACCAAATAAGACAGTAATTATGGACACTGAAGATTCCAGTGGATAATGAACATGTTATTAGCAGACAGGAAGTTACGTGTTTCTTAATGGTAGCTTGACCGTCGCGGTGAGGTTGTGCAGTAAAGACGATAGACATTGTGCCACACTGGAAATATTCATTAACTACAAGCTTGTAGAGTTAATGTAACTGTATAAGTATGTTGTGAAAGCATTCTGAATGTAGGTGAGTTAGTCTGTTTCTCCATCTCCAAAAAATTTGTAATAAATATCGATCTGTTTGTCTTTGGTTATTGTTCATTGTTGGTATTTCCTAGGCCTACTACGGCCTATAAGTGCACACGTATGTCAGCATATTTTCACATATATTTTTGTATCTCGTCACACGCACTCTACGTACACACCATCACGCATACACAGGGATGTTAGGAAGTATTTCTTCGGTCACAGAGTTGTCTGGAAGTGGAATAACCTGGGTAGTGATGCACTGGAGGCAGGATCCATACATAGCCTTAAGAAGAGGTATGATAAAGCTCACAAAGCGGGAAGAGTGGCCGGGTAGCGGCCAGTTGAAGAGGCGGGGCCAGGAGCTGTAACTCGACCCCCGCAACCACAAGTACACAAGAACACACGACTCTTAACCCATGACACATGTATAGGGAACAGAATTAACGATAATTCTGAATTATACATTTAAAATTATCAATTAGAAATTAACGCTTTGAACGTTTTGTAGGAGAATTTACCAGGCTGACAGCCATGTCAGAAGCCCTGGTTACTAGTAGGCTCCACCAGGGTATCAGCAGTAATAGAAGTACTAGTCACTAGTAAAGTCTATCTGAGTGCCAGGGGCCACGATAGACTTATAGTACTTTATACTGAGTAAAGAGTACGGCTCAGTGGTGTGGTGGTCAGCATGGCTCAGTGGTGTGGTGGTCAGCATGGCTCAGTGGTGTGGTGGTCAGCATGGCTCAGTGGTGTGGTGGTCAGCATGGCTCAGTGGTGTGGTGGTCAGCATGCCTCATTGGTGTGGTGGTCAGCATGGCTCAGTGGTGTGGTGGTCAGCATGGCTCAGTGGTGAGGTGGTCAGTATGGCTCAGTGGTGAGGTGGTCAGTAAGGTTCAGTGATGAGGTGGTCAGCATGGCTCATTGGTGTGGTGGTCAGCATGGCTCAGTGGTGTGGTAGTCAGCATGGCTCAGTGGTGTGGTGGTCAGTAAGGTTCAGTGGTGAGGTGGTCAGCATGGCTCATTGGTGTGGTGGTCAGCATGGCTCAGTGGTGTGGTGGTCAGTAGGTTCAGTGGTGAGGTGGTCAGCATGGCTCAGTGGTGAGGTGGTCAGCATGGCTCAGTGGTGAGGTGGTCAGCATGGCTCAGTGGTGTGGTGGTCAGCATGGTTCAGTGGTGAGGTGGTCAGCATGGCTCAGTGTGAGGTGGTCAGCATGGCTCAGTGGTGAGGTGGTCAGCATGGTTCAGTGGTGTGGTGGTCAGCATGGTTCAGTGGTGTAGTGGTCAGTAAGGTTCAGTGGTGAGGTGGTCAGCATGGCTCAGTGATGAGGTGGTCAGCATGGCTCAGTGGTGAGGTGGTCAGCATGGCTCAGTGGTGTGGTGGTCAGATGGTCA
>NC_069464.1:30132140-30202718 GCF_026875155.1 Cherax quadricarinatus | reverse complement strand
AAATTTTTTATTTAGATTTGTTCCAAGGGTAATTTGAATTTTAAAACAAAAAAAAAACGTAAAAAATATTGAATACTTTTTAAATACTGTCCATCATAAGTTACCATCATACTGCCCCAATCTTTACATTCATTTATTACAGGGAACTTGGTTAATGTAATATGTCGAGTACTTTCTTTTACGATGTACCACCTACATCACCACTTGTGTAATAAATCTATGTAGTTTAAACCAAATTTTGGGCGTTACTTATTCGTTTGTCTCAAAGGTATGATGTCCATCAGGTTTTATGCCCATTGGGGGTTTTATTGCCTTTTATGGTCGAGTAACCAAAATGGTAGATTTACATTATAATACCATTAGGAATAAATACGATGACCTTTTTGGGTCGGAATTAGGTTTAGTTGGCCATGATGGTACGTGTCCATCTTATGGTACATGTACCATCTATGGTACGATGTACCATCTATGGTACGATGTACCATCTATGGTACATGTCCCAAATCTATGGTACGATGTACCATTATGGTACGATGTACCATCTATGGTACGATGTACCATTATGGTACGATGTACCATCTATGGTACGATGACCATCTATGGTACGATGTACCATCTATGGTACGATGTACCAATCTATGGTACGAAGTACCATCTGTGGAAAAATGCAAAAGAATTTGGGTTTCCTGATTCTTTAAATTCTAGTTACAAGGTGGCCCGTGGCCTGGTGGCAAAGCTCTCGTTTCACACGGTGGGGTCCGGTTCGATCCCAGTGAAGGGGGGGAAAAACATCGGATGTGTTTCCTTACCATCAGTTGTCTATTTCACCCATCAGTAAAATGAGTACCTGGGTGGTAGTGGATGTTGCAACCCCCGAATGGGTTACAATGATTATTATGTATATATAATGTATATTATCTTTTCATATAATTTTATATTGCTTATATTTGCGATAATAGCTAAATCGTAAATATATTGCTTTATATTGTTATTTGACTTTTTGTTGTTAGGATGTACATAATATGTGCTCAGTTCAAGTCTTGATTGTCAAACTACTTTTAATTATCGCTTGTCGCTCGTTATATTTGCCGGCTTCTGAGCTTTTGCTGTCCAGGGGGGCTAATCACGTGATCGAGGGGGGGTGTCCTCACCTCTCGTGAAGTATTCAGTCGGGTCTAGACTCGTTTGGGTTGGTGGACAGATTGTCTGTCTCATTATTCTTGTTAGTTCTGTAGAACTCTGTTCACAGAACATTGTATAGACTTCGTGATTTTCGACGTTGTACTGAGGTTGTGTGTCTCATAAAACACTCTGAGTTCTCAGGTCCTTAGCTATAGCTTCTGACCTAATTTTGTACTGGTTTCTGTGTATTGTCAAGTCAGGTTTTTCCTATGCTGAATTAGATTCAGTAGTATGAGAATTTTGTAACTTTTGTGGAGGATCTGCTGATGGTCCCTACTTGTGTCGTTATATTATCTCCTTACCTGGAGTTTCCCTTTGGAGAGAGTTCCGGGGGTCAACGCCCCCGCGGCCCGGTCTGTGACCAGGCCTCCTTAGGTCAGTGTCCCAGGATTCGACCCACACCAGTCGACTAACACCCGGGGTACCCATTTTACTGATGGGGAACATAGACAACAGGTGGAAAGAAACACGTCCAATGTTCTACTCTGGCTGGGAATCGAACTCAGGCCCTCACCGTGTGAAGCGAGAGCGTTAACCACCAGGCCACCAGATCCTGATGTGTCGCAGTTGCTTGTTATATGGCTATTGGGCTTAGCATTCTTTTCATTGTTTAAAGCAGACTGTTCTGGTTGCCAGTCGGGCAAAAAAGCTAGTTTATGTGAGTACTTTGTCAGTCACTTGTTTAAGTCTAGTCGAGTCTTGAGACATAGCTAACTACTTAAGAGCACTTACAAACATACACAAACTTACTTGTACATATTTGTAATATCTTATTAAATGTTAATGTACCAGACGGTACTTAAGACATTATAAATGTGATATGTGCTTTCAGCACAGATAATATTGAACTCGAGAGATTGATTTTATTGTGATTGGCGGTGATTAATTTATACTTTGATAATATACTCTCTAGACTTAATAAATATATTAAATTTTTAATTTCTCTAGTTAGTAGCTCTCACCAGTTGTAATGCTGAAGCACTATTGAATAAAACTGAATTTTAAATGGATAATTGGACAAGCAAAACTGACCCCCTACTTGTTACGAAAACCCAGTAAAGCAGCTGGAAGCTAGGAAGGGCAGATCCCTTCTAGTATTACCCTGGAGATCTCAAAGCTTTTACAAATCGTCGTTTTTATGTAACAGTGGACTTGGTTGTTGGGTGGCATCCCTGGGTGTTAGTGGACTGGTGTGGGTGGCATCACTGGTGTTAGTGTACTGGTGTGGGTCACATCCTGGTGTTAGTGCACTGTCTGGGTGGCATCCTGGTGTTAGTGCACTTGAGGGGTACATTCTGGGTGTTAGTGGACTGTTGGTGGTGGCATCCTGGGTGTAGTTGACTGTGTATGTGGTGGCATCCAGGGTGTATATGGACTGGTGGGGTGACAACCTGGGGTGTTAGTGACTGTGTGGGTGGCATCCTGGGTGTTAGTGGACAGGTGTGGGTCAACTATCCTGGGTGTTCAGTGGACTTGTGTGGGTGCATCCTGGGTTTTAGTGACTGGTGTGGTGACATCCACCCCCTGGTATTAGTGGACTGGTGTGGGTGGCAAACCTGGGTGTAGTGGACAGGTGTGGGGTGCATCCTGGTGCTAGTGGACTGGTGTGGGTAGAGAATCCTGTGTGTTTATGACTGTTTGGGTTCCACATCCTGGTGTGTTAGTGACTGGAGTGGTGGCATCCTGGGTGTTAGTGAACAGGTGTGGTCACATCCGGGTGTTATGGACGGTGTGGGTCACATCCTGGGTGTATGGACTGGTGTGGGTGACATCCTGGGTGTTAGTGGACTGTGTGGTGGCATACATGTTGTAGTGGACTGTGTAGTTGGCATCCCTGGTTTAGTGGACTGGTGTGGGTGACATTCTGTATGTTAGTGGACTGGTGAGGTAGGCATTCCTGGTGTTAGGTTGACTTGTGTGGGTCACATCCTGGGTGTTAGTGACTTGTGTGGGTCACATCCTGGGTGTTTAGTGGACGTGTGTGGTGGCACCTGGTGTAGTGGACTGGTGTGGGTGACATCCTGGGTGTTAGTGGAACTGGTGTGGGTGCATCCAGGGTGTTAGTGACGTGGTGAGGGTGACATCCCTGGGTGTTAAGTGGACTGGTGGTAGGGTGGCATCCTGGTGTTAGATGGACAGGTGGTGGGTGCATCCTGGGTGTAGTGACTGTTGTGGGTGACATCCTGGTTTACGATGGACTGGTGTGGGTTGCATCCTGGAGTGTTTTGTGTACTGGTTGTGGGTGGCACCCTGGTGGTTAGAGGACTTGGAGTGGGGGAGGCATCCTGATGTTAGTGGAGACTGTGAGGGTCACATCCAGGGTGTTATAGGATCTGTGTGGGTGGCATCCTGGGTGGATAGTGGACTGTTGTGGGTGACATCCAGGGTAGTTAGTGGACTGGGTGGGTCACATCCAGGGTGTTAGTGGACTGGTGTGGGTCACATCTGGGTGTTAGTGGAACTGGTGTTGGGTGTCATCCTGGTGTATAGTGGACCTGTGTGGGAGGCATCCTGGGTGATTAGTGAATGGTGTGGGTGACATCCTGGGTGTTAGTGGACTGGAGGTGGGTGGGTCATCCTGGGCGTTAGTGGACTGGTGTGGGCCACATCCTGGAGTGTAAGTGACTGGTGTGGATCACATCCTGGTTGTTAGTGGACTGATGCATAGGGTGGCATCCTGGGTGTTAGTGTACGGTGTGGATGGTCATCCTGGTGTTAGTGGACGGTGGTGGGTGGCATCCTGAATGTTATAGGACTGGTGTGGGTGCACCTGGGTGTTAGTAGGACTGGTGTGGGTGACATCCTGGTGTTATGGATTGTGTGGGAGCATCCGGTGTTTAGTGGATGGTGTGGGTGGCATCCTGTGATGTTAGTGAGGACGGCGTGGGTGCATCCCTCGGTGTAAGTGGACTGGCGTGGGTGGCATCCTGGTGTTAGTGAGGACTGAGGGGTGGGTGACATCCTGGGTGTTAGTGACTGGTGTGAGGTGCAGGTGGCATCCTGGTGTTAGCTGGATTGGTGTGGGTGACAACCTGGTGTTAGTGGACTGGTGTGGGTCACAATCCTGGGTGTTAGTGGACTGGTGTGGGTGGCATCCTGGGTGTTAGTGGACTGTGTGGGTCACATCCTGGGTGTTAGTGGCACTGGTGTGGTGGCAGTCCTGGTATTAGTCTGACTGGTTGTGGGTTACATCCAGGTGTTTAGTTGGACTGGTGAGGGGTGGTCATACTGGTGGTATTGAACTAGTTGTAGGGGTGGGCTCCTGGTGTTAGTGGACTGGTGTGGGTGACATCCCTGGTTGTTAGTGGATTCTGGTGTGGGTGGCATCCTGGGTGTTAGTGGACTGTGTGGGTCACATCCTGTTGTTAGTGGACTGTTGTGGGTCACATCCTGGGTGCTAGTGGACTTGGGTGTGGGTGGCATCCTGGTGTTAGTGACTGGGTGGGTGACATCCTGGGTGTTAGTGGACTGGTGTGGTTGGCAACCTGGGTTGTTAGTGGACGTGTGGGTGACATCCTGGGTGTTATGTGGACTGGTGTGGGTGGCATCCTGGTGTTAGTGGACTGGTGTGGATGACATCCTGGGTGTTAGTGGCTGTGTGGGTGACATCCTTGGTGTTAGTGGACAATGGTGTGGGTAGGCATCCTGGATTGTTATGGACTGGAGCGTGGGTGCATCCAAGTGTTAGAGGACTGTGTGAGGTGATGCATCCTCATGTTAGTGGAGCGACTGTGTGTGGGTCACATACTGGGTGTTAATGGACTGGTGTTGGGTGGCATCCTGGGTTTAGTGACTGTGTGGGTGACCATACTGGGTGTTAGTTGGTACTGGTGGGGTCCACATCTGGGTGTTAGTGGACGGTGTGGGTCACAACATCTGGGTGTTAGTGGACTGGTGTGGGTGGCATGCCTGGGTGTTAGTGGACTGGTTGGGTGGCATCCCTGGTGTTATGGACTGGTGTGGGTGACATCCTGGGTGTTAGTGGGACTGGCGAGGGTGGCATCCTGGGTGTTAGTAGACTGGTGTGGGTGACATCCCTTGTGTTAGTTGGACTGTGTGGGTGCATCCTGGATTAGTGGTCTGTGGGGTCCACATCCTCGTGTTAGTGGACTGTGTGGGTCAACAACCTGGGTTTAGTGGACAGATGTGTGGGCATCCTGGGTTGTTAGTGAACGGTGTGGGAGGCATCTGGGTGTTTAGTGGAACTGTGAGGGTGCATCCTGAATGTTAGTGGACTGGTGTGGGTGGCATCCAGGGTGGTTAGTGAGACTGGTGTGGGTGGCATCCTGGGTGTTAGAGTGACTGGTGTGGGTGCATCCTGGGTGTTAGTGGACTGGTGTGGGTGGCATCCTGGTGTTAGTGGACTGGTGTGGGATGGCATCCTGGGTGTTATGGACTGGTGAGGGTGGCATCCTGGGGTTTAGTGGAACTGTCTGTTGCATCCTTGTGTTTTAGTGGACTTGGTGTGGGGGTCATCCCTAGGGTTTTTAGTGGACTGGTGTGGGTGGCGTATCACTGGGAGTGTTTCACTGTACTTGTGGGTTCACATCCTGTGTACTGTAGTTGGAACTGGTGTGGTGCATCCTGGGTGTATAGTGTGATCTGGTGTGGGTGGCATCCTGGATGTTATGGACTGGTGTGGGTGACATCCTGGGTTGTAGTGAACTGATGTGGGTGCTTCTGGGAGTTAGTGGACTGGTATGGTAGCAATCCTGCTTAGTGGACTCGTGTGGGTGGCATCCTGGTGTTTTAGTGAACTGGTGTGGGTGCATCCTGGTGTTTAGTGGACTGGTGTGGGTACAACCGGGTGTTAGTGGAACTGGTGTGGGTGGCAATCCTGGGTGTATAGATGGAGCAGGAGTGGGTGACAATCCTGGGTATTAAATTGGACTGTGGTAGTGGGTTGCAAACTGGTGTAGTGGACTGGTGTTGTGGCATCCAGGGTGCTAGTGACTGGTGGTGGGTTTGGTCATCCTGTGTGTTAGTGGACTGGTTGGGTCACATACTGGGTGTTAGTGGACTGGTGTTGGTGGCATCCTGGTTGTTAGTAACTGTTGTGGGTCAGTCACATCCTGGTTGTTATTGTGGACTGGTTGTGGTCACATCCTGGGTGTTAGTGACTTGGTGGTGGGTGACATCCTGGTGTTAGTGGACTGGTGTGGGTGGCAACTGGTGGTATGGACTGGTGTGGGTGTGCCTCCTGGTTGTTAGTGGACTGTGTGGGTGACTTCTGGTTGTTAGTGGACTGGTGTGGGTTGCATCCTGGGTGTTAGTGGACCTGGTGTGGGTCACATTCCCTGGGTGTTAGTTGAACTGTGTGGGTCACATCCTGGGTGTTAGTGGACTGGGTGGGTGGCATCCTGGGTGTGTGGGTGGGGGGTATGGGGGTGGGGGGTGGGGGTAACATCCTGGTGTTAGTGGACTGTGTGGGTGGCATCCAGGGTGTTATGGACCTGGTGTGGGTGACATCCTGGGTGTTATGGTCTGGTGTGGGTGGCATCTTGGTGTTAGTGGACTGGTGAGGTGACATCCTGGTGTTGTTGACTGTTGTGGGTGACATCCTGGTGGTTAGTGACTGGTGTGGGTGGCATCCTGGAGGTTTGTGGACTGGTGTGGTTGGCAACTGGTGTTAGAGGAACTGGTGTGGAGGCATCCTGGATGTTTAGTGGACTGGTGTGGGTCACATCCTGTGTTATTGGACATGGTGTGGGTGCAACCTGGGTGTTAGTGGACTGGTGGTGACATCCTTGGGTGTTAGTGGACTGGTTGGGTCACATCTCTGGTGTTTTTAGTGGACTGGTGTGGGTCACATGCTGGGTGTAGTGGACTGGCGGTGGGTGTCATCCTGGTGTTTAGTGGACTGGTGTGGGTGGCATCCTGGGTGTTAGTGAAGGTGTGGGTGACATCCTGGGTGTTAGTTTACTGTGTGGGTGCATCCAGTATGTTTTAGTGGACTGGTGTGGGTCACATCCTGGTGTTAGTGGACGGAGAGGATCACATCCTGGTGTGTTAGTGACTAGTTGTGGTGGCATCCTGGTGTGTTTAGGACTGGTGTGGATGGCATCCTGGTGTTAGTGGACTGGTTGGGTGCATCCTGAATGATTAGTTGACAGGTGTGGGATGGCATCCTTGGTTTTAGTGACTGGTGTGGTGGACATCCTGGGGTAGTGGATAGGTAGTGGTGGCATACTGGGGTTTAGTGGACATGGTGTGGGTGGCCATCCTGGAATATTAGTGGACTGTGTGGGTGGCATCCTGGGTGTTAGTGACTGGCTGTGGTGGCATCCTGGGTGTTATTGACTGTTGTGGGTGACATCCTTGTGTTAGTGGACTGGTGTGGGTGGCATCCTGGTGTTATGATTGGTGTTGGGTGACATCCTGGGTGTTAGTGGACTGGTTGTGGTCACATCCTGGGTGTTAGTGACTGGTGTGGGTGGCATCCTGGGTGGTTTAGTGGACTGTGTGGGTCACATCCTGGGTGTTAGAAGGACTGGTGTGGGTGGCATCCTGGGTGTTAGTGACCTGGTGGTGGGTGACAACCAGGGTGTTAGTGGACTGTGTGGTGGCATACTGGTGGTAGTGGACTTAGTGTGGGTGGCATCCTGGGTTTAGTGGACTGGAGTGGGGTGACAATCCTGGTTGTATAGTGTACTGAGGTGTGGGTGGCTCCTGGGTGTTAGTGGAAACTTCGTGTGGGTCCCATCCTGGATTGTTAGTGGACTAGTATGTGGCGCTCTCAACATCCATGGGTAATAGTTTATGGACCTGTGGATAGCGAACAGCGTTCGCGCAGTCCAAAGGGTAGTCTAAGGTGGACTGACGTGCTGTCGTGTTACACTCACTGGTGAGTTAGTGACATGTGGTGGTTGGCATCCGAGTGTGTTAGTGGACTGGTGTGGGTGACATTCCTGTGTGTTAGTGACTGGGTTGTGGGTGGTCATCCTGGTGTTAGTGGACTTGGTGTGGGTGACATCCTGGTGTTTAGGGAGCTGGTGTGGGTGTACATTCCTGGTGTTAGTGGACGGTCTGTGGGTGGCATCCCTGGATGTTAGTGACGGGTTCGTGGGTGGCATCCTAGGTGTTAGTGGACTGGTGTGTGAGGCATCCTGGATGTAGTGGAACTGGTGTGGGTCACATACTGGGTTTATTGGACTGGTGTGGGAGGCAATCCTGGGTTTTAGTGGACTGTGTGGGTGTGACATCCTGGGTGTTAGGTGGACTGTGCGTTGGGTCACATCCTGAGGTGTTAGTGACTGGTGTGGGTTCACATGCTGGTGTTAAGTGGACTGGGTTGTGGGTTGCATCCTGGGGTTATGGACTGGTTGTGGGTGCATCCTGGGTGTTAGTGGACTGGTGTGGGTGACAACCTGGGGTGTCAGTGGACTGGGTGTGGTGTGGCATCCTGGGTTGTAGTGGACAGGTGTGGGTGTCATCCTGGGTGTTAGAGTGGACTGGATTGTGGGTGGCATCCTGGGTGTTAGTGGCACTGAGTGTGGTCACATCCTCGTTTAGTGACGTGGTGTGGGTCCCACTCCTGGGATGTTAGTGTACTGATTGCGGGTGTCATCCTGGTGTTAGTGAACTGGTGTGGTGGCGTTCAACCTGGGTGCGTTAGTTGGACTGGTTTCGTTGTGCATCCTGAATTTTAGTGGAACTGGTGTGGGTGGCAATCCAGGTGTTAGTGGACTGGTTGGTGGACATACTGGTGTTATGACTGGTGTGGGTGCATCCTGGGTGTGTGGGGACTGGTGTGGTGGCATCCTGGATGTAGTGACTGGTGGGGAGGCATCCTGGAGTGTTAGTGGACTGGCGTGGTGGCATCCTGGGTGTTAAGTGACTGGTTGAGGTGACATCCTGGGTGTTATTGGACTGGTGTGGGTGGCATCCTGGGTGGTTATGTGACAGGTGTGGGTGATACATCTGGGTGTTAGTGTACGGTGTGGGGTGCATCCTGGTGTTAGTGGACTGGTGTGAGGTGGCATCACTGGGTGTAGTGGACTGTGTGGTGCAATCTCTGGTGTTCAGTGGACTGGTGTGGGTGGCACATCCTGGGTGATAGTGTGACTGTTTGGGTCACATACCTGTGTTTTAGTGGACTGGTGTGGGTGTGTGCATCCTGGTGTTAGTGACTGGTGTGGGGTGGCATCGTCCAGCGGATGATAGTCGGACTGGTGTGGTGACATCCTCGGTGTTAGTGGACTGATGTAGGGTGGCTTCTCTGGGTGTTAGTGACTGGTATGGGTAGCATCCTGGCGTTAGTGGACTCGTGTGTGTGAGCATCCTGGGAGTTAGTGGACTGGATTGGGTGGCGACCCTGGGTGTTAGTGGACTGGTGTGTGTTACACCATGGGGTGTTAGTGACTGGTGAGATGTGGCATCCTGGGTGGTATGTGGACTGTGTGGGTGGCATCCTGGTGTTAGTGGACTGGTGTGGGTCACATCTACCAGGGTGTTAGTGGACTGGTTGTGGGTCACTCCTGGGTGTTAGTTCCTAGGTATGTGAGGCATCCTCGTGTTTAGTGGGTCTGAGTGTTGGGTGACATTCCTGGTGTTAGTGGGACTGGTTGGGTGTCATCCTGTTGTTCTAGTTTGATCTTGGTGGGTGTCATCCAGGTGTGTAGTGGAACTGGTTATTGTCATCCTGGGTGTTAGTGGACTGGTGTGTGGGTCACATTTCCTAGGGTGTTTTAGTGGGACTGGGAGTGGCTCACATCTCGGGGTGTTAGTGGACTGGTGTGGTCACATCCTGGGTGTTAGTGGACTGTAGTGTGGGTCACATCCTGGAGTAATAGTGACTGGTGTGGGTCACATCCTGGTGTTAGTGGACTGGTGTGGGTGGCATCCTGGGTGTTAGTGACTGGTGTGGGACACATCCTGGTGTTATGGACTGATGTGAGGTGCCATCCTTGGTGTTAGTAGACTGTTGGTGGTCTGGGCATCCAGGGAGTTAAGAGGACGTGGTGTTGGTGACATCCTGGTGTTAGTGGGACTTGTGTGGTGAGTGACATCCCTGGGTGTTATGTGAACTGGTGTGGAGTCACATCCTTTGTTGGTCTTAGTGACTGTGCTTTGGTCGGCATCTCTGGTGATAAGTGGACTGGTGTGGTCACATCCTGGGTGTTAGTTGGAACTGAGGTTGGGTCACATCAGGGTGATTAGTGGAATGGTGGTGTGTGGCATCCTCTGGGTGGTTAGTGACTGGTGTGGGTGACTCACTGGGTGTTATGGACTGGTGTGGGTGGCATCCTGGTGTATTTAGTGGACTCGTGTGGGTGGCATCCTGGTGTTTAGTGACTGGTAGAGGTAGGCATCCAGGTTGGGTTAGTGGACGGTGTGGGTGTCAAGCCTTGGTGTTATGGACTGGAGTGGGTGCGTCCTGGGAATTTAGTGGACTGGTGTGGGTGAAACATCCTGGGTGTTAGTGGACTGGGTGTTGGTGGCATCCGGGTGTTAGTGGACGTGTGTGGTGACATCCTGCGTGTTAGTGATTGTGTGTGGGTGCATCCAGGGTTTAGTGGACTGGTGTGGGTCAACATCCTGGAGTGTTATGGACTGGTTGTGGGTCACACCTGGTGTTTAGTGACTGTGTGGGTGGCATCCTGGGTGTTAGTGACTGGTGTGGGTGGCATCCTGGGTTGTTAGTGGAACTGGTGTGGGTGGCAATCCTGAATGTGAAGTGGACTGGTGTGGGTGGCATCCAGGGTGTTAGTGGACTGTGAGAGGGTGACATCCTGGGTTATATATGGAATGGTGAGGCGGTTCACATCCGTCGGTGTTAAGTGGACTGGTGTAGGGTTGCATCCTGGATGTTAGTGGACTGGCTGTGGGTGGCATCCTGGAGGTGTTAGTGGACTGGCGATGGGTGAGCATCCATGGGTGTTAGTGGACTGGTGTTGGTGACATCCTTGGTTGTTTAATGGACAGGTGGTTGGTTCATCCTGGTGTTATGGACGGTGTGGGTGACATCCTGGGTGTTAGTGGACTGGGGGGTGTGGGTGAGGCATCCTGGGTGTTAGTGGACAGGATGTGTGGGTGGCACATTCTGCTGTTAGTGGACTAGTGTGTGGGTTGGCATCCTGGGTGCGTTTATGGACTGTGTGGGTGGCGATCCTGGTGTTAGTGGAACTGGTGTGGGTCACATCCTCTGTGTTATGGACTGGTGTAGGTGTAGCATCCTGGGTGTTAGTGTACGAGTGTGGTTGCATCCGCTGGATGTTAGTGTGGACTGGTGTGGGTGACACCTGGGAGTTTAGTGGACAGAATAGTGGGTGTCATCCTTGGGTGTTAGTGGACTGGTGTGGGTAGCATCCTGGGGTTAGTGGACAGGTGTTGTGGACATCCTGGGTGTTAGTGACTCTGTGTGTGTGGCATACGTAGGGCGTTAGTGGACTGGGTGTGGGTGACATCCTGGTTGTTAGTTGGACTGCGGACGGAGTGTCTGGCATCCGGTGGTAGTGGACTGGTGTTGGGTGGCATCCTGGGTGTTAGTGAGGAGCTGGTGTGGGGTCATCATCCTGGGTGTTAGAGGACTGTGTGGTCTCACGATCCTGGTGTTAGATCCTAGGTATGGCGGTTGGCATCCTGTTGTGTTCGTAGGGCTGGTGTGGGAGAGACTACTCCTGGGTGTTAGTGGACTGGGTGGAGCGCGGTTTTCCATCCATGTGTGTTAGTGGACGTGTGGTGCGCGGTGGCAGACCGAGGGTGTGTAGTGGACCTAGGTTTGTGGTGCATCCTGGTTTTAGTGGTAACTGGATGTTGCGGGCTTCCTGAGGGTGCGTAGGTGGACAGTGGTGTGGGTCACATCCTTGGGTGTGTTAGAGTGGCTGGTGTGCTCCCACTCCTTGTGTTAGTGGACTGGTGGGGTGCATCCTGGGGTGTTAGAGGACTGTGTGGGTTCACATATCCTTGGTGTTAGTGACGGTGTGGGTCACAACCTGGTGTAATGCGACTGGTGTGGTGGCACCATGGTTTTAGTGGAAAGGTGGTGGTCACACCTGGGTGGTTATGGACTGATTGGTGGGTGGCAACCTTATGGTTGTTAGTAGACTGGTGTGGGTGCATCCTGGGTGTTATGTGGACTGGTGTGGGTGACATCCTGGGAGTTATGGACTGGTGTGGGTGACTCACTGGGTGTTAGAGACTGGTAGTAGTCACAACCTTTTGTGTTCTAGTGACTGGTGTGGGTGTCATCCCTGGTGTTAGTGGACTGGTGTGGCGGGGCACATCCCTGGGATTTTGCGTGCGCTCGACTGTGTAGTGGAGTGCGAGCATCCTGGAGTTGCTCTAGTGAACTGGTGATGGTGCATCCTTTGTTGTTAGTGAGTGCACTGGTGTGGTCACGATCCTGGGTGGTTAGTGGACTGAGATGTGGTCATCTGGTCGGAGTCAGTGACTGTGATGGGTGACATCCTGGTGTTAGTGAGACTGGTGTTCGGGTGGCATCCTTGCGGTGTTAGTGGACTATTGTGGGATGTCATCCTGGTGTTTAGTGGACTGGTGTGGGTGACATCCTGGGTGGTTAGTGGACAGGTGTGGGTCACATCTGGGTGTTTAGTGGACTGGTGTGGGTGGCAACCCTGGGTGCTAGTGGAACTCGGATGTGAGGGTGGCATCCTGGTTTGAATAGTGCTGAGTGTGGGTCACACCCTGGGTGTTAGTGAGACTGATGTGGGAGGCAATCCTGGTGTTAGTGACTGTGTGGGATGGCAATCCAGGTATTAGTGGACTGCGGTGTGTGTCACATACATATCCTGGGTATTATGGACTGTGTGGGTCACTTCCTGGTGTTAGTGGACTTTGTGGTGGGTCACATCCTGGTGTTAGTGGGCTGGTGTGGGTCACATCCTGGGTGTTATGAGTGGTGTGTTGGCTCCAGAGTGGTAGTGACTGGTTGTGGGGGTTGGCAATCCTGGGTGTTAGATGACTTTTGCTGGGTCCCACATCCTGGGTGTTAGTGGACTGAGGTGTGGGTCACAAACCTGGGTTGTTAGTGGATGGTGTGGGTCATATCCTGGGTGTTAGTGGACTGGTGGTATCACAACTGGTGTTACAGTGGACTGTGTGGGTCGCCAACCTAGTGTTAGTGCGACTGGTGTGTGGTACAATCCTGTGTTAGTGGATGCTGTGGGTCACATCCCTTTGTTAGTGGACTGGTGTGGGTCGCATCCCTGGCTGTTAGTGGATCTGGTGTGGGTCCACATCCTGGGTGCTAGTGGACTGGTGTGGGTCACATCCGGGGGGTTGTTAGTTGGACTGGATGTGGTCACCATCCTGGTGTTAGTGGACTGGTGTGTGGTCGCATCCTGGGGTGTTAGTGGCCTGGATGTGGGTCACATCCTGATGTTAGAGTGACTGGTGTGGTGGCCTCCTGGGTGTTAGTGACTGTGTGTGGTCACACTCCTGTGTTAGTCGACTGAGGCTGATGGGTCGCATCCTGGGTGTTAGTGGACTGGTGTGGTGGCACCCTGGGATGCGTTAGTGGACTGGTGTGGGTCACATCCTTGTGATAGTGGAACTGTGTAGTCCACATCCTGGGTGTTATGGGACTATGTGTGGGCGTCATCATCCTGGTTGTCTTAGTGGAGACTGGTGTGTGTCGCATCCTGGGTGTTATGTGACTGGACGTGGTCACAACCTGAGTGTTTAGTGGACTGGTGCGCGAATCACATCCTGGGTGTTAGTGACTGGTGCTGGGTCCACAAACTGGGATGTAGCGAATGGTGTAGGTCGCTTCCAAGGTTGTATAAGTGGACTGGTGTGAATCAACATCCTGGGTGTTAGAGGACTCGATGTGGGTCACATATTTGTACGTTAGTGGACTTTTTTGGGTCGCATCCTGGGTGCGTTAGTGGCGACTTGTGTGAAATCACATCTGGGCTGATAGTGGACTGGTGGTGGGTCACATACTGGTGGTATTAGCGACTGTTGCTAGGGTCCGCATCCTGGGTGTTCGTAGAACTGGTGTGGGTCACTTCCTTGAGTGCGTAGAGAGGAAGACGGTTGTGGGACGCATCTGGTTGTTAGTGCCTGGGTGTGTGTCCACATCCTGTATTGACTTGGACATGTGGTGGGTCGCATACTTTTCTGTTAAGTAGGCACTCGTGATTGGGTCGCATCCTGGTTGTTAGTGGACTGGTGTGAATCCATCCTGAGTGTTAGTGGACTTGGTTGTGAGCACATCCTGGTACAAAACTGACACTAATTTATGCTGGAAATGCTCATCATAACAAGTGACTTCTATATAGTTAGTCAATGTCACGTGATTTCAGCTATGGTCTGTATACCTTGTATACATGTACTTGTATACCTTGTACACTAGTACTTGTATACCTTGTACATGTACTAGTATACCTTGAACATTACTTGTATTCCTTGTTACATGCCTTGTAACCTTGTACATAGTACTTGTATACCTTTACAATGTACTTGTATACTGTGCATGTACTTGTAAACCTTTGTACAGTACTTGTATACCTTGTACAGTACTTGTTTCCTTGTACATGCACTTGTAAACCTTGTACATGTACTGTATACCTTAGTACAGGTATCTTGATTCCTTGTACATGTACTTTGATAACCTTGTACTTTGTACTTGTATACCTTGTTACAAGTACTTGATATCTCTTGTACATGTACTTTTATATTTTTGTAATGTACTGTATACGTTGTACATGTACTTGTATACCCTTGTGCATGAACTTGTATCCATGTACATAGTACTTGTATACACCTTGTACATGTCCTTGTCAACCTTTTACTGTACTATGTTAAAATCCTTGTACACTGTACTTGCTTAATACTCTTGTACAAGTTTACTTATATATACTTGTACATGTACTTGTATAACCTTGATACATGTACTTGATACTTTGTACATGTACCTGAAACCTTGTGTTCATGTACATTGTATACCTTGTACATGAACTTGTATCGTACCTTGTACATGTACTTGGTATACCTTGTACATGTAACTGTATACCTTGCAACATGTACTTGTATAACCTTTACATGATACTTGTTACCTTGCACTTTACTAGTATACCTTATACATGTACTTGTAAACCTTGTACATGTACTTGTATACCTTGTACATAGTACTTGAAATACCTTGTACATGTAACTTGTATACCTTGGTAACATGTCCTAGAGTATAGACCTTCTGTACATGTACTTAAACCTTGTACATGTACTTTGTATACCCTTGTACGTTTACTGTATTCCTTAGTACAGGTACTTGTATACCTTGTACATGTACTTGTATAACCTTGTACATGTAACATGTAATACCTTGTAACATGTACTTGGTGTACCTTGAACATAGTACTTGTATACTTGTAGCATGTACATGTATACCTTGTACATGTACTTGTAACCTTGTACATGTACTTGGAATAACCTTGTACGATGTACTTGTATACCTTGTACATGTACTTGTATACTTTATACTGTACTTGTATAACTTGTACATGTACTTATATACACTAGTAGCATGTACTTTGTTATAACCTTGATACCTGTACTTGAGTATACCCCCTTGTACATGTACCATGTAAACCTTGTACATGATAACTTGTAAACCTTGTACAAGCTAACCTTGTATACCTTGTTACATGTTCTCTTGTATACCTGTACATTGTACTTGTAACCTATGTACAGTACTCTGTATACCTTGTACAGTACTGTATACCTTGTAACATGTACGTTGTTATACCTTTTACATGTACTTGAATACCTTGTAAAAAAACCAAATGAACTTGAATACTTGTACAAGTACTTGTATACCTTGTACGTTTACTTTATGTATTCCTTCTGACTGTAACCTTGTATAACCTTTGTACATGTACTTGTTATACTTGTGACATGTACTTGTATCCCTTACATGTACTTGTAATCCTTGATTGTAACTTGTATACCTTGTACATGTACATGTATACCTTGTACATGTTCTTAGTATACCTTGTACATGAACATGATACCTTGTACATGTACTTGAAGTACCTTGTACGGTTAACTTTGTATTCCATGTACTGTCCTTGTATACCTTGTACAATGGGGGTACTTGTATACCTTGTATACCATTACTTGTACCTTGTACATGTACTTGGTACCTTGTACCTGTCTTACTTGTAGTAACCTTGTACATGTAACTATGTCTACCTTGAAGCAGTGTACTGTATCCTTGTACATGTACTTGTAGATATCCTGTACATGTCTACTTGTGTAACCTTGTACAAGTACTTATATTACCTTGTACATGTACTTTTCATAGCCTTGTAGCATGTACTTGTATACCTTGTACATGTACGTGAAAACCTTATTTACATGTACTTGAATACCTAGTACATTGTACTTGTATACCTTGTACATTTACTTTTATAACCGTTGTACAAGTACTTGCATACTTGTACATGTACTTGTATACCTTGTAATGTACTTGTATACCTTGTACATGTACTTGTATACCTTTGTACAGGTACTTGGTATACCTTGTACATGTACATTGTATACCTTGTACGTTTACTTGTAATTCCTTGTACATGTACTTGTAAACCTTGTACAAGTATCTTTGTATACCTTGTACCATGACTTGTATGTATGCCATGTACATTACTTGTATTACCTCGAACATGTACTTGTAAAGCTTGTATCATGATACTTGTATACCTTGTACATGTACTTTTGTATACCTTGTACATGTACTTGTATCCTTGTACATGTACTTTTGTGATACCTTGTACATGTACTTGTATACCATGTACATGTACTTGTATACCATGTACATGTACATGTAGTACATTGTACATGTACTTGTATACCTGTACATGCGTACTTGTATCCTTGACGAATACTTGTAATCCATGTAAATGTACTTTATTCCTTGTAACAAGATACTTGTATACCTCTTGCAGCATGTACTTGTATGCCTTGTAACATGTACTTGTAATAGCCTTGTACATGGTACTTGTATACCTTGAACATGTACATGTATACCTTGTACATGTACTTGTATACCTAGATTACATGTACGTGTATTCCATGTACATGTACTTTGTATAACCTTGTACATGTACTCTCTGTAATAACCTTGAACAGATACTTGTAACCTTGTACATGTACTTTTGTATAACTTGTACATGTACTTGTTACCTTGTACATGCTTACTTGTAACCTTAATGTACATGTACATTTAGTATACGTTGTACATGTACTTGTATACTTGTACGTTCACCTGTAAATTCCTTGTACATGATACTTGTATACCCTCTAGTACATTACTGTATACCTTGGAACATGACTTGTATACCTTGTACATAACTGTAATACCTTGAGAATATGTATAAACTGAAAAAGGAAATAAATATTCCTCAATGGAACACAAATTCTATAAAGTTGTGAGATTGGTCTGCGGAGACTCATTGGAAAAAAAAACATACACGATGAGAATATATACACAAGTGCAATATATTGTGAACCTTTGATTGACTTATCATTTAGCTCACACAGTGAGCTTCACGTCAATAAAGAGATCGTATTAAACTGTATTTAGTGTATTTTTCCTGCCAAGTTGTTTTGGTCCCTATAAGACATCAAAGATTATTCAGTAATGTCGATTTAAATTCAACACAGACCTCGAGTGGCGAAGAAGACGCACTGCATCTGAGAATAGCGATCTCTTGATCCTCCTATCTTAGGACTCTAACAACCCATCCCTCCATACCTCCCTTCCTCTCCACACCGACATCTTTTTTGATGGTCTCCTCCTGTGCGTATTCAGCTATAGTGGAGAGGAGAAAGGTTCGTTAATCAGACACCTTTCCCGGTGAAGACCTCGGGGGCCGAGCTCTTGCCGACTGAATTGGATTAGTGTCACCTGGGGCCACCCTCCAGGTTTTCCAGAGTGTCCTTGGATGATGGAAGTGTGCCTGAGCTGCCTTTCAGGATGTGTCGCAGTCGATTGTTATATGGCTATTGGGCTTAGCATTCCTTTTCATTGTTTAAGCAGAACTGTCTGGTTGCCAGTTCCGTCAAGAAGACTAGTTTATGTGAGTACTTTGTCATCACTTTGTTTAAGTCTAGTCGAGTCTGAGACATAGCTAACTACTTAAGAGCACTTACAAACATACACAAACTTACTTGTACATATTTGAAATATCTTTATTAAATGTTAATGTACCAGACGGTACTTAAGACATTATAAATGTGATATGTGCTTTCAGCACAGATAATATTGAACTCGAGAGATTGATTTTATTGTGATTGGCGGTGATTAATTTATACTTTGATAATATACTCTCTAGACTTAATAAATATATTAAATTTTTAATTTCTCTAGTTAGTAGCTCTCACCAGTTGTAATGCTGAAGCACTATTGAATAAAACTGAATTTTAAATGGATAATTGGACAAGCAAAACTGACCCCCTACTTGTTACGAAAACCCAGTAAAGCAGCTGGAAGCTAGGAAGGGCAGATCCCTTCTAGTATTACCCTGGAGATCTCAAAGCTTTTACAAATCGTCGTTTTTATGTAACAGTGGACTTGGTTGTTGGGTGGCATCCCTGGGTGTTAGTGGACTGGTGTGGGTGGCATCACTGGTGTTAGTGTACTGGTGTGGGTCACATCCTGGTGTTAGTGCACTGTCTGGGTGGCATCCTGGTGTTAGTGCACTTGAGGGGTACATTCTGGGTGTTAGTGGACTGTTGGTGGTGGCATCCTGGGTGTAGTTGACTGTGTATGTGGTGGCATCCAGGGTGTATATGGACTGGTGGGGTGACAACCTGGGGTGTTAGTGACTGTGTGGGTGGCATCCTGGGTGTTAGTGGACAGGTGTGGGTCAACTATCCTGGGTGTTCAGTGGACTTGTGTGGGTGCATCCTGGGTTTTAGTGACTGGTGTGGTGACATCCACCCCCTGGTATTAGTGGACTGGTGTGGGTGGCAAACCTGGGTGTAGTGGACAGGTGTGGGGTGCATCCTGGTGCTAGTGGACTGGTGTGGGTAGAGAATCCTGTGTGTTTATGACTGTTTGGGTTCCACATCCTGGTGTGTTAGTGACTGGAGTGGTGGCATCCTGGGTGTTAGTGAACAGGTGTGGTCACATCCGGGTGTTATGGACGGTGTGGGTCACATCCTGGGTGTATGGACTGGTGTGGGTGACATCCTGGGTGTTAGTGGACTGTGTGGTGGCATACATGTTGTAGTGGACTGTGTAGTTGGCATCCCTGGTTTAGTGGACTGGTGTGGGTGACATTCTGTATGTTAGTGGACTGGTGAGGTAGGCATTCCTGGTGTTAGGTTGACTTGTGTGGGTCACATCCTGGGTGTTAGTGACTTGTGTGGGTCACATCCTGGGTGTTTAGTGGACGTGTGTGGTGGCACCTGGTGTAGTGGACTGGTGTGGGTGACATCCTGGGTGTTAGTGGAACTGGTGTGGGTGCATCCAGGGTGTTAGTGACGTGGTGAGGGTGACATCCCTGGGTGTTAAGTGGACTGGTGGTAGGGTGGCATCCTGGTGTTAGATGGACAGGTGGTGGGTGCATCCTGGGTGTAGTGACTGTTGTGGGTGACATCCTGGTTTACGATGGACTGGTGTGGGTTGCATCCTGGAGTGTTTTGTGTACTGGTTGTGGGTGGCACCCTGGTGGTTAGAGGACTTGGAGTGGGGGAGGCATCCTGATGTTAGTGGAGACTGTGAGGGTCACATCCAGGGTGTTATAGGATCTGTGTGGGTGGCATCCTGGGTGGATAGTGGACTGTTGTGGGTGACATCCAGGGTAGTTAGTGGACTGGGTGGGTCACATCCAGGGTGTTAGTGGACTGGTGTGGGTCACATCTGGGTGTTAGTGGAACTGGTGTTGGGTGTCATCCTGGTGTATAGTGGACCTGTGTGGGAGGCATCCTGGGTGATTAGTGAATGGTGTGGGTGACATCCTGGGTGTTAGTGGACTGGAGGTGGGTGGGTCATCCTGGGCGTTAGTGGACTGGTGTGGGCCACATCCTGGAGTGTAAGTGACTGGTGTGGATCACATCCTGGTTGTTAGTGGACTGATGCATAGGGTGGCATCCTGGGTGTTAGTGTACGGTGTGGATGGTCATCCTGGTGTTAGTGGACGGTGGTGGGTGGCATCCTGAATGTTATAGGACTGGTGTGGGTGCACCTGGGTGTTAGTAGGACTGGTGTGGGTGACATCCTGGTGTTATGGATTGTGTGGGAGCATCCGGTGTTTAGTGGATGGTGTGGGTGGCATCCTGTGATGTTAGTGAGGACGGCGTGGGTGCATCCCTCGGTGTAAGTGGACTGGCGTGGGTGGCATCCTGGTGTTAGTGAGGACTGAGGGGTGGGTGACATCCTGGGTGTTAGTGACTGGTGTGAGGTGCAGGTGGCATCCTGGTGTTAGCTGGATTGGTGTGGGTGACAACCTGGTGTTAGTGGACTGGTGTGGGTCACAATCCTGGGTGTTAGTGGACTGGTGTGGGTGGCATCCTGGGTGTTAGTGGACTGTGTGGGTCACATCCTGGGTGTTAGTGGCACTGGTGTGGTGGCAGTCCTGGTATTAGTCTGACTGGTTGTGGGTTACATCCAGGTGTTTAGTTGGACTGGTGAGGGGTGGTCATACTGGTGGTATTGAACTAGTTGTAGGGGTGGGCTCCTGGTGTTAGTGGACTGGTGTGGGTGACATCCCTGGTTGTTAGTGGATTCTGGTGTGGGTGGCATCCTGGGTGTTAGTGGACTGTGTGGGTCACATCCTGTTGTTAGTGGACTGTTGTGGGTCACATCCTGGGTGCTAGTGGACTTGGGTGTGGGTGGCATCCTGGTGTTAGTGACTGGGTGGGTGACATCCTGGGTGTTAGTGGACTGGTGTGGTTGGCAACCTGGGTTGTTAGTGGACGTGTGGGTGACATCCTGGGTGTTATGTGGACTGGTGTGGGTGGCATCCTGGTGTTAGTGGACTGGTGTGGATGACATCCTGGGTGTTAGTGGCTGTGTGGGTGACATCCTTGGTGTTAGTGGACAATGGTGTGGGTAGGCATCCTGGATTGTTATGGACTGGAGCGTGGGTGCATCCAAGTGTTAGAGGACTGTGTGAGGTGATGCATCCTCATGTTAGTGGAGCGACTGTGTGTGGGTCACATACTGGGTGTTAATGGACTGGTGTTGGGTGGCATCCTGGGTTTAGTGACTGTGTGGGTGACCATACTGGGTGTTAGTTGGTACTGGTGGGGTCCACATCTGGGTGTTAGTGGACGGTGTGGGTCACAACATCTGGGTGTTAGTGGACTGGTGTGGGTGGCATGCCTGGGTGTTAGTGGACTGGTTGGGTGGCATCCCTGGTGTTATGGACTGGTGTGGGTGACATCCTGGGTGTTAGTGGGACTGGCGAGGGTGGCATCCTGGGTGTTAGTAGACTGGTGTGGGTGACATCCCTTGTGTTAGTTGGACTGTGTGGGTGCATCCTGGATTAGTGGTCTGTGGGGTCCACATCCTCGTGTTAGTGGACTGTGTGGGTCAACAACCTGGGTTTAGTGGACAGATGTGTGGGCATCCTGGGTTGTTAGTGAACGGTGTGGGAGGCATCTGGGTGTTTAGTGGAACTGTGAGGGTGCATCCTGAATGTTAGTGGACTGGTGTGGGTGGCATCCAGGGTGGTTAGTGAGACTGGTGTGGGTGGCATCCTGGGTGTTAGAGTGACTGGTGTGGGTGCATCCTGGGTGTTAGTGGACTGGTGTGGGTGGCATCCTGGTGTTAGTGGACTGGTGTGGGATGGCATCCTGGGTGTTATGGACTGGTGAGGGTGGCATCCTGGGGTTTAGTGGAACTGTCTGTTGCATCCTTGTGTTTTAGTGGACTTGGTGTGGGGGTCATCCCTAGGGTTTTTAGTGGACTGGTGTGGGTGGCGTATCACTGGGAGTGTTTCACTGTACTTGTGGGTTCACATCCTGTGTACTGTAGTTGGAACTGGTGTGGTGCATCCTGGGTGTATAGTGTGATCTGGTGTGGGTGGCATCCTGGATGTTATGGACTGGTGTGGGTGACATCCTGGGTTGTAGTGAACTGATGTGGGTGCTTCTGGGAGTTAGTGGACTGGTATGGTAGCAATCCTGCTTAGTGGACTCGTGTGGGTGGCATCCTGGTGTTTTAGTGAACTGGTGTGGGTGCATCCTGGTGTTTAGTGGACTGGTGTGGGTACAACCGGGTGTTAGTGGAACTGGTGTGGGTGGCAATCCTGGGTGTATAGATGGAGCAGGAGTGGGTGACAATCCTGGGTATTAAATTGGACTGTGGTAGTGGGTTGCAAACTGGTGTAGTGGACTGGTGTTGTGGCATCCAGGGTGCTAGTGACTGGTGGTGGGTTTGGTCATCCTGTGTGTTAGTGGACTGGTTGGGTCACATACTGGGTGTTAGTGGACTGGTGTTGGTGGCATCCTGGTTGTTAGTAACTGTTGTGGGTCAGTCACATCCTGGTTGTTATTGTGGACTGGTTGTGGTCACATCCTGGGTGTTAGTGACTTGGTGGTGGGTGACATCCTGGTGTTAGTGGACTGGTGTGGGTGGCAACTGGTGGTATGGACTGGTGTGGGTGTGCCTCCTGGTTGTTAGTGGACTGTGTGGGTGACTTCTGGTTGTTAGTGGACTGGTGTGGGTTGCATCCTGGGTGTTAGTGGACCTGGTGTGGGTCACATTCCCTGGGTGTTAGTTGAACTGTGTGGGTCACATCCTGGGTGTTAGTGGACTGGGTGGGTGGCATCCTGGGTGTGTGGGTGGGGGGTATGGGGGTGGGGGGTGGGGGTAACATCCTGGTGTTAGTGGACTGTGTGGGTGGCATCCAGGGTGTTATGGACCTGGTGTGGGTGACATCCTGGGTGTTATGGTCTGGTGTGGGTGGCATCTTGGTGTTAGTGGACTGGTGAGGTGACATCCTGGTGTTGTTGACTGTTGTGGGTGACATCCTGGTGGTTAGTGACTGGTGTGGGTGGCATCCTGGAGGTTTGTGGACTGGTGTGGTTGGCAACTGGTGTTAGAGGAACTGGTGTGGAGGCATCCTGGATGTTTAGTGGACTGGTGTGGGTCACATCCTGTGTTATTGGACATGGTGTGGGTGCAACCTGGGTGTTAGTGGACTGGTGGTGACATCCTTGGGTGTTAGTGGACTGGTTGGGTCACATCTCTGGTGTTTTTAGTGGACTGGTGTGGGTCACATGCTGGGTGTAGTGGACTGGCGGTGGGTGTCATCCTGGTGTTTAGTGGACTGGTGTGGGTGGCATCCTGGGTGTTAGTGAAGGTGTGGGTGACATCCTGGGTGTTAGTTTACTGTGTGGGTGCATCCAGTATGTTTTAGTGGACTGGTGTGGGTCACATCCTGGTGTTAGTGGACGGAGAGGATCACATCCTGGTGTGTTAGTGACTAGTTGTGGTGGCATCCTGGTGTGTTTAGGACTGGTGTGGATGGCATCCTGGTGTTAGTGGACTGGTTGGGTGCATCCTGAATGATTAGTTGACAGGTGTGGGATGGCATCCTTGGTTTTAGTGACTGGTGTGGTGGACATCCTGGGGTAGTGGATAGGTAGTGGTGGCATACTGGGGTTTAGTGGACATGGTGTGGGTGGCCATCCTGGAATATTAGTGGACTGTGTGGGTGGCATCCTGGGTGTTAGTGACTGGCTGTGGTGGCATCCTGGGTGTTATTGACTGTTGTGGGTGACATCCTTGTGTTAGTGGACTGGTGTGGGTGGCATCCTGGTGTTATGATTGGTGTTGGGTGACATCCTGGGTGTTAGTGGACTGGTTGTGGTCACATCCTGGGTGTTAGTGACTGGTGTGGGTGGCATCCTGGGTGGTTTAGTGGACTGTGTGGGTCACATCCTGGGTGTTAGAAGGACTGGTGTGGGTGGCATCCTGGGTGTTAGTGACCTGGTGGTGGGTGACAACCAGGGTGTTAGTGGACTGTGTGGTGGCATACTGGTGGTAGTGGACTTAGTGTGGGTGGCATCCTGGGTTTAGTGGACTGGAGTGGGGTGACAATCCTGGTTGTATAGTGTACTGAGGTGTGGGTGGCTCCTGGGTGTTAGTGGAAACTTCGTGTGGGTCCCATCCTGGATTGTTAGTGGACTAGTATGTGGCGCTCTCAACATCCATGGGTAATAGTTTATGGACCTGTGGATAGCGAACAGCGTTCGCGCAGTCCAAAGGGTAGTCTAAGGTGGACTGACGTGCTGTCGTGTTACACTCACTGGTGAGTTAGTGACATGTGGTGGTTGGCATCCGAGTGTGTTAGTGGACTGGTGTGGGTGACATTCCTGTGTGTTAGTGACTGGGTTGTGGGTGGTCATCCTGGTGTTAGTGGACTTGGTGTGGGTGACATCCTGGTGTTTAGGGAGCTGGTGTGGGTGTACATTCCTGGTGTTAGTGGACGGTCTGTGGGTGGCATCCCTGGATGTTAGTGACGGGTTCGTGGGTGGCATCCTAGGTGTTAGTGGACTGGTGTGTGAGGCATCCTGGATGTAGTGGAACTGGTGTGGGTCACATACTGGGTTTATTGGACTGGTGTGGGAGGCAATCCTGGGTTTTAGTGGACTGTGTGGGTGTGACATCCTGGGTGTTAGGTGGACTGTGCGTTGGGTCACATCCTGAGGTGTTAGTGACTGGTGTGGGTTCACATGCTGGTGTTAAGTGGACTGGGTTGTGGGTTGCATCCTGGGGTTATGGACTGGTTGTGGGTGCATCCTGGGTGTTAGTGGACTGGTGTGGGTGACAACCTGGGGTGTCAGTGGACTGGGTGTGGTGTGGCATCCTGGGTTGTAGTGGACAGGTGTGGGTGTCATCCTGGGTGTTAGAGTGGACTGGATTGTGGGTGGCATCCTGGGTGTTAGTGGCACTGAGTGTGGTCACATCCTCGTTTAGTGACGTGGTGTGGGTCCCACTCCTGGGATGTTAGTGTACTGATTGCGGGTGTCATCCTGGTGTTAGTGAACTGGTGTGGTGGCGTTCAACCTGGGTGCGTTAGTTGGACTGGTTTCGTTGTGCATCCTGAATTTTAGTGGAACTGGTGTGGGTGGCAATCCAGGTGTTAGTGGACTGGTTGGTGGACATACTGGTGTTATGACTGGTGTGGGTGCATCCTGGGTGTGTGGGGACTGGTGTGGTGGCATCCTGGATGTAGTGACTGGTGGGGAGGCATCCTGGAGTGTTAGTGGACTGGCGTGGTGGCATCCTGGGTGTTAAGTGACTGGTTGAGGTGACATCCTGGGTGTTATTGGACTGGTGTGGGTGGCATCCTGGGTGGTTATGTGACAGGTGTGGGTGATACATCTGGGTGTTAGTGTACGGTGTGGGGTGCATCCTGGTGTTAGTGGACTGGTGTGAGGTGGCATCACTGGGTGTAGTGGACTGTGTGGTGCAATCTCTGGTGTTCAGTGGACTGGTGTGGGTGGCACATCCTGGGTGATAGTGTGACTGTTTGGGTCACATACCTGTGTTTTAGTGGACTGGTGTGGGTGTGTGCATCCTGGTGTTAGTGACTGGTGTGGGGTGGCATCGTCCAGCGGATGATAGTCGGACTGGTGTGGTGACATCCTCGGTGTTAGTGGACTGATGTAGGGTGGCTTCTCTGGGTGTTAGTGACTGGTATGGGTAGCATCCTGGCGTTAGTGGACTCGTGTGTGTGAGCATCCTGGGAGTTAGTGGACTGGATTGGGTGGCGACCCTGGGTGTTAGTGGACTGGTGTGTGTTACACCATGGGGTGTTAGTGACTGGTGAGATGTGGCATCCTGGGTGGTATGTGGACTGTGTGGGTGGCATCCTGGTGTTAGTGGACTGGTGTGGGTCACATCTACCAGGGTGTTAGTGGACTGGTTGTGGGTCACTCCTGGGTGTTAGTTCCTAGGTATGTGAGGCATCCTCGTGTTTAGTGGGTCTGAGTGTTGGGTGACATTCCTGGTGTTAGTGGGACTGGTTGGGTGTCATCCTGTTGTTCTAGTTTGATCTTGGTGGGTGTCATCCAGGTGTGTAGTGGAACTGGTTATTGTCATCCTGGGTGTTAGTGGACTGGTGTGTGGGTCACATTTCCTAGGGTGTTTTAGTGGGACTGGGAGTGGCTCACATCTCGGGGTGTTAGTGGACTGGTGTGGTCACATCCTGGGTGTTAGTGGACTGTAGTGTGGGTCACATCCTGGAGTAATAGTGACTGGTGTGGGTCACATCCTGGTGTTAGTGGACTGGTGTGGGTGGCATCCTGGGTGTTAGTGACTGGTGTGGGACACATCCTGGTGTTATGGACTGATGTGAGGTGCCATCCTTGGTGTTAGTAGACTGTTGGTGGTCTGGGCATCCAGGGAGTTAAGAGGACGTGGTGTTGGTGACATCCTGGTGTTAGTGGGACTTGTGTGGTGAGTGACATCCCTGGGTGTTATGTGAACTGGTGTGGAGTCACATCCTTTGTTGGTCTTAGTGACTGTGCTTTGGTCGGCATCTCTGGTGATAAGTGGACTGGTGTGGTCACATCCTGGGTGTTAGTTGGAACTGAGGTTGGGTCACATCAGGGTGATTAGTGGAATGGTGGTGTGTGGCATCCTCTGGGTGGTTAGTGACTGGTGTGGGTGACTCACTGGGTGTTATGGACTGGTGTGGGTGGCATCCTGGTGTATTTAGTGGACTCGTGTGGGTGGCATCCTGGTGTTTAGTGACTGGTAGAGGTAGGCATCCAGGTTGGGTTAGTGGACGGTGTGGGTGTCAAGCCTTGGTGTTATGGACTGGAGTGGGTGCGTCCTGGGAATTTAGTGGACTGGTGTGGGTGAAACATCCTGGGTGTTAGTGGACTGGGTGTTGGTGGCATCCGGGTGTTAGTGGACGTGTGTGGTGACATCCTGCGTGTTAGTGATTGTGTGTGGGTGCATCCAGGGTTTAGTGGACTGGTGTGGGTCAACATCCTGGAGTGTTATGGACTGGTTGTGGGTCACACCTGGTGTTTAGTGACTGTGTGGGTGGCATCCTGGGTGTTAGTGACTGGTGTGGGTGGCATCCTGGGTTGTTAGTGGAACTGGTGTGGGTGGCAATCCTGAATGTGAAGTGGACTGGTGTGGGTGGCATCCAGGGTGTTAGTGGACTGTGAGAGGGTGACATCCTGGGTTATATATGGAATGGTGAGGCGGTTCACATCCGTCGGTGTTAAGTGGACTGGTGTAGGGTTGCATCCTGGATGTTAGTGGACTGGCTGTGGGTGGCATCCTGGAGGTGTTAGTGGACTGGCGATGGGTGAGCATCCATGGGTGTTAGTGGACTGGTGTTGGTGACATCCTTGGTTGTTTAATGGACAGGTGGTTGGTTCATCCTGGTGTTATGGACGGTGTGGGTGACATCCTGGGTGTTAGTGGACTGGGGGGTGTGGGTGAGGCATCCTGGGTGTTAGTGGACAGGATGTGTGGGTGGCACATTCTGCTGTTAGTGGACTAGTGTGTGGGTTGGCATCCTGGGTGCGTTTATGGACTGTGTGGGTGGCGATCCTGGTGTTAGTGGAACTGGTGTGGGTCACATCCTCTGTGTTATGGACTGGTGTAGGTGTAGCATCCTGGGTGTTAGTGTACGAGTGTGGTTGCATCCGCTGGATGTTAGTGTGGACTGGTGTGGGTGACACCTGGGAGTTTAGTGGACAGAATAGTGGGTGTCATCCTTGGGTGTTAGTGGACTGGTGTGGGTAGCATCCTGGGGTTAGTGGACAGGTGTTGTGGACATCCTGGGTGTTAGTGACTCTGTGTGTGTGGCATACGTAGGGCGTTAGTGGACTGGGTGTGGGTGACATCCTGGTTGTTAGTTGGACTGCGGACGGAGTGTCTGGCATCCGGTGGTAGTGGACTGGTGTTGGGTGGCATCCTGGGTGTTAGTGAGGAGCTGGTGTGGGGTCATCATCCTGGGTGTTAGAGGACTGTGTGGTCTCCCTGTAAACTTGATACCTTGTACTGTACTTGTATCCTTGTAAAATGTACTTATATACCTTGTACATGTACTTGTATACCTTGTACTTTGCACTTGTATACCTTGTAAAATGTACTTGTATACCTTGTACATGTACTTGTATCCCTTTGGGTACATGTACTTGTATACCTTGTACATGTACTTGTATACCTTGTACATGTACTTGTATACCTTGTACATGTACTTGTATACCTCGTACATGTACTTGTAACCTTGTACATGTACTTGTATACCTTGTACATGTACTTGTATACCTTGTACATGTACTTGTATACCTTGTACATGCACTTGTATACCTTGTCATGTATTGTATACCTTGTACATGTACTTGTATACCTTGTACATGTACTTGTATACCTTGTACATGTACTTGTATACCTTGTACATGTACTTGTATACCTTGTACATGTACTTGTATACCTTGTACATGTACTTGTATACCTTGTACATGTACTGTATACTTGTATATGTACTTGTATACCTTGTACATGTACTTGTATACCTTGTACATGTACTTGTAGTAAATTAAGATATTATTATTATTATTATTATTATTATTATTATTATTATTATTATTATTATTATTATTATTATTATTATTATTATTATTAATATAAATAGTGATGCTGATTTATATACCACTAAAGAATGCCTCACTGTATTGGCTTCAAACTTTTAACGATGATGCTAATATTGTAAAAATACTGGTAATTAATGGATTCTAAGAGGCTCCAAAACTCTCAATGTTTGTTGACGGTATTGAGAAAAAGTTCGGTAAGTTCGGTATTCACTCTGATCTGTGTAGACCTTAGTTCTGTCTTCAGTATTAAAACATATACCACTTCTGAGGAGGGTTTGAAGTCAAACCGAAAATATTCACTTGTCAGTGGCAGGTTCACAACTTGGTTGAACATATATGGTACAGGAGAGATGAATTTGAGATGGCCTTCCCATCTATACTTCCCCAAAGTCAACCTTAACAACCGGTATCCTCACCTTTCCCTGGATAACGAGTCCAGGATTCAATCCGTGCGTCTCCGGATGTCACCCCTTTTTCACCTCACGAAGGTTAGCTCATTCGGTGCCTTTCCCGTGTCCAGGAGTCCTTCTGTGTCGTCTCAGGTGTCATACCTTCCTCACTCTCCTGAGGTCACAGTTACCTCAGCCACCCCCTTGTGACTTTCCGGAATAGGAACTTGGTGTACAGTCGAGACCAACCGGGTGAGTGGAATTACAGGAGGGGTTGCACAGTCCTGTAATTACAGCCACCAAGACTGCCACTCCTATAGACCACAGAAGGGAAGAGAGAATTTGTAGGCTTGTGGATAGATGGATAGCATACTAGGCGTGCCTAGTATGTTATCCGTTCCTAGCTACCTGATATTGTGAGGATATTACCTGATATTGTGAGGATACTACCTGATACTGTGAGGATACTACCTGATACTGTGAGGATACTACCTGATACTGTGAGGATGTTACCTGATATTGTGAGGATGTTACCTGATACTGTGAGGATGTTACCTGATACTGTGAGGATGTTACCTGATACTGTGAGGATGTTAAACCTGATATTGTGAGGATGTTACCTGATACTGTGAGGATGTTACCTGATATTGTGAGGATGTTACCTGATATTTTTGAGGATGTTACCTGATACTGTGAGGATACTACCTGATATTGTGAAAATGTTAGCTGATATTGTGAGGATACTACCTGATATTGTGAGGATACTACCTGATATTGTGAGGATACTACCTGATATTGTGAGGATACTACCTGATATTGTGAGGATACTACCTGATACTGTGAGGATACTACCTGATACTGTGAGGATACTACCTGATATTGTGAGGATACTACCTGACACTGTGAGGATACTACCTGATATTGTGAGGATATTACCTGATATTGTGAGGATATTACCTGATATTGTGAGGATCTTACCTGATATTGTGAGGATACTACCTGATACTGTGAGGATACTACCTGATACTGTGAGGATACTACCTGATACTGTGAGGATACTACCTGATACTGTGAGGATACTACCTGATACTGTGAGGATACTACCTGATACTGTGAGGATACTACCTGATACTGTGAGGATACTACCTGATACTGTGAGGATACTACCTGATACTGTGAGGATACTACCTGATACTGTGAGGATACTACCTGATATTGTGAGGATACTACCTGATACTGTGAGGATACTACCTGATACTGTGAGGATACTACCTGATACTGTGAGGATACTACCTGATACTGTGAGGATACTACCTGATACTGTGAGGATACTACCTGATACTGTGATGATACTACCTGATACTGTGAGGATACTACCTGATTACTGTGAGGATACTACCTGATACTGTGAGGATACTACCTGATACTGTGAGGATACTACCTGATACTGTGAGGATACTACCTGATACTGTGAGGATACTACCTGATACTGTGAGGATACTACCTGATACTGTGAGGATACTACCTGATACTGTGAGGATGCTACCTGATACTGTGAGGATACTACCTGATACTGTGAGGATACTACCTGATACTGTGAGGATACTACCTGATACTGTGAGGATACTACCTGATACTGTGAGGATACTACCTGATACTGTGAGGATACTACCTGATTCTGTGAGGATACTACCTGAACTGTGAGGATACTACCTGATACTGTGAGGATACTACCTGATACTGTTGAGGATACTACCTGATACGTGAGGATGCTACCTGATACTGTGAGGATACTACCTGATACTGTGAGGATACTACCTGATACTGTGAGGATACTACCTGATATCGTGAGGATACTACCTGATACTGTGAGGATACTACCTGATACTGTGGAGGATACTACCTGATACTGTGAGGATACTACCTGATACTGTGAGGATACTACCTGATACTGTGAGGATACTACCTGATACTGTGAGGATACTACCTGATACTGTGAGGATACTACCTGATACTGGAGGATACTACCTGATCTGTGAGGATACTACCTGATACTGTGAGGATACTACCTGATATTGTGAGGATACCACCTGATACTGTGAGGATACTACCTGATACTGTGAGGATACTACCTGATAATGTGAGGATACTACCTGATACTGTGAGGATGTCTTAAGGTGTACCTTCAACTTAAGGCAGAGTTAAGGGTCAGCATCCCTTAACAAAGACAGATCCTAGACTTCCTCTTACTAAACAGAGAAACCAAATAAGACAGTAATTATGGACACTGAAGATTCCAGTGGATAATGAACATGTTATTAGCAGACAGGAAGTTACGTGTTTCTTAATGGTAGCTTGACCGTCGCGGTGAGGTTGTGCAGTAAAGACGATAGACATTGTGCCACACTGGAAATATTCATTAACTACAAGCTTGTAGAGTTAATGTAACTGTATAAGTATGTTGTGAAAGCATTTCTGAATGTAGGTGAGTTAGTCTGTTTCTCCATCTCCAAAAAATTTGTAATAAATATCGATCTGTTTGTCTTTGGTTATTGTTCATATGTTGGTATTTCCTAGGCCTACTACGGCCTATAAGTGCACACGTATGTCAGCATATTTTCACATATATTTTTGTATCTCGTCACACGCACTCTACGTACACACCATCACGCATACACAGGGATGTTAGGAAGTATTTCTTCGGTCACAGAGTTGTCTGGAAGTGGAATAACCTGGGTAGTGATGCACTGGAGGCAGGATCCATACATAGCCTTAAGAAGAGGTATGATAAAGCTCACAAAGCGGGAAGAGTGGCCGGGTAGCGGCCAGTTGAAGAGGCGGGGCCAGGAGCTGTAACTCGACCCCCGCAACCACAAGTACACAAGAACACACGACTCTTAACCCATGACACATGTATAGGGAACAGAATTAACGATAATTCTGAATTATACATTTAAAATTATCAATTAGAAATTAACGCTTTGAACGTTTTGTAGGAGAATTTACCAGGCTGACAGCCATGTCAGAAGCCCTGGTTACTAGTAGGCTCCACCAGGGTATCAGCAGTAATAGAAGTACTAGTCACTAGTAAAGTCTATCTGAGTGCCAGGGGCCACGATAGACTTATAGTACTTTATACTGAGTAAAGAGTACGGCTCAGTGGTGTGGTGGTCAGCATGGCTCAGTGGGTGGGTGGTCAGCATGGCTCAGTGGTGTGGTGGTCAGCATGGCTCAGTGGTGTGGTGGTCAGCATGGCTCAGTGGTGTGGTGGTCAGCATGCCTCATTGGTGTGGTGGTCAGCAAAGGCTCAGTGGTGTGGGTGGTCAGCATGGCTCAGTGGTGAGGTGGTCAGTATGGCTCAGTGGTGAGGTGGTCAGTAAGGTTCAGTTTATGAGGGGGTCAGCATGGCTCATTGGTGTGGTGGTCAGCATGGCTCAGTGGTGTGGTAGTCAGCATGGCTCAGTGGTGTGGTGGTCAGTAAGGTTCAGTGGTGAGGTGGTCAGCATGGCTCATTGGTGTGGTGGTCAGCATGGCTCAGTGGTGTGGTGGTCAGTAAGGTTCAGTGGTGAGGTGGTCAGCATGGGTCAGTGGTGAGGTGGTCAGCATGGCTCAGTGGTGAGGTGGTCAGCATGGCTCAGTGGTGTGGTGGTCAGCATGGTTCAGTGGTGAGGTGGTCAGCATGGCTCAGTGGTGAGGTGGTCAGCATGGCTCAGTGGTGAGGTGGTCAGCATGGTTCAGTGGTGTGGTGGTCAGCATGGTTCAGTGGTGTAGTGGTCAGTAAGGTTCAGTGGTGAGGTGGTCAGCATGGCTCAGTGATGAGGTGGTCAGCATGGCTCAGTGGTGAGGTGTCAGCATGGCTCAGTGGTGTGGTGGTCAGCATGGTTCAGTGGTGAGGTGGTCAGCATGGTTCACTGGTGTGGTGGTCAGCATGGTTCAGTGGTGCGGTGGTCAGCATGGTTCAGTGGTGTGGTGGTCAGCATGGTTCAGTGGTGCGGTGGTCAGCATGGTTCAGTGGTGCGATGGTCAGCATGGTTCAGTGGTGAGGTGGTCACTATGGCTCAGTAGTATGGTGGTCAGCATGGTTCAGTGGTGTGGTGGTCAGCATGGTTCAGTGGTGCGATTTGGGCAGCATGGTTCACTGGGGTGGTGGTCAGCATGGTTCAGTGGTGAGGTGGTCAGCATGGTTCACTGGTGTGGTGGTCAGCATGGTTCAGCGGTGTGGTGGTCAGCATGTTTCAGTGGTGCGGTGTTCAGCATGGTTCAGTGTGGTGGTCAGTACGGTTCAGTGGTGTGGTGGTCAACATGGTTCAGTGGTGCGGTGGTCAGTACGGCTCAGTGGCGCGGTGGTCAGCATGATTCAGTGGTGCGGTGGTCAGCATGGTTCAGTGGTGTGGTGGTCAGCATGGTTCAGTGGTGAGGTGGTCAGTACGGTTCAGTGGTGTGGTGGTCAGCATGGTTCAGTGGTGCAGTGGTCAGTACGGCTCAGTGGCGCGGTGGTCAGCATGATTCAGTGGTGCGGTGGTCAGCATGGTTCAGTGGTGAGGTGGTCAGTACGGCTCAGTGGTGTGGTGGTCAGTACGGCTCAGTGGTACGGTGGTCAGCATGGTTCAGTGGTGTGGTGGTCAGTACGGCTCAGTGGTGCGGTGGTCAGCATGGCTCAGTGGTGTGGTGATCAGCATGGTTCAGTGGTGAGGTGGTCAGTACGGCTCAGTGGCGCGGTGGTCAGCATGGTTCAGTGGTGAGGTGGTCAGCATGGTTCAGTGGCGCGGTGGTCAGCATGCTTCAGTGGTGCGGTGGTCAGTACGGCTCAGTGGTGCGGTGGTCAGCATGGTTAAGTGGTGCGGAGGTCAGCATGGTTCAGTGGTGTGGTGGTCAGCATGGTTCAGTGGTGCTGTGGTCAGCATGGTTCAGTGGTGAGGTGGCCAGCATGGTTCAGTGGTGCTGTGGTCAGCATGGTTCAGTGGTGCGGTGGTCAGCTTGGTTCAGTGGTGAGGTAGTCAGCATGGTTCAGTGGTACGGTGGTCAGCATGGTTCAGTGGTGCCGTGGTCAGTAGGGCTCAGTGGTGCGGTGGTCAGCATGGTTCAGTGGTGAGGTGGTCAGCATGGTTCAGTGGTGTGGTGGCCAGCACGGTTCAGTGGTGTGGTGGTCAGTACGGTTCAGTGGTGCGGTGGTCAGTACGTCTCAGTGGTGCGGTGGTCAGTACGTCTCAGTGGTGCCGTGGTCAGTACGGTTCAGTGGTGTGGTGGTCAGCATGGTTCAGTGGTGTGGTGGTCAGCATGGTTCAGTGGTGCGGTGGTCAGCATGGTTCAGTGGTGCGGTGGTCAGTACGGCTCAGTAGTGCGGTGGTCAGTACGGCTCAGTGGTGCGATGGTCAGCATGGTTCAGTGGTGCTGTGGTCAGCATGGTTCAGTGGTGCGGTGGTCAGCTTGGTTCAGTGGTGTGGTGGTCAGCATGGTTCAGTGGTGCGGTGGTCAGTACGGCTCAGTGGTGCGGTGGTCAGCATGGTTCAGTGGTGTGGTGGTCAGCATGGTTCAGTGGTGCGGTGGTCAGTACGGCTCAGTGGTGCGGTGGTCAGCATGGTTCAGTGTGGTGGTCAGTATGGTTCAGTGGTGTGGTGGTCAGCATGGTTCAGTGGTGTGGTCAGCATGGTTCAGTGGTGTGGTGGTCAGCATGGTTCAGTGGTGCGATGGTCAGCATGGTTCAGTGGTGCGGTGTTCAGCATGGTTCAGTGTGGTGGTCAGTACGGTTCAGTGGTGTGGTGGTCAGCATGGTTCAGTGGTGTGGTGATCAGCATGGTTCAGTGGTGAGGTGGTCAGTACGGTTCAGTGGTGCAGTGATCAGCATGGTTCAGTGGTGAGGTGGTCAGTACGGCTCAGTGGCGCGGTGGTCAGCATGGTTCAGTGGTGCGGTGCTCAGCATGGTTCAGTGGTGAGGTGGTCAGCATGGTTCAGTGGCGCGGTGGTCAGCATGGTTCAAGTTTGTGCGGTGGTCAGTACGACTCAGTGGTGCGGTGGTCAGCATGGTTAAGTGGTGCAGTGGTTTAGCTTGGTTCAGTGGTGAGGTAGTCAGCATGGTTCAGTGGTGCGGTGGTCAGCATGGTTCAGTGGTGCCGTGGTCAGTAGGGCTCAGTGGTGCGGTGGTCAGCATGGTTCAGTGGTGAGGTGGTCAGCATGGTTCAGTGGTGTGGTGGCCAGCACGGTTCAGTGGTGTGGTGGTCAGTACGGTTCAGTGGTGCGGTGGTCAGTACGTCTCAGTGGTGCGGTGGCAGTACGTCTCAGTGGTGCCGTGGTCAGTACGGTTCAGTGGTGTGGTGGTCAGCATGTTTTAGTGGTGTGGTGGTCCCGCATGGTTCAGTGGTGCGGTGGTCAGCATGGTACAGTGGTGCGGTGGTCAGCATGGTTCAGTGGTGCGGTGGTCAGTACGGCTCAGTAGTGCGGTGGTCAGTACGGCTCAGTGGTGCGATGGTCAGCATGGTTCAGTGGTGCTGTGGTCAGCATGGTTCAGTGGTGCGGTGGTCAGCTTGGTTCAGTGGTGAGGTAGTCAGCATGGTTCAGTGGTGTGGTGGTCAGCATGGTTCAGTGGTGCGGTGGTCAGTACGGCTCAGTGGTGCGGTGGTCAGCATGGTTCAGTGTGGTGGTCAGTATGGTTCAGTGGTGTGGTGGTCAGCATGGTTCAGTGGTGTGGTCAGCATGGTTCAGTGGTGCGGTGGTCAGCATGGTTCAGTGGTGCGATGGTCAGCATGGTTCAGTGGTGCGGTGTTCAGCATGGTTCAGTGTGGTGGTCAGTACGGTTCAGTGGTTTTGGTGGTCAGCATGGTTCAGTGGTGTGGTGATCAGCATGGTTCAGTGGTGAGGTGGTCAGTACGGTTCAGTGGTGCAGTGATCAGCATGGTTCAGTGGTGAGGTGGTCAGTACGGCTCAGTGGCGCGGTGGTCAGCATGGTTCAGTGGTGCGGTGCTCAGCATGGTTCAGTGGTGAGGTGGTCAGCATGGTTCAGTGGCGCGGTGGTCAGCATGGTTCAGTTGTGCGGTGGTCAGTACGACTCAGTGGTGCGGTGGTCAGCATGGTTAAGTGGTGCGGAGGTCTGCATGGTTCAGTGGTGTGGTGGTCAGCATGGTTCAGTGGTGTTGTGGTCAGCATGGTTCAGTGGTGAGTTGGCCAGCATGGTTCAGTGGTGCTGTGGTCAGCATGGTTCAGTGGTGCAGTGGTCAGCTTGGTTCAGTGGTGAGGTAGTCAGCATGGTTCAGTGGTGCGGTGGTCAGCATGGTTCAGTGGTGCCGTGGTCAGTACGGCTCAGTGGTGCGGTGGTCAGCATGGTTCAGTGGTGAGGTGGTCAGCATGGTTCAGTGGTGTGGTGGCCAGCACGGTTCAGTGGTGTGGTGGTCAGTACGGTTCAGTGGTGCGGTGGTCAGTACGTCTCAGTGGTGCGGTGGTCAGTACGTCTCAGTGGTGCCGTGGTCAGTACGGCTCAGTGGTGCGGTGGTCAGCATGGTTCAGTGGTGTGGTGGTCAGCATGGTTCAGTGGTTTGGTGGTCAGCACGGTTCAGTGGTGCGGTGGTCAGTACGTCTCAGTGGTGCGGTGGTCAGTACGGCTCAGTGGTGTGGTGCTCAGCATGGTTCAGTGGTGTGGTGGTCAGCATGGCTCAGTGGTGTAGTGGTCAGTACGGCTCAGTGGTGCGGTGGTCAGTACGGCTCAGTGGTGTGGTGGTCAGTAAGACTCAGTGGTGCGGTGGTCAGTACGGCTCAGTGGTGCGGTGGTCAGTACGGCTCAGTGGTGTGGTGGTCAGTACGGCTCAGTGGTGTGGTGGTCAGTACGGCTCAGTGGTGCAGTGGTCAGCATTACTCAATGGTGAAGTGGCCAGTATTACTCAGTGGTGCAGTGGTAAGCATTACTCAGTGGTGCAGTTGTAAGCATGATTCAGTGGTGCAGTGGTTAGCATTACTCAGTGGTGCAGTGGTAAGCACGGCTCAGTGGTGCAGTGGTCAGCATTTCTCAGTGGTTCAGTGGTCAGCATGACTCAGTGGTCCAGTGGTTAGTATTACTTAGTGGTACAGTGGTCAGCATTACTCAGTGGTGCAGTGGTCAGCATTACTCAGTGGTGAAGTAGTCAGCATTACTCAGTGGTGCAGTGGTTAGTATTACTCAGTGGTACAGTGGTCAGCACTGCTCAGTGGTGCAGTGGTCAGCACGGCTGAATGGTATAGTGGTCAGCATTACATAGTGGTGCAGTGGTCACCACACCTCAGTGGAGCAGTGGTCAGCACGGTTCAGTGGTGCAGTTTTCAGCACAGTTCGGTGCAGCAATTGTAAGCACACCTCAGTGCTGCAGTTGTCAGCACAATGGTGCAGTGGTCAGCACGGCTTAGTGGTGCAGTGGTCAGCTCGGCTTATTGGTCAGCATGGCTGAGTGATGCAGTGGTCAGCACGGCTGAGATATGCCGTGGTCAGCATGGCTCAGTGGTGCAGTGGTCAGCATGGTTCAGTGGTGCAGTGGTCAGCATGGCTCAGTGGTACAGTGGTCAGCACGGCTCAGTGGTACAGTTGTCAGCATGGCTCAGTGGTACAGTGGTCAGCATGGCTCAGTGGTACAGTGGTCAGCATGGCTCAGTGGTACAGTGGTCAGCATGGCTCAGTGGTACAGTGGTCAGCATAGCTCAGTGGTACAGGGGTCAGCATGGCTCAGTGGTACGCAGGTCAACATGGCTCAGTGGTACAGTGGTCAGCATGGCTCAGTGGTACTGTGGTCAGCATGGCTCAGTGGTACAGTGATCAGCATGGCTCAGTGGTACAGTGGTCAGCATGGCTCAGTGGTACAGTGGTCATCATTGCTCAGTGGTACAGTGATCACTATGACTCAGTGGTACAGTGGTCAGCATGGCTCAGTGGTACAATGGTCAGCATTACTCAGTGGTGCAGTGGTCAGCATTACTCAGTGGTGAAGTAGTCAGCATTACTCAGTGGTGCAGTGGTTAGCATTACTCAGTAGTACAGTGGTCAGCACTGCTCAGTGGTGCAGTGGTCAGCACGGCTCAATGGTATAGTGGTCAGCATTACTTCGTGGTGCAATGGTCAGCACAGCTCTGAAGTACAGTTGTCAGCATTACTCAGTGGTGCAGTGGTCACCACACCTAAGTGGAGCAGTGGTCAGCACGGTTCAGTGGTGCAGTTTTCAGCACAGTTCGGTGCAGCAATGGTAAGCACACCTCAGTGCTGCAGTTGTCAGCACAATGGTGCAGTGGTCAGCACGGCTCAGTGGTGCAGTGGTCAGCTCGGCTTATTGGTCAGCATGGCTGAGTGATGCAGTGGTCAGCACGACTGAGATATGCAGTGGTCAGCATGGCTCAGTGGTGCAGTGGTCAGCATGGTTCAGTGGTACAGTGGTCAGCATGGCTCAGTGGTACAGTGGTCAGCATGGCTGAGTGATGCAGTGGTCAGCACGACTGAGATATGCAGTGGTCAACATGGCTCAGTGGTACAGTGGTCAACATGGCTCAGTGGTACAGTGGTCAGCATGGCTCAGTGGTACAGTGGTCAGCATGGCTCAGTGGTACAGTGGTCAGCATGGCTCAGTGGTACAGTGGTCAGCATGGCTCAGTGGTACAGTGGTCAGCATTTCTCAGTGCTACAGTGGTCAGCATGGCTCAGTGGTACAGTGGTCAACATGGCTCAGTGGTACAGTGGTCAACATGGTTCAGTGGTACAGTGGTCAACATGGCTCAGTGGTACAGTGGTCAACATGGCTCAGTGGTACAGTGGTCAACATGGCTCAGTGGTACAGTGGTCAACATGGCTCAGTGGTACAGTGGTCAACATGGCTCAGTGGTAGAGTGGTCAACATGGTTCAGTGGTACAGTGGTCAGCATGGCTCAGTGGTACAGTGGTCAACATGGTTCAGTGGTACAGTGGTCAGCATGGCTCAGTGGTACAATGATCAGCATGGCTCAGTGGTACAGTGGTCAACATGGCTCAGTGGTACAGTGGTCAACATAGCTCAGTGGTACAGTGGTCAACATGGCTCAGTGGTACAGTGGTCAACATGGCTCAGTGGTACAGTGGTCAACATGGCTCAGTGGTACAGTGGTCAACATGGCTCAGTGGTACAGTGGTCAACATGGTTCAGTGGTACAGTGGTCAACATGGCTCAGTGGTACAGTGGTCAACATGGTTCAGTGGTACAGTGGTCAGCATGGCTCAGTTGTACAGTGGTCAGCATGGATCAGTGGTACAGTGGTCAACATGGCTCAGTGGTACAGTGGTCAGCATGGCTCAGTGGTACAGTGGTCACGTGGCTCAGTGGTACAGTGGTCAACATGGCTCAGTGGTACAGTGGTCAACATGGCTCAGTGGTACAGTGGTCAACATGGCTCAGTGGTACAGTGGTCAACATGGCTCAGTGGTACAGTGGTCAACATGGCTCAGTGGTACAGTGGTCAGCATGGCTCAGTGGTACAGTGGTCAACATGGCTCAGTGGTACAGTGGTCAACATGGCTCAGTGGTACAGTGGTCAGCATGGATCAGTGGTACAGTGGTCAACATGGCTCAGTGGTACAGTGGTCAACATGGCTCAGTGGTACAGTGGTCAACATGGCTCAGTGGTACAGTGGTCAGCATGGCTCAGTGGTACAGTGGTCAACATGGCTCAGTGGTACAGTGGTCAACATGGCTCAGTGGTACAGTGGTCAACATGGCTCAGTGGTACAGTGGTCAACATGGCTCAGTGGTACAGTGGTCAACATGGCTCAGTGGTACAGTGGTCAGCATGGCTCAGTGGTACAGTGGTCAACATGGCTCAGTGGTACAGTGGTCAACATGGCTCAGTGGTACAGTGGTCAGCATGGCTCAGTGGTACAGTGGTCAACATGGCTCAGTGGTACAGTGGTCAGCATGGCTCAGTGGTACAGTGGTCAACATGGCTCAGTGGTACAGTGGTCAACATGGCTCAGTGGTACAGTGGTCAGCATGGCTCAGTGGTACAGTGGTCAACATGGCTCAGTGGTACAGTGGTCAGCATGGCTCAGTGGTACAGTGGTCAACATGGCTCAGTGGTACAGTGGTCAATATGGCTCAGTGGTACAGTGGTCAGCATGGCTCAGTGGTACAGTGGTCAACATGGCTCAGTGGTACAGTGGTCAACATGGCTCAGTGGTACAGTGGTCAACATGGCTCAGTGGTACAGTGGTCAACATGGCTCAGTGGTACAGTGGTCAGCATGGATCAGTGGTACAGTGGTCAACATGGCTCAGTGGTACAGTGGTCAACATGGCTCAGTGGTACAGTGGTCAACATGGCTCAGTGGTACAGTGGTCAGCATGGCTCAGTGGTACAGTGGTCAACATGGCTCAGTGGTACAGTGGTCAACATGGCTCAGTGGTACAGTGGTCAACATGGCTCAGTGGTACAGTGGTCAACATGGCTCAGTGGTACAGTGGTCAACATGGCTCAGTGGTACAGTGGTCAACATGGCTCAGTGGTACAGTGGTCAGCATGGCTCAGTGGTACAGTGGTCAACATGGCTCAGTGGTACAGTGGTCAACATGGCTCAGTGGTACAGTGGTCAGCATGGCTCAGTGGTACAGTGGTCAACATGGCTCAGTGGTACAGTGGTCAGCATGGCTCAGTGGTACAGTGGTCAACATGGCTCAGTGGTACAGTGGTCAATATGGCTCAGTGGTACAGTGGTCAACATGGCTCAGTGGTACAGTGGTCAGCATGGCTCAGTGGTACAGTGGTCAGCATGGCTCAGTGGTACAGTGGTCAACATGGCTCAGTGGTACAGTGGTCAACATGGCTCAGTAGTACAGTGGTCAACATGGCTCAGTGGTACAGTGGTCAACATGGCTCAGTGGTACAATGATCAACATGGCTCAGTGGTACAGTGGTCAACATGGCTCAGTGGTACAGTGGTCAACATGGCTCAGTGGTACAGTGGTCAACATGGCTCAGTGGTACAGTGGTCAACATGGCTCAGTGGTACAGTGGTCAACATGGCTCAGTGGTACAGTGGTCAATATGGCTCAGTGGTACAGTGGTCAACATGGTTCAGTGGTACAGTGGTCAACATGACTCAGTGGTACAGTGGTCAACATGGCTCAGTGGTACAATGATCAACATGGCTCAGTGGTACAGTGGTCAACATGGCTCAGTGGTACAGTGGTCAACATGGCTCAGTGGTACAGTGGTCAACATGGCTCAGTGGTACAGTGGTCAACATGGCTCAGTGGTACAGTGGTCAACATGGCTCAGTGGTACAGTGGTCAACATGGCTCAGTGGTACAGTGGTCAATATGGCTCAGTGGTACAGTGGTCAACATGGTTCAGTGGTACAGTGGTCAACATGACTCAGTGGTACAGTGGTCAACATGGCTCAGTGGTACAGTGGTCAACATGGCTCAGTGGTACAGTGGTCAACATGGCTCAGTGGTACAGTGGTCAGCACCATCGCCTCCTAAGCAGTAGACGCAGGTTCAAATCCTGGCAAAATTTTTTTATTTTTAGCAATTCTTTCCCAAAATATTCCTTCCATCTCTCCATCTAATAACTTTCCTCTTCTATTTTTAGCTGTCAAGTCCATTTGTTAGATGAGATTTTCTTCGTATTTTTAACCCTGGAATAAGATAAGAAAGTCAGTGCGTCATCGAGGACTGTCTAACTTATTTCCATTGTGGGTCCTCAATCTTGTGCCCCAGGATGCGACCCACACCAGTCGACTAATATCCAGGTACCTACTTGCTGCTAGGTGAACAGGACAACAGGTGTAAGGAAATGCATCAAAATGTTTCCACCTGCCGAGAACCGAACCCGGGCCCTCCGTGTGTGAAGCGGGAGTTTTAGCCACCAGGCCACCGGGCCACCAAGCCACCAGCCACCAGGCCACTGGGCCACCAGGCCACCAGGCCACCGGGCCACCTACCAGGCCACTGGGCCACCTAGGCAATCACAGCTCACTCTCACTCCAAAATTTATCTTATTCTCATCAAAATTTCGTTGATAACATCTCACCTACTCTCTTAACTGCTCTCCTTTTGCATAACTTTACCTCTCTCTTAGCTTCTCTTTTCCTCTCCATATATTTCTTCATTCTTGTATCGCTACTACTTTCATAAAAACTTCTCATACACTAACTTTTTCTCCCATACTACTCTCTTTACATCATCGTTCCAACAATTGCTCTTCTTCCCTCCCGCTCCCACTTTCCTGTGACCACAAACTACTACCGAACACTCTAATACTACATTCTTAAATCTGTCCCATACATCGTCAACCTCATTTCCTATACTCTCACTAGCCCTTCTTTCTTCCAGTAGTTGTTTATTTCTTGCCCTAACCTTCACCTCTCACTTGCTGATTCCATTTTCCTTGTATCCCGTCTACCTCTTACTCTCACTTTACCTACAACTAAAAAATGGTTTGATATATTCGTGACCCGCATACAATTTAAAAGTGTTTATAAGGAAGAGTCTTATAAGGACTGGAAATATAAATAATATTTCAGAGCTTAAGCTTGTGTCTACTGCTGCCATCTATACTGTATTTGATCGACTAGACTGTGACTGAGTTTATTTCTATAGCGTGGGCTGTTGATTCACACTGTGTATGGCGCTAAATGGGGATTTACGCAATTACCTATTTCATGTAATAGATCTGCCTAAGTGTTGATAGATATAGACCTTAGGGTCACCAATATACACAGCGTTACTTCTATAACAATTATATTTGTATATTACAAAGAAGTATAATCCAGCAGGTATAACAATTTGAACGTAATGATGCGTTGTATGGTGTAATTAGACTTAAATATATATCTCAACTTGGGATAAAATTCCTGTAACAGCTATCTTAGCTTATTTTATTAAGAAAAGCTACGTATGTTTATTAAAGCTATAAGTAACTCTTGAAGCTGACTTTGGAAAAATGGGGATGTGAAAATATTTGAGGACGCACGGACACATGGACGTGGTGAAAGTATAAAATATACAGTGGGTGGGAACTAAAGATGAACCACTGACGTCCACTTTGCTGGTCTGGTAGGTCAGAGATAACTCTCAGGGGTTACAATACTGGCAACCTTTTATTTTGAGGTACTCTGTGACTGAGATATATGTGTTTCACATTGATTACACTGGTCTGTATTTTTTTTATTGACTCTATAGTAACTTTTTCGGTATGTGTATACACACACACACACACACACACACACACACACACACACACACACACACACATATATATATATATATATATATATATATATATATATATATTATATAATATATATATATATATATATATATGTGTGTGTGTGTGTGTGTACTCACCTATTTGTGGTTGCAGGGGTCGAGTCCTAGCTCCTGGCCCCGCCTCTTCACCGGTTGCTACTAGGCCCTCTCTCTCCCCGCTCCATGAGCTTTATCAAACCTCGTCTTAAAAACTGTGTATGGTTCCTGCCTCCACTACGTCATTTTCTAGGCTATTCCACTGCCTTACAACTCTATGACTGAAGAAATACTTCCTACTATCTCTCTGACTCATTTGTGTCTTCAACTTCCAATTGTGGCCTCTTGTTTCTGTGTCCCCTCCCTGGAACATCCTGTCTTTGTCCACCTTGTCTATTCCACGCAGTATTTTATATGTCGTTATCATGTCTGCCCTGACCCTCCTGTCCTCCAGTGTGGTCAGGCCGATTTCCCTTAATCTTTCCTCATAGGACATTCCCTTAGCTCTGGAACTAACCTTGTCGCAAACCTTTGTACTTTCTCTAGTTTCTTGACGTGCTTTATCAAGTGCGGGTTCCAAACAGGTGCTGCATACTCCAGTATGGGCCTGACATACACGGTGTACAGTGTCTTGAATGATTCCTTACTAAGGTATCGGAATGCTGTTCTCAGGTTGCCAGGCGCCCATATGCTGCAGCAGTTATCTGATTGATGTGTGCTTCCGGAGACATGCTCGGTGTTATACTCACCCCAAGATCTTTCTCCTTGAGTGAGGTTTGCAGTCTTTGGCCACCTAGCCTATACTCTGTCTGTGGTCTTCTGTGCCCTTCCCCTATCTTCATGACTTTGCATTTGGCAGGATTAAATTCGAGAAGCCATTTGCTGGACCAGGTGTCCAGTCTGTCCAGGTCTCTTTGAAGTCCTGCCTGGTCCTCATCAGATTTAATTCTCCTCATTAACTTCACATCATCTGCAAACAGGGACACTTCTGAGTCTGACCCTTCCGTCATGTCGTTCACATATACCAAAAATAGCACTGGTCCTAGGACCGACCCTGTGGGACCCCGCTCGTCACAGGTGCCCACTGTGATACATCATTACGTACCATGACTCGTTGTTGCCTCCCTGTCAGGTATTCTCTGATCCATTGCAGTGCCCTTCCTGTTATATGCGCCTGATGCTCTAGCTTCTGCACTAATCTCTTGTGAGGAACTGTGTCAAAGGCCTTCTTGCAGTCCAAGAAGATGCAATCAACCCACCCCTCTCTCTCTTGTCTTACTTCTGTTATTTTATCATAAAACTCCAGAAGGTTTGTGACACAGGATTTGCCTTCCGTGAATCCGTGCTGGTTGGCATTTATACTCTTGTTCCGTTCCAGGTGCTCCACCACTCTCCTCCTGATAATCTTCTCCATAATTTTGCATACTATGCATACTATACATACTATATACATGTGTGTGTGTGTGTGTGTGTGTGTGTGGAAAATAGTGTTTCATCGTAATTTTTAAAGTGGGAGTTGTCACAGTTGAAAGATTCTGAAAAGAAATTGCAGAGGTTGATGAGTTTGGTAGGATTTGTGAAAGAAGAAAATTTAAAGTGAATATAGGAAAGAGGAAAGTGATGAGGATACAAAAATTAGGTGACGAAAGATTGGATATCAGCTTAGAGGGAGAGAGTATGGAGGAGGTGAATGTGTTCAGAAATTTAGGAGTGGACGTGTCAGCAGATGGGTCTGTGAAATATGAGGTTAATCAGAGAATTGATTAGGAGAAGGTGAGTAGTGCATTGAGGAGTCTGTGGAGACAAAGAACTTTGTCCGTGGAAGCAAAGAAGGGAATGTGTGTGAGAGTATATTTATACCAATGCTCTTACATGGGTAGTGAATGTTGCAACAAGGAGAAGGCTGGAGGCAGTGGAGATATCGTGTCTGAGGGCAATGTGTGGTGTCAATATAATGCAAAAAAATTCATGATTTGAAAATTATGAGGAGGTGCATTATCCAGAGGGCCGAGGAGGGGTTGCTGAGGTGTTTCGGACGTGTAGAGAGAGTGGAACAAAATAGAATGACTTCGAGAGTGTATAAATCTGTAGTGGAGGGAAGGCTGGGTAGAGGTCGGTCTAGGAAAGGTTGGAGGAAGCAGGTAAAGGAGGTTTTGAGTGCGAGGGGCTTAGACTTCCAGCAAGTATGCGTGAACGTGTTAGGAGCGAATGGGGGCGAATGGTTTTTAGGATTTGACGTGCTTTTGGAGTGTGAGCAGGGTAATATTTATGAAGGGATTCAGGGGAACCAGCAGGCCGGACTTGAGTCCTGGAGATGGGAAGTACAGTGTCTACACTCTGAAGGAGGGGTGTTAATGTTGCAGTTTTATAACTGTAGTGTAAGCATGCCTTTGGCAAGACAATGATGGAGTGAATGATGGTGAAAGTTTTTCTTTTTCTGGCCACCCTGCCTTGGTGGGAGACGGCCGAAGTGTTAATAAATATATATATAGAATTATACGCTCTCAAGTCATTCTACTTCATTCCATTTTCTCTAAATGACCGAACCACCTCAACGGTCCCTCTTCAGCCCTCTGACTAATACTTTTAATAACTCCACACCTCCTAATTTCCACACTACAAATTCTCTGTATAATATTTACACCACACATTGCCCTTAGACAGGACATCACTGCCTCCAACCGCCTCCTCGTTGCAGCATTTACAACCCAAGCTTCACACCCATATAAGAGTGTTGGCACCACTATACTCTAGTACATTCCCTTCTTTCCCTCCATAGATAATGTTCTTTGTCTCCACAGATACTCAATGCACCACTCACCTTTGTTCCTCCATCAGTTCTATGGTTAACCTCATCCTTCATAAACCCATCCGATGACATGTCAACCCACAAATATCTGAAAACATTCACTTCTTCCATACTCCCTCTCTCCAATGTGATATCCAATTTATCTTGATCTAAATTGTTTGATACCCTCATCACCTTACTCTTATGTACATTAACTTTCAACTCTCTTCATTTACACACCTTTCTAAACTCGTCCACTAACCTATGCAACTTTTCTTTAGAATCTCCCATAAGTACAGTATCACCAGAAAAAAGTAACTGTGTCAATTCCCATTTTGTATTTGATTCCCCATAATTTAATCCCACCCCTCTCCCGAACACCCTAGCATTTACTTCTTTTACAACCCCATCTATAAATATATTAAACAACCATGGTGACATTACACATCCCTGTCTAAGACCTACTTTTACTGGGAAGTAGTCTCCCTCTCTTCTACACACCCTAACCTGAGCCTCACTATCCTCATAAAAACTGTTTACAGCATTTAGTAACTTACCACCTATTCCATAAACTTGCAACATCTGCCACATTGCTCCTCTATCCACTCTATCATATGCCTTTTCTAAATCCATAAATGCAATGAAAACTTCCCTACCTTTATCTAAATACTGTTCACATATATGCTTCAATGTAAACACTTGATCTACACATCCCCTAACCATTCTAAAGCTTAGTTTTGTTCAAGATCCGAGGACACGTGTGGTACTGGTAATCTCAAGGCTAAGTCAACCACCTCCAGCTTGAATACCAGCCTCCAGCACCTAGCTCTTCTGGGTGCATGATTCTTGAGGAATCGCTGGTTAAATGGTAACTAAATGTAAACTTTGTTCTGTCAAACCGAGCGAATCTTCTGAATGCTAAACCACCGTCAAATGTTGACTTTTTCATCTCAATTATAGCGTGAGATCAGTCACACAGTGACGTTCATATTACGGACTCTTTATGACACACCTCAAGAAGCCTGGTACAGGTAGCTACGCTAGCCTGGTACAGGCAGCTACGCTAGCCCGGTACAGGCAGCTACGCTAGCCCGGTACAGCTATTGTAGGCATGTCTGATGACTCTTTCCGGTATTTTATAATTGCTTCTGGAGTCATAATTACTATTAATTTAGTTACTTTTCGGTATTTTGATGCGAATTGCTGTACTCAGATCATTTTTAATTAACTCTGACTTGATCTTTTCAGCTAATTTGCCTTCGTATAATATATTTTTCAGGGTTTTTTGTTACTGCTGACTATTATTGACGTTTAATTAATTACATCATTACTTTAGATCTCTTACTTTAATTATAAATTGTAATCTGCAGGTTCAGATACGATAAGCCAATTGCTGAGACACTTCTGTAAAATAAGCCTAGTTATTTTTATATACAGATTCACACAGACGACTAGGTTAGCCCAGGCAGAAGTCCAGAGCAACACAGAACGCATTTCTCTCTTCGAGTATTACATCCAGCAAACTAGGGAGGAAGATTATCCCAGAGAGTTTGAATGGTTCAAAAGAATTCACGACACAAATCTTACTGAAGCAGGAAAGCACTTGTATCTCTCTTCAGAGTCTTCAAGCAGATCAGCTCCTGCTAAAGACCACAGATACCCGCAGGGATGGTTAACACACACACACACACACACACACACACACACACACACACACACACACATTTGGAAGCTGAAGACTTTTATGAGTCAAAGAGATGTTAGGAAGTATTTCTTCAGTCATAGAGTTGTCAGGAAGTGGAATAGCTTAGAAAGTGACATAGTAGTGGCGAGAACCATACATAGTTTTAAGACGAGGCTTGATAAAGCTCATGGAGCAGGGAGAGAGAGGACTTAGTAGCAATCAATGAAGAGGCGGGGCCAGGAGCTGTGAATCGACCCCTGCAACTACAAATAGGTGAGTATACACACCAACATATGCTGCAACATATCGGCGCCTAGCAAACCTTAGAGTAGCATTCCGACATCTTAATAAGGAATCGTTCAAGACTCTGTACACTATATACGTCAGGCCCATACTGGAGTATGCAGCACCAGTTTGGAACCCACACCTAATCAAGCACGTCAAGAAATTAGAGAAAGTTCAGAGGTTCGCAACGAGACTAGTCCCGGAGTTAAGGGGTATGTCCTACGAGGAGAGGTTAAGGGAAATCGACTTGACAACGCTGGAGGACAGGAGACATAGGGGGGGGGGGACATGATAACATAAAATACTGAGATAAATTGACGGTGACAGGATGTTCCAGAGATGAGACATAGCAACAAGAGGTCACAGTTGGAAGTTGAAAACTCATATAAGTCACAGTAATGTTAGGAAGTATCCACAAAGTTGTCAGTAAGTGGAATAGTCTGGAAAGTGATGTAATGGAGGCAGGATCTTTATATAGCTTCAAGAAGACGTATGATAAAGCTCATGGCGGGGTCAGGAGCTGTGACTCGGCTACGGTTGTGACAAAGCACTGGGAGATACGACTCAGTTTTAAACAAGAAAATACATTGTATAAATCAACAAACTCGACAAAGATTGAAGCCTTGTACCATGGCAAGATGGCAGCCAGAAGCATCATCGGAGACGGGAATGGGACCAGGAGATATGCATAACAAATATTCATTAGTATACAAAACCAAATTGATTAAAACCAAGGTGCTTCTAAATTAGCCACATAACATAAACATTACCTGGAAAATCACCAACATACGACTGGGCGACATTTCAGACCGACTGTTAAGAAATAACCTGGTCAACTTACACCTGTCCTGGGACCGTCTAACATGATACAACACTCCACTGAACTTGGCTCCAATGATTCCATGTATCTGAGTGGGTGAGTAATTAGTTACTTGTGCAGCACTTGAGTATCATTACCAACTAGTGGCTTCGTAACTCCAGTACGAAAAAGAATGGTTGAAGATCAGTATTCCGAGGTAATTAGTCCCCCAACCAGGAGTCGATGTATGCTCTCAACCACTTATCTACCCTTCTGGACGAATTTATTGAAGTTTATACTTGGCGTTACTTAATAAACATCTCAATAAAAGCCTCATTTGCTGTTGTTGTTGTTGTTCCCAAGAAAAGTGAGTGGAAATAGGAATCGCATCTGTCTGGTGCTCAGGAAACAGAGGATCAAGTCTCCAATAAGTCATTCACTGAATATCTAACGTGAATTTAGCACTTATAATGAATATAATAATAACGTCTTTCGACGTATATATGCTGAGATCTTACGTCCCTTTTGAGAAGAGATTATCTAGCAGTCTTAAGGACCCTAGGATAACAGATGTAAGTTAAATCCTATTGTCACCAATCTTTTTGTTATTAAGTCGCTGCGTTGCTTGAAAGAATTAACAAATAACATTAAGAGGCTTACAATACAGTGACAAATTTCTTTTCACAATTCCAGCCTAGAATGTCTACTAATTACATTCACTAGCCCCTTCCTCCCCCTAACACACTTAGAATTATTTACTAACTTGTTACTACGCTAATATTATTTTTTACCTGGTAATTAATTTTTACTAAAATTTTTGAAAGTTTAAATATCTTATTTCGTAATTTATGTGCATATATTTTCGCGCCTTAAATTCCTGCATGCAAATGTGTTCATTTTTGAGCTGAATTTCAACAAAATGTCTGCAGACAACGTTGCTCCTTTTCTCTCAGGTCTCGTTTTTTCACTACCTCGTCCACTCTCGTTGTTTGGTATTTTTTCATCCATTATTGGCTCGTGAATCACATCGTATTTCGATCTCAATGTCTTTTAGGATTCCCGTTGTCTTTTGGGATCATCTGGCCTTGTAAGTGCCTTATTTCCTCGAGTGATTCCCGTTATTTTGTTGAGGCTTCGTCAAGGTTTCGGTATCACATGGATGGGCTCTTGGCTTCATTGATTTCTCACTGCGTTTTAGGGGCGGGACTTACGTTCTTCTGAATGGTCTTTCGTGGAAAGGGAGGGATTCGAAATTACTAGGATACAGGATGGATCTCATGGCCTGGTTAAGATACAAGTTAGTGTGGGGTCTTGGATACGTAGTGAGGTTAGGTTAGGTAAGATTGGTCAAGGAATAAGATAATTGTTTCCTGGAGCTTAGGGTCATCTGACAGAAGCATTTCCTTGGCCTACCCGCACACCTCTTTAAAGATTAAGATTAATAATAATCTGTGGTTTTAATGGGATCTTAAAGCTTCGTGAGGATCTTTCAGCTTCATGGGATTATGTAGTCTTAATGGGATCTTAAAGCTTCGTGAGAATCTTTCAGCTTCATGGGATTATGTAGTCCTAAGGGGATCTCATAGCCTCGTAAAGATCTAATAAACGATTGAAAATCTTATAAATCTCTTGGGGATTACAGCGCGTCGTTGGGATTTTTGAATGTATTGTGAATCTCAGGGATATCTTATAACATTTTCTCACATGGATTATACCATCGTTAGGAACTTATAATCTCGTCATGATCTCGTACCCTCTTCTAGATTTTATAACCTCGTGGAGATTTAATAATCTCATGGGGATTTAATGGCATCATGGCAATATAATTGTCTCTAGACAAACTCGGCTTAAATTTTGCAGCCTCAAAAAAAGGTCAATGATATCGAAATTGTAAAAATTTTTTTTTACAGAATAATTTTTATATTTACCCATTGGTGAAATTATTATAAGTTGATGGGTTATAATTCCATGAAAAAAAAATATTCCAAATTGACCTCAGAAATGTTCTGAAGTTACATGAGAATTTACAGTTAACTAATACGTAAGAAATGCGGTAGTAATTATGAATAAAATTTTATTATTATTATTATCACACTGGCTGATTCCCACCAAGGCAGGGTGGCTACCAAGGCAGGGTAATCCCGCACCTCCTCCTAACTTCCAAACTACGAATTCTCTGCATTATATTCACACCACACATTGCTCTCAGACATGACATCTCCACTGCCTCCAGCCTTCTCCTCGCTGCAACATTCATCACCCATGCTTGAATAAAATAATTACGTAAATAAGATGAATAATTTCTTGAATGATATACATACTTATTACAATGCAGAAATAACTTGCACATGTGACCAGGAGGCCTGGTCACAGACCGAGCCGCGGGGGCGTTGACCCCCGGAACTCTCTCCAGGTATAGAAGAGAGGAGCTTACGACGACTTTTCGGTTCGACTTGGACCATTTACAAAGTCACAGTGTGACTTTGTACATGGTCCAAGTCGGACCGAAACGTCGTCGTAAGCTCGTCTCTTCTATGTGCGGGTTATCTGTGTATCGTTCCAGTCACGGTATTGTGACTGGAACAATACACAAATATTACGTCATAGATGGACTTATAAGAACATAAGAATGTAGGAACACTGCAGAAGGCCTACTGGCCCATACGAGGCAGGTCCTTATCAAAACGACATCTACCTAAAGCTACTCAAGGAATAACTCCCGTACCCCTTAACACCAATCAAACCCAGCCCCTCCCACTCATATATCTGTCCAGTCTCTTCTTAAAGCTACCCAAGGTCCTAGCCTCTGTCACCCCACTGGGAAGACTGTTCCACGCATCTACAACTCTGTTAGAAAACCAGTACTTACCTATGTCCTTTCTAAATCTAAATTTATCCAACTTAAATCCATTATTCCTGGTTCTTACCTGGTTCGACACCCTCAGTACTTTATTAATGTCTCCCTTGTTTATGAATGTCTCCCTTGTCACCAGATTCATTCCAACTAGCCAATCTTTACCATGGTATATCAATGGCAACTCTTCTCTCATCCATCTCTAGCAAATTGTAAATTGGATTGGTTGCAACCAGACTACTTAGTAGAATTTTTCCTGATGCAGCTAAATGGTACAGATAAGTGGATAAACTCTATAGCTTAATGCTCAAGAATATAGAGTAGTGAGTCATGTAGTTTAGTTCCATCCATAAAGTTTGCTGCTGAAAAAAATATACCACGGGCGGGGATTGAACCCGCGACCGGAGAGTTTAAACAACATAACACATTGCTATTTTTAGGTGTTTTAGTTAATTAAGGGAACGATGAGTTTAAAAGAATACAGAAAGCCAACAAATTGCTATTCATATGTACACTGTTATTCATAATTTCATCCCATAGTTCATATATGAGAAAATATTCAAGATTTTAGGAATAATTACACTGCATTTTTTTCAGAAATAGCCAAGAATACTTTTTATAAAGACAAATAACTATATTAGGCAAGAATATGATGGTTACCCATACATAACAGAATAATATATATAACCTTAGAACTGGACAAGAGTCTAATACTCTATCTATGCATATCAGAGATTTTAACCACCCCAATATTTTTCAAAAGGCCGAGAAAATTGTTACAAAAAATCATTAATAGAGGAAAATAGTTCTGTTTACAGCTTGAATAATTACTGTTATACCCCTGCCAAGCTACCCAAGACTCTATAACCCCGCCCGGTAGATCATCAGATGCAGCATTCTCCACCTGACCTCAACATTCTGAACATGCCTATAAATACCCTCGTACCTTCCAACCCCAGGTAGATCCGTGTGTGACTTGAAAAAGCCCACTGTGTGGGTGAAACGTTGTCAATAAAGGATCACATTATACTGCATTTGTGTTTATATTTCCATTGTGTCGGTATTTTATACCATTTATTTCCATCTACTGTTATACTCACAAGTAAACACAAGGGACATAGAGCAGTGCAGGGTGACGAGTGCTGTGGAAGGTACGTGAGGAGATCAAAGACTAGTGAAAGTTAAGGCAGAGTTTGTAAGGTAGAGGGGAATGCTAAGGGGAAAATATAATCAAAGTTGGTGTATTAAGGTCATTTCTGACTGAAAAAGTCAAAGAGGGAATCTGCGTCAAAGGTTGGACTGTCAGCGAGGATGTCAGGTAAAGGGCGTTAGGGCGGTGATGATGTCGCAAGTAATTATAAGTCCAGAATTGTATAAATCACATTCGTTTACGTACATAAAATTTATGAGGATGATAAGCCATAGTGACGAAATTCCCCTCTACCTCACATGTCATTCTTAAAATTTACCTGATTAGTAGCCTGACTAAAACCTTCAGAACAGTAGAAATGTACCTCTAATATATATATATATATATAATCGGTTATTAATATAAATTTTCTGTAATTGAAATTCTTACTTAAAATACATTCTGAGAAAGAAGTAAGTGAGGTTAAGCGGCATAAAAAGGATTTAATGAATTATGGAGAGAGACCAACTTGGCTGGAAAGACATTACTTGTGAAGGCGATAACGAAAGAAGAAAGAGGGAAGCAATGAGAGCAGAAGATTGTGGCAATTGACGCTCTGATGGAGTGCCATTACCATGCTTAATAGCGGCAGTGAAAATTAATCACTAGTGACACATCACTTTCTCTGAGAGCACCACAGATGATGCAGCATCCAGATGACGCCAGACGGAGGCGCCACCACAGAGACAACGTTTGTACCACAGCCGCACCTCGCCACCACCTCAGTCACACCGGATGTCACTACCACTACAGATAAGCAAAGGTACCAATACAACCAGACGACACAACTACATCAGCCGGCTGAGGATACCATCACCACAGCCTGGTGGTGATGGTATCGTCGGTTAAGTACACCATCCACCACATTCAGACGACAGAATTACCACAATGACTGGATGCTACCCGACGGCAGAATGATGCCACTACTCTACAAGGCGCCAAGACTTTAGGGAGACGACGCTATAACCAGCAAACTGGAGATGCCACTACCACAGCCGAATGACAGTACCAGCACCACTGCAACCAGATGGCGCCACTGTCAAACGATGCCTCCATCACAGCTTAACGTAGCTACAGCCAGGCGACGTTGTGGCTCGGTTGGCAAAGCACTCGACTGACATACTGAGTGTCCATGGTTCGAAACTCCGAGCTGACGGAAACGATGGAAATGTTTCCTTACACCTGCGAATGTTCACCTAGCGGTAAGTAGGTACCTGGGTGTTAGTCGACTGTTGTGCGTGGCATCCTGGGAGGAGGTAGTATACCTTAGAGCTGGGCTTTGAAATGAACTGAGGTTGGATAACAGCTCTTGGCCTGTAAAACTGATCAACGCAAAAAAATAGTAAGTAAGCACAACCACATCCATATATCTTCATCCAGACTGTGGCATACAAAGGGTATGTTACAATTTATTTGGTGTATGTCACACCCCCATATAGGCTGCTTCCCAACCAGCCAACTGGATGCTAAGGGTTTAACGATCAATAGGGTACCTGTCGTTAAATCAGTACCTTGGTTCATTAACCAATCACAGGCAAGCCCGCATCAGCTGAAGCAATGTGGTTCACTTGTGGTAAGCGCTGGCAGACTTGCCTACCTGCTGGTTGAGCACTTATTATTATTATTATTCTATCTGTACATATTGTACATAATGTACATATCTGTATACAGTTGATGAATACAAAATATACATTAGAGTCTACTGATGAGTACGTTTGCTCCAATTTCTATTTTTTAATATTTATTTAAAAAACAAAATACACATTATGCATGTATACTATACACAGGTTACATAACAAAGAAACGTGAACCATTAAATAATAAAAACAACTCCACATTCCTTATCCCAACACTAAACTTATACATAAACACACTTTCAACTATAAATGTTTGATACCCCCCAAAAATGTTTGATACCCCCCAAAAATGTTTGATACCCCCCAAAAACTGTTTGATACCCCCCAAAAATGTTTGATATCCCCAAAAAGTTTGATACTCCCCAAAAATGTTTGATACCCCCAAAAAATGTTTGACACCCCCCAAAAATGTTAGATACCCCCAAAAAATGTTTGATACCCCCAAAAAATGTTTGATACCCCCCAAAAATGTTTGATACCCCCAAAAACGTTTGATACCCCCAAAATGGCCAACCAGCACACACAACATACATGCAACTAAATTAAAGACAACACTCACCTGAACATACAGGTAGGTTTATAATATCCGCAAAATACAGCCAGTGTCTTATAACACAAAAGACAATATAATCCAAAGAATGTCACACTTATTTACGTTGTATATTAAACTCATATACAAAGGTATAAAACTGAACACCTCCTAGATACAATATAATAATGAAGATAAAATTACGAACTCCAAACCTTAGCACAGAGAAAATAAATATATGGAATAACTGAGATTCATCCCACCTCACTCCCATACACTACATCATCCCACCTCACTACCATACACTACATCATCCCACCTCACTACCATACACTACATCATCCCACCTCACTACCATACACTACATCATCCCACCTCACTACCATACACTACATACACAAACACTTATATTTCGTATTGTCTTCAAATATAATTTCTATTTTAAAGTAACAATTTTACTAAACTCTTATGCTACAGATCTCACCATTTCTGACATCAACCATCCTAACCTAACCTAACACAATATACATTAACACATGTCCCTTATATGCCTATCTCTCTTGATAATATACGTGTAATTTCACTGTATTGCCAATAATACAACTCATTCTGTGTACACGACGAAAACTCTTTCTTACCTACTGCTAGATACACTTTATGTATGGTAAAAATCACACCCTCACGTTACATAGCACTTTATTATCAGAACATTTGGTACACGACGTAGATATCACACCCACGTGTCCCTTGTATTGAAACAACAGGCCTAATAATGCATTAGACATATCCCAAATTTAAGATATCCATTACAAACAACAGTGAACCAGTTCACTATACTGCCTGTGTAGGACCGTATACCTTTAGTTTTTAACAAACTTGCTCAAAATGTCATCCTTCCACACACAACCAAACCGGCCAACTCACACCCTAACACATGCACGCATTTAAATCTCAGTGTCATGACCATACAAAATAGGAACAACTTTTCCCATACAAACCACCACAAACTTATTTAAACACACCCACCACAACTACACTGCACATTCCAATCACATCTAAGAACACCTCGTACATTCCCAAGTTCTGAGACGAGCCTGTTGCAACCCTTGAATTCCAAAGCATCCCCCCCCCTTTTTTTTTGTCACAACACCAACAAACCTCTGACATTTATGCTACGATAGACCAGTGGGCATTGCCTCCATAGTGGGAAGGTTTATGGAATCAATAATTGCCGAAGCAGTTCGTAGCCATCTTGACAGGCACGGATTGATTAATGAATCTCAACACGGTTTTACAAAGAGGAGTTCCTGTCTTACGAATTTACTAACTTTTTTCGCTGGGGTGTTTGAGGAGGTAGATCATGGTAATGAATATGATATTGTGTGTATGGACTTCGGTAGAGCTTTCGATAGAGTTCCACATCGGAGGCTATTGAGGAAACTTGGGGCACGCGGAATGGGAGGAGAGATTTTTTCCTGGGTGGAGGCATGGCTGACGGGTGGACAGAGTTTGCGTAAATGGGGAGAGGTCGGAGTGGGGGAGCGTGTTGCAACCCCTGAATGGGTCACAATGTATATAATGTATATTACCTTTTTATATAATTTTATATTGCTTATATTTGCGATAATAGCTAAATTGTAAATATATTGCTTTATATTATTATTTGACTTAGTTACTTTTGTTAGGTAGGATGTAACATATTATTCAGTGCTCATAGTTCAAGTCTTGATTGTCTAACTACTGTAATTATCGCTCGTAGCTCGTTACTCTGCCGGCTTCTCAGTGTTGCTGGGCAGCAACTGTCCACGTGATCGAGGGGGAGTGTTCACACCTTGCCTGAAGTAGTCAGTCTGGGCTAGACTCTCTTGGTGGTTGGACGTATTCCTGACAAGACGTGCCTAACTCTTACTTATTGGCCCTTGTTGGAAGATCGTCTCTGTAGCTTTCTTGTTGTTAGTTCTGTAGAACTCTGTTCACAGAACATTGTATAGACTTAGTGATTTTCGACGTTGTACTGAGGTTGTGTGTCTCATAGACACTCTGAGTAACTCAGGTCCTGAGCTGTAGCTTCTGACCTAACTTGTACTGGTATCTGTGTATTATCACAGTCGGGGATTTTCTTATGCTGAACTTAGATTCAGTAGTATGGGAGTTTTCGTGACTTTTGTGGAGGATCTGCAGATGGTCCCTACTTAGTGTCCTTATATTATCTCCTTGATTCTGATTCTGTGTCGCAGTTGCTTGTTATATTGTTATTGGGCTTAGCGGTCATTTATTGTTCAAGCAAGCTATTCTGATTGCTAGGTGGTCAAGAAGTTAGTCGATGTGAGGACTTTGTCAGTCACTGGTTTAAGTCTAGTAGAGTCTAGAGACATAGCGAACTACTTAGAGCACTTACACACATACACACAAACTTATTTGTATATTGTATTATTAAATGTTAATGTACCAGATGGTACTTAAGACTTATAAATGTGATATATACCTTCAGTACAATATTACTGTACACGAGAGAAGTGATTATTATTTTGATTACTGTGATTAATTTAATTTAATTTCATAATATACTCCTAGATATCTTTATTGTTAATAAACTTATTAAATTTTAATTTCTCTAGTTAGTAGCCTACCAGTTGTAATCCTGAAGCACTATTGAATCATACTGAATTATAATGGATAATTGGACAAGGATACTGACTAATTGTTACGAAAACCCAGTAACAGGCTGGATGCTAGAAGGGCAGTCCTTTCTAGTATTACCTGGAGATCTCTAAGCTTATTAGAAATCACGTTTTTTGTAAAAGAGGTCAACGCCCCCGCGGCTCGGTCTGAGACCAGGCCTCATGGTAGATCAGGGTCTGGTCAACTAGGCTGTTATTGCTGGCTGCACTCAAAGTGACGCACGAACCACAGCCAGGTTAGTCAGGTACTGACTTTAGGTGCCTGTCCAGTGCCTTCTTGAAGACAGTCAGGGGTCTATTGGTAATCCCCCTTATGTATGCTGGGAGGCCGTTGAACAGTCTTGGGCCCTGGACACTTATTGTGTTGTCTCTCAGTGTACTCATGATGTCCCTACTTTTCATTGAAAAATGTTGCATCTCCTGCCGAGTCTTGATTTCATAGGGAGTGATTTCTGTGTGCAAGTTTGGTACTAATCCCTCTAGGATTTTCCAGGTGTATATTATCATGTATCTCTCTCGTCTGCGCTCTCTGGAATACAGATCAAATGCTTTCAGCTGTTCCCAGTAATTTAAGTGCCTTATCGTACTAATGTGTGCCGTGAACGCTCTTTGTACACTCCCCAGGTCAGCAATTTCCCCTGTCTTGAAGGGGGCCGTTAGTGTACAGCAGTATTCCAGCCTTGAGAGCACAAGCGATTTAAAGAGAATCATCAAGGACCTGGTGTCCCTAGTTTTAAAGGTTCTCTTTATCCATCCTATCATTTTCCTAGTAGATGAGGCAGATATATTGTTGTGGTCTTTGAAGGCGAGAATTTTATGATATGGGATGTTAGTGAAATCGGTCTGTCGTTCTTTGCAATTACTTTACTGCCACCTTTGTGGAGTGGGGCTATGTCTGTTGTTTTTAGTGTGTGTGGGATGACCCGTGTGTCCATGCTCCCTCTCCATAGAATGCTGAGGGCAGGCGATAGGGACCTCTTGCAGTTCTTGATGAGCACGGAGTTCCACGACTCTGAGCCTGGGGTCAGAGTGCATGGGCATGTCATTTATTGCCTTTTCGAAGTCTTGTGGTATTTGGATCATATCAGGGATTTTTGAGATGACCAAATTTTGAGTCATACTCATAAAGAATTCATTTGGATTCTCGACCCTTAGTCTGGGCAGTTTCTCACTGAACACTGAGTCGTACTGGGACCTCGGTATCTCATTCATTTCTTGGCTGTCATCTGTGTATGTCCCATCTCGCATAAGCATGGGCTTTCAATTTTTTCTGTGATTCTTCTCTCCTGTAAGATTCCTTCAGCTTAAACTCGATATTTCCAATTTCACTAACCAGTGCCTCCGTTCGTGTTTCAGATGTATTGGCCCCTCTCAGCAGCTCTGTGACTCTTCGTCTTCGTCTGTATAGGGAGCGTCTCTCTCTTTCTTGTTCACATCCTCTCTTTCTTTTTCTTAATGTACCTTGAACAGATCTCAAGAATCACAAAGGCAAAGGTTCAGAACTGTGTTGTTTAGGATATCTACCCAGCTTGTTTTATTTAGGTCATGGTTTACTTGTTACTTGATTTTGTTGAACATCAAAATGGTATACAATACCGACAGGTTGTTAGGTAAGACACATATGCAACAGTTAGACAACTTTATTCCGAAACGTTTCGCCTACACAGTAGGCTTCGTCAGTCGAATACAGAAAGTAGGCAGGAATAGTAGAGATGTGAAGACGATGTAATCAGTCCATCACCCTTGTAGTCGTAGAATTTGAGGTTGTCAGTCCCTCAGCCTGGAGAAGTTCAGTTCCATAGTCAGGAACTATCTGACTATGGAACTGAACTTCTCCAGGCCGAGGGACTGACAACCTCAAATTCTACGACTTCAAGTGTGATGGACTGATTACATCGTCTTCACATCTCTACTGTTCCTGCCTACTTTCTGTATTCGACTGAAGAAGCCTACTGTGTAGGCGAAACGTTTCGGAATAAAGTTGATTTTGTTATTGAAATTGAATTTTGTGAAGACACCCTCACGACTTATCACATTTTGCTGGTCAGAAGCCATGTGCATACATGTTTGTAACTCTGTTGTGTTGTGATCTGAGTGTATTACCTTTGATACGGTTATATTACGTATCAGATCGTCGTTGTTAGTGAAGATGAGGTCCAGCGAATTTTCTATTCTTGTAGGCTCTAATATTTGCTGGTTTAAGGTGAATTTGGTGGAGAGATTTAATAGCTCATGTGTGTTTGTATTTTCATGTGAGCTGCCTCCTGCGGTGATCTCCATTTTAGGTGCCTGGAGTCGAAATCTCCCAGTAGCAAGATGTTTTGGGCAGGAGTTGGGAGATATTCCAGACAGTGGTCAGTTTTCACAAGCTGCTCCTGGAACTGCTGGTAAATTGCGTCTGGATTGGGGGATTGTATAGTTGTCCCTTTTTACTCTTTTTACTTTGTGTGAAAAGGGACAACATGGGGATAACACCATTAGACTTAACATTATTGGACTTAAATGGCTTAAACTATTGGACTTAAAGTACTGGACTTAAAGTATTAGACTTAAAGTATTGGACTTAAACTATTGGACTTAAACTACTGGACTTAACGCCACTGGAATTACAAAATTGGAATTGTACTGTTGGGCTTATATCACTTAATTTTTGAGACTCGCTAAAAGAAGTTAAAAAAATGTATATAGGCTAAATGTCACCGGGAACCAGAATTTCCATTTTCTCTTCCGACTGTGAAAGTTTTTTCTCCGGGAACTCGACAATTTCGTAATTAGTGCCTCGTTAGGACAAATTCTTAACTACGTGAGCAGCTGAGGAATTAATCCACAGATGTTTTAAGAGATGTCATGTGGAACAGTATGTAATATAACAGTATCGTTGTTGCAAAATGCCACAGGTTTTGTAGGAGTAAGTCAGTGTGAATTCTGGTCCAGTTATCCCTTAAATTATGTGGTTTCTCAAACTACTAAATAAAAGAGATCTTTAATAACAAAGGTGTCTAGGTGGTAATATTTCCAGTTAATATATCATGAATAAGATAAGCTCTTAAACAGTTCTTGGAGTATAGTATATTATACTTTTCGTGTTACACTTATTCTGTACGCATATTACATGTGCTATGGGTACGTTGGAACGATGAGATGTACTCATGAACACAATATAGAAGTGTAGGTATAAACTATACCTCGGGTGGGATAGAACCCGCGGTTAGTGAGTCATGAAACTCCAGACCGTCGCGTCAGCCACTGGGCCAGCTGGCTAATGCGACGGTCTGGAGTTTTGTGACTCTCTGACCGCGGGTTCTAACCCCACCTGTGATATGGTTTGTTTGCAATCGTGTCATTACGGTTTCTTGAGTCATGTGTAAGTATGTGCTCGGACAGACCGACTTATAGTGCGATAGACAGCAGAAAGTCCCTAGATAAGCTAACTTCTGGACCATCAAGATAATCAAACAGTTTGCTTGAACAGTGAAAATTACCATTTTCCAGCTTGAAGCAGCTGTGAACAGCACAGCGTCAGGCATGGAATCATAATCAAATACTGGGTTCTGGTGGCCTGGTGGCTAACGCTCTCGCTTCACACGGCGAGGGCCTGGGTTCGATTCCCAGCCAGAGTAGAAACATTGGACGTGTTTCTTTCCACCTGTTGTCTATGTTCCCCATCAGTAAAATGGGTACCTGGGTGTTAGTGGACTGGTGTGGGTCGCATCCTGGGACACTGACCTAATTTGCCCGAAATGCGGAGCATAACAAGGGACTTTCTATATAGTAGTATGTCATTGTTGTCAGCTAGGACTGTATAACATGTACTTGTATACCTTGTACACGTACTTGTATACCTTGTACACGTACTTGTATACCTTGTACATGTACTTGTATAACTTGTACATGTACTTGTATACCTTGTACATGTACTTGTATACCTTGTACATGTACTTGTATACCTTGTACATGTACTTGTATACCTTGTACATGTACTTGTATACCTTGTACATGTACTTGTATACCTTGTACATGTACTTGCATACCTTGTACATGTACTTGTATACCTTGTACATGTACTTGTATACCTTGTACATGTACTTGTATAACTTGTACATGTACTTGTATACCTTGTACATGTACTTGTATACCTTGTACATGTACTTGTATACCTTGTACATGTACTTGTATACCTTGTACATGTACTTGTATACCTTGTACATGTACTTGCATACCTTGTACATGTATTTGTATACCTTGTACATGTACTTGTATACCTTGTGCATGTACTTGTATACCTTGTACATGTACTTGTATACCTTGTACATGTACTTGTAGTAAATACATTATTATTATTATTATTATTATTATTATTATTATTATTATTATTATTATTATTATTATTATTATTATTATTATATTATAATAACGACCCTATATCAGGAATCACCAGCAGATTCTCCATAAACGGACAAAACTCCTCTATTACTGAAAATGTGTTCAGCCATAAAAATTCACAACTACGATAGTGTCTAAATTCTGAAACAATTTAGGTCGAAAGTTGAACTTGGGACCTGATGTACAGAGAGTGTCTCACGACACATGGCCTCTGGAAACGTCAAATATCACTATGTCTAAATAATGATCTTTGACTAGAGTTGCACATTTACGAAATGCTTGTCCTGGCTCACCAACGAAGACGTACTCTGTTGTTAGGTAAGACACATATGCAACAGTTAGACAACTTTATTCCGAAACGTTTCGCCTACACAGTAGGCTTCTTCAGTCGAATACAGAAAATAGGCAGGAATAGTAGAGATGTGAAGACGATGTAATCAGTCCATCACCCTTGTAGTCGTAGAATTTGAGGTTGTCAGTCCCTCGGCCTGGAGAAGTTCAGTTTTATAGTTAGGAACTAACTGAACTTCTCCAGGCCGAGGGACTGACAACCTCCAATTCTACGACTACAAGGGTGATGGACTGATTACATCGTCTTCACATCTCTACTATTCCTGCCTATTTTCTGTATTCGACTGAAGAAGCCTACTGTGTAGGCGAAACGTTTCGGAATAAAGTTGTCTAACTGTTGCATATGTGTCTTACCTAACAACCTGTCGGTATTGTATACCATTTTGATGTTCAAGACGTACTCTACCGAAAACAGAGGAGAATATTCTCCCAGACAGAGCAGAGATGGAGGTGCGTCCTCCAGGAGGCGCTGCGAGAGGCAGATTCTCCATACACATCTTCAACAAGAAGAGTGAGAGGTGTAGTTTTTATATATAAACATCAAATGTTTAACCTATTGAGGAAAACATCAATATAATATTTGATGAAAAGGCGATACATACAATAATCATGGCTTCCTGTTCTCTGAAGACGGTTTGTTGCTTTGTACTCGTAAGGAATATGGATAAGAGGGATATTTACAGAAAATACGTGGGATGGAGAGAGAGGGAACATTCTGGTCAAATATAACCCTAAACACATAAACATATACATGTACACACATTTTCTCAGGCACACACAGACATTTTTAAAAAAGGAGACAGACACGAAGCATTCAACAACAGACGAGTGTCACGGACGTGTATAGTATGCAAAGTCATGGAGAAGATTATCAGGAGAAGAGTGGTGGAATACCTAGAAAGGAATGATCTTATCAACGACAACCAATATGGATTCAGGGACGGGAAATCCTTTGTCACAAACCTACTGGAGTTCTATGACAGGGTGACAGCAGTAGAACAAGAGAGAGAGGGGGGTGGGTAGGCTGCGTTTTCTCGGACTTCAAGAAGAATTTTGACACAGTTTCACACAACAGTTTAGTGCAAAAGCTGGAGGACCAGGCAGGGATAACAGGGGAGGCACTACAATGGATCAGAAAATACGGGACGGGAAGGCATCAGCGAGTCATGGTACAGTGAAATCCTGTCATACCATGGGGAGATTTTAACAACGATGACAAAGACTGGGAAAATCTGGAGCCACATGGGTGACTGGAGATATGGAGAGCCAAGATGCTGGAGGTGCAGCAGGAAAGCTTCATGTACTCCATGTTAGGGACACAACCACAGAAAGAGGATACGATGAACTAGCAATGCTAGACGTTGTATGTACCTTCAGCAGTTCAGACATAAGGAAAATCACACAGAGAAGGACGGAAGAAACAAAACGGAGCAAACCAAACCTTAGGAACTGGAACTACACATGTATGATGTAATTCCTGTATGAGGTGCAGTCGGTAAGAGAGCTAGAGGGAATGATAGGTAACTAAATGATGGAACACTTGACCGCAAAGTGTAGAGAGGCAGAGGAGAAGTTCGTGCCAAGGGGCAACAGAAACACTGGGAAGACCAGAGTGAGCCCATAGTTTATCCGGAGGTGTGGAGAGGCCAAAGCCAAGTTTGCTAGGATATGGAGAAAATGCATAGAAGGCAAAGGACTCAGGAAAACAGGGAGTTGAGCTGAAGTGTCAGAAATGAATATGCATGGATAAGGAGAGATGCCCAGAGGCAATACGAGCATGACATAGCATCAAAACCAAATCTGAAACAACGCTGTTGTACAGCCACATCAGGAGGAAAAGAACAGTCAAGGACCAGGTAATCAGGCTGAGAAAGGAAGGACGGAAGCTCGCAGGGAGCAACCAGGAAGTATGTCAGGAACTCAGCTCAAAATTCAGGAAATTATTCACTGTGGAGACAGAAAGACTAAACCAAGTCGAGAGAGTAGGGTGCACCAGCAAGTGATGGACACTGCGCACAACCGAGAAGGTGAAACTGCTACATGAACTAGATACCTCGAAGGTGGTGGGCCCAGATAACATCTCTCATTGGATCCTAAGAGAGGAAGCAGACTCACTATGTGTGCAGCTTACAATAATCTTCAGTAAATCTAACGAAACATGTCTGTCTTCTACACTACCTGAGATACGGAAGACAGCAAAAGTTGTCCCAATTTTCAAGAAGGAAGACAGACAGGAAGCACTAAACTACAGACCTGTGTCACTGAAATGTATAGCGTAAAGTTATGGAGAAGATTATCAGGAGAAGAATGATGGAATGCCTAGAAATGGGCTCATACATGGCAAACAGTATGATTTCAGGGAAGGAAAATCCTGCATAACAGACCTCATTAAACTCTAGGATAAGGTAACGGAAGTAGGACAGGAAAAAGAGAAGGATGGTTAGACTGTATCTTCTAAGGTTGCAAAAAGGCTTTTGATACAGTACCACACAAGAGACTGGTTCAGAATCTAGAGGAGCAGGCAGGAATAGCAGGGAAAGTACTGAATAGCTCAGGGAATACCTGACAGGAATTAAACAACGTGTGCTGGTACGTGGTAAGTTGTTGTAATGGGTGTATGTGTCGAGTAGGGTTCCACAAGGGTCAGTTCTGGGTCCGGTACTGTTTCTAGTATATGTGAATGACATAACAGGAGGGATAGATTCAGAGGTGTCCCTGTTAGCAGACGATATGAAGGCAAGTCTTAACGAAATAATTTTTTTTATTTTTGGTCCAATTTCAATGAAATTTTACAGTGATTTAAGCAGCATTTGAAGCCTACACACTGTGTTTGTAGTCACTTTTTGCCTTAAAAGAGAGATAGAAAAAAATAAATAGTGCCATATTCTATAGAGCATTAAACTCTCCATTATCTACAAAATTGGTAAGGTGTACAATGCTCTAGTTGACATCATATGAAAGATAAGGGATAGATAATCTTGGTACTAACCCCGTTTGAGCAAAAGTGTCAATAGATTGCATAATAAAAAATGAAGTTTATTATTTTTTAAGGATTTTTTGGGAGAAAAAATCAATAAAAGCATAGCAATAAAAAATAATGCAATTCCCCTTGCAAAAATCATGACACTCCTATAAATACTTTTCGCCAGAAATGGAAAATAATGTCAGTAACTTATTCCTGAGTTATAGATGTACAGTGGACCCCCGGTTAACGATATTTTTTCACTCCAGAAGTATGTTCAGGTGCCAGTACTGACCGAATTTGTTCCCATAAGGTCCACTGTACAGTGGACCCCCGCATAACGATCACCTCCGAATGCGACCAATTATGTAAGTGTATTTATGTAAGTGTGTTTGTACGTGTATGTTTGGGGGTCTGAAATGGACTAATCTACTTCACAATATTCCTTATGGGAACAAATTCGGTCAGTACTGGCACCTGAACATACTTCTGGAGTGAAAAAATATCGTTAACCGGGGGTCCACTGTATTATGTTTTTCCATAAAACTCTACGGTCATGGTGCACAACATTTCAGTATGTCACACACCTCAACACGTGTTGCAGCCCACAGGCGACTGAGCTGTTATCACTCACTGAATTTGAATGGAGTTTTCAGTGAAGTTGCAATGACTCGCGAAAACGTAATGACACGATTGCAAACAAACCAGTGGCTAACGCAACAGTCTGGAGTTTTGAGACTCTCTGACTACGGGTTCAAATCCCACCCATGGTATGGTAAGTTCCAATGTATTTACAATGAAGCAGTCATAAAAATCGTAATTTTTGGAGGAAAAAACCATGAATTGCCATTATGTCTTTTTGATGACAGCAAGAACAAAAAAAAATTTAAATTTTTGGAAGAACATACTTATAAATATGAAAGAAACAGGCTAATCACATCAACATGTTGCCAGAATTATGCACTATTTTACGGTAAGAATAAATTTTTTTCCATAATTTTTCAATTTTCATTTTCTATCACTCCTAAAAATTCGCACCACCCTGAAGCTGATGAGAAGAATACAAGTGGATGAGGATCAGGTAAATCTGCAAAGAGATCTGGACAGGCTGTAAGCCTGGTACGCCAAATGGCTCCTGGAGTTTAACCCCAGCAAGTGCTAAATTATGAAGGTTGGGGAAAGACATAGAAGACCGCAGACGGAGCACAGCAGTCAAAGGCTTCAAAACTCATTCAAAGAAAAGGATCTTGGGATGAGCATAATACCGAGCACATCTCCTGAGGTGTACATAAACCAAATGTGACGAATGGTTTGAAAAACCGACAAGTTGAAGATTGAGACACTTATGCAACATATGGGAATCTTTATTCAGGAAACGTTTCGCCACACAGTGGCTTCATCAGTCCAATACAAAGAGGAAGGCGTAAGGAGAGGAGGAGTATGAGGTAATCAGTCCCTCAGCCTGGAGTCGATGTGTTCAGTCCATCAATCTTGTAGAATAACTGCTGCAGCCTCTGGACACCTGTCAAACCTAAGAATAGCATTTCGACATCTAAGTAAGGAGTCATTCAAAACATTGAACACTGTGTATGTCAGACACATATTGGAGTATACAGCACCAGTATGGAACCCACACCTGGTCAAACACATTAAGAAATTAGTCCTGGAGTTAAGAGGCATGTCAAGGGAACTCAGCCTGATGACACTGCACGACAGGAGGGATAGGGGACACATAATAACGAGTTATAAAATTCTGAGAGGAATTGACAGGGTGGACAGGGACGGAATATTTCAGAGATGGAACACAGCAACAAGGAGCAACAACTGGAATTTGAAAACTCAGATGAGTCATAGGGATGTTGCGACGTGGAAATATAAACACATATGCAGTATAATGTGATCCTTTATTGACAACGTTTCGCCCACAGAGTGAGCTATTTCAAGTCACAAACAGATCTCTTTGTGACTTGAAAAACCTCACTGTGTGGGCGAAACGTTGTCAATAAAGGACCACATTATACTGCATATGTGTCTATATTTCCATTGTGTCGGTATTTTATACCATTTATTTCCATGATGTTACGACGTATTTCTTCAGCCTTAGATTTGTCAGTAAGTGGAACAATCCGGAGAGTGAAGCAGTGGAGGCAGGATGCAAATATAGCTTTAAGAAGAGGTACTATAACCTCTTGGAGCACGGAGAGAGTGGACAGAGTAGTGACTAGCAAAGAGGCGTGTCCAGGAGCTGTGACTCGACGCCTCTGCAACTACATATAAGCGAACACTTATAGGTAAGTACATGTGAGCACTTAAACACACACATACATATATACCACATACCTCCACACACACACATATGCTCATGTACACACACATGCACACCTATGCAAATGCATACATACACACATATTAGTTCACTCGTGAGCACACAGTCACTCACATGTTTACACACATGTTGGTCAGGCACTGTGACTAGACTCATGAAACTACATATGGATGAGTACACGTAGGTGAGTACACATACACACGGACACATGTGCACACACACACACTTATGCACTCACACATAAACACACATTCACTCACACATACACGGTCACTCACGTGCATGCACAGACCTATACAAACATGCTCATGGATGCGCACACACACACACACACACACACACACACACACACACACACATGAAGTATTTCTTCAGCCTTAGAGTTGTCAGGAAGTGGAACAATCTGGAGAATGCAGCAGTGGCGGCAGGATCCATTCATAGCTTTAAGAAGAGGTACGATAAGTCTCTAACAGCAGGGAGAGAGTGGACCTATTAGCGACTAGCAAAGAGGCAGCGCCAGGAAGTAAAATTCGACCCTGAAGGCTTGCCACCAGTAAGTTGCAATATGAAGAGGTTATTGACCCTAATTAGGAAGCATGAGAAGTGTTGAAACTGGTGACTAAAAGCCTACTAGGAGAGAAAGTTGAACTGAGGAATAATAAACTGGAAAGGAACTGATGATAGTAGAGCCTTGGAGCAAGATGAAAAATGGTAAAATGTATAGCCATCTTTGCAAAACGATGGAAGAGAACCTAGAGAAAATATCTGCAAAGAGCGGGAAATATGAGATGGGCTGCAGCTGCAGAGGCAAAGACACAATGCCTGGTAGAGGATCTGCAGGAGCTGAAGAGGGAACAATGGAAGGAACAGGGTAAAAATATGGGAACAGGAATAGTAATAACAGGTGAGGGGACTAAAGAAGGAAGATGAATGATGACATTAATGGGGATACACCCAGATAAGGGGAACAGCAAAAGAACTGATCTAATTAGACCGAAATATGGAGGCAAAGGCAGTAGCAAAAGGAGAGAGAGGTTGCTGATTATCCAAAGAATTCCGGAGGCTGAAAGGAGGACTCATGAAATATCGAAGGTAGAGGAACAGAAGTTTCAACAGATCATGAGCCTAAGAGATGAAAAGGCTGAAGTGACTCAGGAAACAGATTTTAAGAGACTTGGAAAGTAGTCGAGGTAGAAAATTCTGACTTTCAAATCAGTGATGAAATGAGACACAATGAATCAGTTTAAATCGCAGATAAGTGAGACAGAAAAATACTGTCTAGAGTACTTGGACCAGGACAGAACAAGAACATAGCAGAAACAACTGAGAGAATACAGTAATGCCAGAGGTGGGAAGGAGAGACAAAAGAGGAAGAGAGACTAACTCTGGAGCTAAAGGGCATGTCGTATGAGAGGTTAAGGGAACTCAACCTGATGACACTGGATGACAGGAAGGACTAGGGGTGATATGATAATGTACAAAATATGGACAGGAATTGAGTGTAGGAACTATGTGAGCGTCCTACTGCAGTGCAGGACCCGCCTGGTCGTACTGCAGCAGTTTAGGACCCGCCTGGTTATACTGCTGCAGTGTAGGACCCGCCTGGTTGTACTGCTGCAGTGTAGGACCCGCCTGGTTATACTGCTGCAGTGTAGGACCCGCCTGGTTATACTGCTGCAATGTAGGACCCGCCTGGTTGTACTGCTGCAGTGTAGGACCCGCCTGGTTATACTGCTGCAGTGTAGGACCCGCCTGGTTATACTGCTGCAATGTAGGACCCGCCTGGTTGTACTGCTGCAGTGTAGGACCCGCCTGGTTGTACTGCTGCAATGTAGGACCCGCCTGGTTGTACTGCTGCAATGTAGGACCCGCCTGGTTATACTGCTGCAGTGTAGGACCCGCCTGGTTGTACTGCTGCAATGTAGGACCCGCCTGGTTATACTGCTGCAGTGTAGGACCCGCCTGGTTATACTGCTGCAGTGTAGGACCCGCCTGGTTATACTGCTGCAGTGTAGGACCCGCCTGGTTATACTGCTGCAGTGTAGGACCCGCCTGGTTGTACTGCTGCAGTGTAGGACCCGCCTGGTTATACTGCTGCAGTGTAGGACCCGCCTGGTTGTACTGCTGCAATGTAGGACCCGCCTGGTTATACTGCTGCAGTGTAGGACCCGCCTGGTTGTACTGCTGCAATGTAGGACCCGCCTGGTTATACTGCTGCAGTGTAGGACCCGCCTGGTTGTACTGCTGCAGTGTAGGACCCGCCTGGTTGTACTGCTGCAATGTAGGACCCGCCTGGTTGTACTGCTGCAGTGTAGGACCCGCCTGGTTGTACTGCTGCAATGTAGGACCCGCCAGGTTATACTGCTGCAGTGTAGGACCCGCCTGCCTGCAGTGTTGCAGAGTTCCTCTTGTGTTTCTTGTCTTCCATTGTTTAAGATGATTGGCAGTACAGTCTCCTCGTTATAAAGTTTATTCTTTATTCTCACCTTTTCACATTCACTCCCTCACACTCATTATCGCACACTCTTGTCTCACACTCATTGCCTCACATTTACACTGACATTTCCTCACAGTCACTCCCTCACACTGTCAATTAGCAATCACGAAAGAGTCAGTAGATAGAGAAATTTACCTACTGAACTAACTTTTTACTTACCAAACTTCATGGATAAATACTTTAGGGAATAACAGAACTATGATAGTTTACAAATGAAAATAACAGTAATTACTGTGTTTCAATCTTTTTCTTATGTACAAATAAGCAAACTAGGGATAAATGAC